>OZ017739.1:353288718-353873718 GCA_963969285.1 Odontomyia ornata | reverse complement strand
TATTCATGTGTGGCCGCCATATTTCTTAGTTGAAAATGCCAGACACCATAGTTCGTATTGATTTGCTCAGTATCAACGAACTCACACATAAGCTACGTTCGCGAAATTCGCCGACAAGAGGCAACAAACCCGAATTAATTTTACGTCTGACAGGAGCCGTCAATGGAGACGACGTTGAAATTTTGGCCGAGAGCTCTCGTGCATTCGAAAAAGCGATAAAGTTGCAGGAAAGCGTGCAAAATCTAACAGCTTTAGTTCAAGCATTAAATATTTAAGTACTCTGTTTCAGGCAAAACCTATGAGCCTCTGGTCTTGGTTTTCCGTGTGTTGGATGAGGCTGTTGTAATAAAATCAACACCGAATCTACATCTAGCGCAGACAGATGAAGATCAGTCGCTGTATCTGACACGACAAGCAGTCCCAGTACGCGAAAGGATGTGCGCGACGTCATTGAAATAATGCCAGAATCCGATCCAACGTTAAGCACATCACTGACGACGGCGCAACAATTTGTTTATAGTGTGAAATCACTAGCATTCATATATTCATGGGATGGAAACATTGTTCTGTTTGCAGTGCAAACGAAAGTTCGAGGGCCAGCAAAATTGTGGCTAGATGCAAGAAGCGGTATTTTCAAAAGCATCGATGAATTTGCAAGCTCTTTAGAAGAGGAACTTGAGTCTACTGAAAATGAAGCCGATGTACATCATCGTATGATGGCAAACGTTAGACTTTCAAATGAGCCATGTAAGGATTATTATCGAATGTGTGTGGGAGGAAGCCGTGCGGGGATTAGTGATGCAGTCATTATTAGATATATGCGCAAAGGTTTAAACGACGTTTAAACGCAAACTACTATCGCGTGCTTTACATTCAAAATAACTAGGGAGTTTTTGTGTTGCCTTTAAACTTATTTAATAAACCAAAGTAGGATAAATATACCGGTTACGTGGAAATCACATAGTGAAATAAAAGGTGTAAGTCCGATGAACGCGAACTCTGTGTCAAAGAAAATATTTAATATGTCTGTGTGGGGAACGACGACTGTTGTCAATACAAACGACATCTCAAAGCCTGTTTGTTATAATTGCTGTAAGCCGGGGTACATTTTCGGGAACTGTTCTTTGCCCCAACGACGACCGCGATTTGTTACATGCCAAAAGACAGGACACAGTGTGAATACATGCATATGTCGAGATAAACCGGGATGTGTGAAAAACGCGAATATTCGTCAGTTGCATTTAAACTATTCTGTACAAAACCAAAATGTGAAAAACATTCAGATGGATGAAAAAATTTTGGGCGCGTTAATAGATTCGGGTAGAAATCGATCATCGAATCATGCGTGTACAACTTAATAACGTGTCCACCGATTGAGCTGAATGGATTTGCAGGTGGATGCTTAGAATGTACTAGCAAAATGATTGTAACATTAAAAATAGGCGATACCATCGTACGCGCGATCCTATATTTTGTAGCCGATCACCTGATACCAAATAGTTTGCTTTTGGGATTGGATGCATTGAATAGAGTTTCACATCGAATAATTATTGAAAATGGTGAGTGCCACGTTGAAACTAAATGTCCTGAAATACCCAACATGGACAGAAATTTAGCTGCAGCTGAAGCAACTGACCTGCGGGTACTACTTGATGATTCCCGTGATTGTTTTGCAGAGACTGCGGCCAAAATGGGTCAATGCAGGACAAAATCAATAAGTATTGAGTTGACGTCCGATACGCCTATCCATGCTCGACCATATCGTATACCGTTGGCTAAAAGAGATAAGATTGAGCAGATTGTAAATGGATTGTTGGCCACAAACGTAATTCGTCCAAATAATTCATCAAACTCTTCGCTTATTTTTTGGTTCGCAAGCAAGATGGGAGGAATCGTCTTTGTATTGACTTTTGTGCGTTAAACACTATCACCAAGAAGAAGGCGTACCTAATGCCAACTGTTGAGGAACAGCTCTCACAACTTGCGGGGAAGCAGTTCTTCACAACATTAGATTTATTCTCTGGATTCTACCAAATTCCATTAGATGAAAAATCACGTCAGTACACCGGATTTTTCACTCATCTTGGTCATTTTGAGTACAACTTAATGCCTTTTGGGCTCGTTAATGCGCTGATGACTTTATAAGAGGTCATGATCGACTTAATTCATCATATAAAATCAAGAAATATCGTAAGCTATATGGATGAAGTCATTATCCCCAGTGTGACGGCGACTGAGGGTCTTAAAACTCTGAATGAAGTTCTGGAAATTTTACGGGAGATGCGTCTTACACTGAGACCGTCAAAGTGTGTTTTTTTACATCCGAGTTGACCTTTTTGTGTCATCACATACATAGAGACGGAATGAAGCCTGAAAGCAAGAAAATTGATTCAATTCCTATTTTATTTGATTGGAAAACACTTCTGAGTGGTGTCCGATTGTAATGCAATATCGACAATCAAGTTGACCAATTCACTTAAGAATCGAGTTGCTCGGTGGTAGCTAAAATAACAAGAATCCAACTTTGATGTGGTACTTCGAGCAGGAAACAATATGAACCATGTCGATGCATTAAGTCGTCGACCACACGAGCAACCGCAAGAACCGACAACAATAGCAGATAAAGCGTTACTAATATGAGAGCCACTGGTTGATATCATTGCAGCGACAGGAACCGAAACTAAAGGAAATTATGGATATAATTGATGTTATATGCAAATCAGCTCAATTTGCCCAATTTAAGTGCGATTACACTCTTAAGAAAGGAAGATTGATGCAAAAAGTAAATGTTGATCTGAAATTTGTAGTGCCATCAGCCGTCTGTTGGAGACATATTAAAAAGTTGTCATTACTATGCCGGTCATTTTGGCGCTGATAAAATGGTCCATAGGATACAAGAACTGTTCTGGTTTACTCAAATGCGCAACTACGTGAAGTCGTACATTTATTCATGTCCGGAATGTTATCTCAATAAAGTACCAAAGGTCGCTTGTTTTATGAACACGTTGAACCTATACCTTTTAGGGTAGTGCATATTGATCACTTAGGAGCATTTCCTAAGATTAACAAAGGCAATCGATACATAATCACGGTGACGGACCCTTTCAGTAAATTCACAATAGCTCGAAACCCAAGAGCAGCGAACATTCGACCAGTAGTTACCATGTTGAGAGATATCACGATCTAGTGTCAGCCTTTACATCGAGAGAATTTGAGGTTTACTGTGCAACGTATGATATTCATCACATAAAGGTGCTTGTGTCAACTCCATGTACTAACGGCCAAGTTGAGCACGTTAACCAATCAATATTGTCATATCTACGATGTTCGATGACGGGTTGTAAAAAGTGGGACGAGCTTCTACCGAGTTTACAATGGGTACTAAATTCTCAAACCAACTCGACTATTGGTTTCACACCTAATCAGATAGTTTTTGATTTTGATTGAACCAACTGTTGATAAGCGAAATTCGGCAGGAGGCTGCACAGTGTATTATGACCGAAAAGGAACGATAGAAAATAAGATTCGATGAGAAACATAAGACTCCTATTTTATACAAAAAAGCCAATTTAGTGGTTATACAGAATATACCAATAGCAACCAGAGAGTCCCATAAATTGGAGCCAAAGTATCGAGGGCCATATGAAGGGGCCAACGTTTTGAAACGATCGCTATGTTATCAAGAATCTCGAGGATGATCAGAAACGAAAATTCAGTTCCGTGTTCACGAGCGATATAATGAAACCATGATGCCGACTCAGCCCAGATTTGGATACCTACGACTTTAATGACGATGACGAATACTACGTAGAAAATGGCCAGGAGGGCCAAGCTGCCAACTTCAATTTGGCAACATCGTACTCAGTTAGTCGAGTCGAGTCGAACCATGCGAGCATTTGGTAGGAACAACGTATCCTATGATATGATGGTAAAAGATATTTTTTGACATGAATTTGGGAAGGGGAGTGAATATTCATTACTGAAACAAAGCGGTGCTATCTTTTCATTAAAGCAATTCCCTAACATCCACAGTCCTTTTATGCCTGACAAGTGTAATATCAAGAACTTAATAAATAACATTTTCATTAACTTCTTTTAGAAGAAAGTAGTCCCGTTTATATATAGTGCCTTTGTAATTCACGCTTTCAATAATGTGCATATTAAATGCATTAATATCAAATCCTTCCAAAGTACTCGGTTGAAATATTGATTGAACAAGCTTTATTGATCTTAACTTCTTTTTCAGTTTCCTTATTATCAAATAAATGTACAAGTTTCAATGATAGCTTCATACCGAATGAATAATATAAGTTTATACGTGAAGCATTCGATGAAACATAGATTTTCAATTCTTTGGGTTTTATTTCATTCCGCATTAACCACATGATTTTTAAAGGACCACACTCCTATAATGACTGTTGGATAATATGTTAGTAAACACGCTTTAGGTTTCAATAATTGTTTAAAAAGTTGACAGAAAGTTTCGATTTTGGAATTAAATATCATTTTCAAGTTCTTGTAGGTCTACAGGACTGAAGCTAGATTTTAAGCTAAGATCCAAAATCTTTTGCAAACATTTAAAATAAATATACACGTTATTACCTTCAGGGACACGATCACCAACCATAAGGATAAACAAGTTGGGTAGACAGACCTACGCTCATGTCAGAAGGGTTTTGTACTCAACTTACAAAATGCAGTCACCAGCAACGAATAAAATCAAGGCGCATGTGAAAGACGATTTTATTGGAGAAAATGTCAAATTCGAAGATCATACTATTATTAACAAAGTTGAAAGAATTTTGACTTCTGTGATATTTGTCATTGTCAAGCTCATAAATATCTCCCTTGATAATTTTTTAAAGATTTTTCAGATCACATTCACGGGGAGAAAACACATTTTTAATGTATTTCCCCTCGTGTGCCCCCACTGAAGCAAAAACTGTCAATTTAAGAACTGTTTTGAAAAACTCCCATAAAGAACGTTCATTTGATACTCATATCGGCTACCTTCGATGAACTTTTCTTTTCAGGGCCCACTCCCTTGTACTGTTATCATCGATGTATGGCCAATTTTTTCGAATCCTAGAATAGTTACAAAGCCATTTTGCTAGGAGCTCTATACTACCTCCTCGATTGTTTCACCTATGAGTATTAATTGCAGGTGCTCATCTTCAGTCATTCATTAAATTGCATCAAGTGTTCAAAGTATGCACCTTAAACGTTGAAGTTGGGGAAAAATAACTAAAATCATTCAATCTTCGCATTTAAAATAGCCACCATTTTGTTTTACGATTACTGATACCTGCCGCTGATTCGACTCTCAAAGATATTCATGATACCTATCATTCCTAGCAAAGCTGTTTTGTCAGAGCAGAGCATATTGCTCCATAGCCATATGTTGCCATAGTAATACAGCGCATATTATTCCATAGTAATACAGGAAAATTTAAATCGCCATAACTTCGTCAAATACCATTCGATCTTGATGACACTTTCGGGACAGATGAATCTTATAGTCGTCATATTGAATTTCATTAAATTTAAGGGTACCGTTAAGATTTTATTCAAGAAAACATAAAATCGATAAATCATAGTATTACTAACAAAGTTGCGTGAATTTTGACTTCTCATGTACTTGTTGTTGTTTTACTCATAAAGGCCTACATTCATGATTTTTTTCTGGTGATTCGGATGAAAGGTGTCCTATCACAGGGGGGAGGGTAATACGTGAAAAGTTCGTACATTTCTCCTGCCTCTCGCTACCGGTAAGGCAATTTTAGGACTTGTTTTGAAAAGACCTCATTAAGGCCTTTCTAATGACACCCTACTCGACTACCAATGGTGAAAAAAAATGTTGAACGGTCACCTCCCTATATGGAGAGACCCCCTTAAAACCCTTTGAACAATTTTTTCACCCCAAAACTTTCCAGGAGTCACCACTTCTGACTTTTACATAAAGTTTCATTGCTGTTGCTTCTAAAGTGCTGTGACATACAGACGGATGGACGGACGGAAAGACGGACCCAGGTCGTGATTGCAATAGGGTTATGTTTTTTAGTACAAAACTCTAAAAAATGGACTAAGCACCAAGTTTCGCTTGTAGTCAGCTTAAAATTTCGCGAATGCAGCGTCTCTCATTTGATAGGAGGCGAAATATTGCGAGAGCCAGTGGAACCATAATCAAATAACTTTTTCCCATCATTGAGGTCTTCTAGGGAAAAACATCTGTTTTATAAAATATGTAGAGAATTATAGAACTCATGTCATGTGTTAGAATGCCTTCGAAGAGACCGTGCATAATATCTACGCTAAAATTTTCAACTGAATGGAAAGATGACAGATTGTTAAATATACAAGCAGAAACGAAGGCAATTCGAAAGGGGGTTTTTAATGTAAGGTCGTTATTGTTATTTATTCTATTTGCCAGTTTTTTGCCATCTTCTTCAGCTAAAATTTGGGTTTCGGACTTAGAACACCTGCATATACGACAAAAAAGAGCGAGAAAATTCTAATATTGAATTAAGCTCCAAGTTATCTCCTGTTACAAGGCCCAACACGAAATAGAGTTTTTTTTCAGCTTTTCCGCAATTGTTGGCTAAACCATCTACTTCTATGTCAAAGTCAAAAGCACTTTATTCAATACTAGGCATTATAAATTTAAAAAAAATAAAGAGCAAATTCCAAACAATAATCATATGAAAACTTAATGGCCCAAATGGCTCTCTCAATTTATATTTTATCAGTTAAACACATTTGATGAAAAACAACCAAGGCAAATTCAAATTAATTAAGATTATTACATATTTTATAATTTGATTGGAAAAAGGAGAAAAAATCAACCAACACTATTCAAAAATTTTTATTATTACAACACATCAGTGAACTTTTATCCTATACCTAATATGTTACAACCTAATTCTGAAATGATTCAATCAAAAACTTTATCTTTTGTTAAAAAAAAATGCTATCACAATGTTCCTGACATAAGCGTTATACCTTATCTCAAAACCTAATATAATAAATATAACATACTCGTATGTAGTGGCTCACAGCTTATTTGATGCACTTCAATAAATATTAAACAAACTGTTGTCCTTATGCAGATAAATAAAAATTTACAAATATTTTGATGCAGATTTTACAGTTAGTATAACTGAAATTCGAAGCACAAAAGAAAGTAAGGAAAAATGTTTCAAATGTCCCGTTAGCAGTAATGAAACAAAATCATTTGCATAGGATAGCTCACAGCTTATTTGATGCAGTTAGTTCTTTGTATCCTAGCATTAAAAGTGCACGATTTTCACCGGATTTTTTTTGGATATATTGTACCTACTTAGTGCGTTTCTTATTTTATTTTTAAAAAAGTTATTTGACCTTGATAGTTTAAAAGTGGATAAATTGTGAAATATTTAAAATGGGCCGTAGGACAACACTTGAACAGCGGGAATTAGTCATTCATCATTTCAGAAATGGTGAATCTCATCGCAAAATCAGCGAAGTTGTCAATTTAAGTTCATCAACAGTTCAGCATATAATTGAAAGGTTTACCAATGAAAAAAGGTTGGAAAACAAGGGTAGAAATGCACCAAATAAAATTTTGAATGAGTCTGATGAACGGTGGATCGTCCGGAAAATAATGCAAAACCCTAAGTTATCAGCTCCTAAATTGGCGAACGAAGTGTTTACTGGAATTGGTAAAGAATGCAGTGCTGAAACCATACGTCGTGTGCTAAGAAAGCATAATTTTAATGGCCGAGTTGCACGAAAGAAGCCGTTCATCAGTATCAAAAATCGACAAAGCCGCCTGAACTTTGCTACGGAGCATATTTCAAAGGATTTGGACTTTTGGAAAACCGTGATTTTCGCTGGCGAGTCCAAATTCAATATATTTGGCTCAGATGGAATGGCGTACGTTTGGAGAAAGCCAAATACAGAGCTCAAAAAAGCAAATTTACATGAGATTGTTAAGCACGGCGGTGGCAGCGTAATGGTTTGGGCCCGTATGTCAGCAGCCGGAGTTGGGAAGCTAGCCTTTATTGAAGGAAACATGGACAAGATCATGTACAGTAATATCCTAAAGGAAAATCTCCTGCAAAGTGCTGACGAACTCGGAATCCGGCGTGAATTCAGATTCTACCAAGATAATGACCCTAAACATAAGTCAGAAATCGTGCAATCTTGGCTTATTTGGAATTGTCCTCATTTGATGGCTCCCCCGGCACAGTCACCCGACTTAAATGTAATTGAGAATTTATGGGCTTTTCTGGAGAAAAAAATTCGTAACCACGCAATTTACAACAAAATTGATTTAAAGAAAGCTCTTTTAGAAGAATGGAGTAAAATAACGCCAGAAATGACAGGAAAGCTGGTTGAATCTGTTCCAAATAGGCTCAAAGCTGTCTTGAGCCAAAAAGGAAACCATACGAAATATTAGTGTTGAACTGGAAATCCTCTACATGGATAAATTTAAGGAAAACGTGGACTGCATCAATTAAGCTGTGACATAAAATTTTGCCTTTAATTTTGTTTTTGTTATTTAGTTATTTAAGAATCAATTGTTGAAATAAATTAAATTGTTATTTTTAAAAAAGGGCTTTTATTTAATTTATTGCAGTTTAAATTTTTTCAATACCTTTTCTAATACAGAAGTTATAGTGCCTTTAGCTTTGAAAATGTTACTGCATCAAATAAGCTGTGAGCCACTGTATATTTGACCAATACTTAATTTTTAAAACAAATAAACAACAACACTAAATGCAGCAATAATGAGCTGAAACTCAAAAACGAAGTAACGAAAAATACAAAAACTAAAAATAAACAAGAATAATTTAGACCATGTCATTCAGCCACTAATACATAGATTGCTCCGTCTCAGCTCGACCAGTCTCAAGGTATCTAGCAAATGAGTATCTCCATTAGAATTGTTGGTCTCGTGAACTCAAATTCGGAGGATATATGGTTGTCTATATACGTGATATATGGTTAGGAAGCTGTCAGAATCAAAAACATATCGATTCTCGTCCAAGTACAGAAATGCTCTTGGAGGAACGAAGCCAGTAGCGAGGAAAGTCGCAATATACCCGGCTGTAGGGTGGAAGGGCTGTAAAATCCTGGAAACCCTGGATTTTACAGCCGCTCGACTCTACAGGCGAGTATATCACAGCTGTTGACCTTGCGATACAATTCCGAAGGAGTTTCAATATGAAGATATCGACTTTTGTCACTTGAGAAGTTTGAAAAATTCTTCTATTCGATATGTTATGCTTCTAACCCATCTCAGGCTTTCTGTACAAACCAGTATATGCATGAAGACATTTCCTTTTGATAACTCTTAATTTTTCTATAGAACTAGCACTCTGGTTGTACCAGATCTTACATCGATATGTCAAAATTGGTCTAACTAGGGTCTTGTAACAGATGATTTTGACATTTTGATCAATGTATTTGGAATGAAAGAGTCTTCGTAGGGCCATGACTCTTTTTTGTGCCTACTGACCATGATTTTGACATGTTCAGCATAGTACAGATACTGATCGAGATGAACACTAAGGTATCAAACACAGTATTTACGTGGAAACCGTTCTGAACTACCCTCATCAGCCATGATGTTGGAATCCTTCCAATTACGTTTCAGGTCTTGACTGACCCCTTGCAGAGTTGTCCGAAACAAAATTGTTTCGTACTTTTTGACTTGATTTTCATTCGCCAAATGTCGGTCTACAACTGCGTATTATCAAAAGTTTTCGAAGGTGACTCTGAACTATCGTAGCATTTTGGTCTGTAGTATAGATGATCAGACCATCAGCAAATGCTAACAATGATCGCATTAGCGAGACGTTAAAATCAAAGCTGTTCAATAGTTTGCGAATGAATATTGAAAAGAGCAGAGGTGCAGTAACTGTTCCCTGCTATAGACCATTCAAGACCTTGAATTCGCGCATTGTTGTCAGATTTCCATCAATTACAACAAATGATTTCCCGTATAACATATTGCACATCATGGCGATAAGGTGTCTGGGGAACCTCTCCTGAAGGAGTTTAAAAACTAGACCATCTAACCTCGCCGTATCGAAGGCTATCTTCATATCAATGAGAAACGCTCCAACATATTCTCTATCATTTAGTTTCCAACAGATGTCTAAGGCTACTTTCGTTATCGCATTTATGGTCAAACGGCTGGCACAAAAACCAAATTGGCCATTTGGAATTAACTCATATTGACCAATGTTGCCCACTGATTTGTTGAGTATCACTTCAAACGCCTTGCTGATGATAGGCAGCAAGCTAATTGGGTGATAGCTTTAAGGACTCCAAAATTTTTTTCCTTTCTTCAAGATCGCAAGTATCTTAGCCTTTTTCCACTCATTTGGGATATATGAATTGCTAAACATGTTGTTGAACAATATGAAATAATTCCTAATAGCAATCTCAGGCAAATGTCGGAGAACTACATTTGGAATACCATCAGTACCACATGATTTCATATTGTTTATCTTGCCAAATATGAAACACAAGTCTTCATTGCTGACAAAATAATCAAAGAAATTCAGCTCTGTATGAGTTTAGATGTTAATGTTTCATTGAAATGAAGAATAGACTCGTCGTTCAGGCTTGATTTGAAGTCGGAAGCTTTTGCTCTAACAACCTCTGAGAATATTTCATTCCATCTCGCAGGGTCTGGTAGATCGACCAACTCAAAATGTGTTCCAATCAGGGCAAGTTTCTGCAATCCATCACATTTAATCGTGTTTCCATTTCTATCGGGAGTCGTACTATCAATTTCAATACTAGCCCTATCGAGAAGATTTATCTCATCACTAGCGACTTCAAGATTTGATACCTCTACTCGAAACTTCTTACAGAATATGCTGTTCACTTGCACGAACCGCCATCTGGTTCCTGTGGACTAATACCCACAGTTTTTCATCCATTGATTGCTAACCACACTCCTGAAGTATGAACGGATGAAGTTCCAGACATTCTTCAAAAGTAATTTCAGCAAAGCCAATGAGGGATAGTTGTAGTCCGTAAATCGCCGATAAATATTGCTGATGCGTGTGTGAAGAAAGCTTTTCAATCTTTTCAACCTTGCGATGGTTGGTGTTTCATATCCTTCCATATTGTTTCGATGTTTAATCTTGGGAACTACTTGCTCAATCATTTCCAACGTTAGCTTCTCTAACTTTGACAAATAGAGATCTATTTCATCGTTAGTTAGATTCCTGTCAATAGGAAGCATTGATCAAGAGTTGCCATTATCACAAGGAGGACGTTGTTACTGGTTTTCTTGATTATACTTCTTTTGAAACTTTTCCCAGTCTGTTTTTAGGGTTTTGTACTAAAATACAAAACCCTATTGCAATCACGACCTGTGTCCGTCTGTCCGTCCGTCCGTCCGTCCGTCTGTATGTCACAGCACTTTTTCTCCGAAACTATAGGGGCTACAGCCATGAAACTTTGTAGAAAGGTCAGAAGTGGTGACCTCTTGAAAGTTCAAGGGTGGAAAAATTTTTCAAAGGTGTTTAAGGGGGGTCTCCCCATATAGGGGGGTGAGCCCCCAAAAAAAAAATTTCACCATTGGTAGTCGAGTAGGATGTCATTGGAAAGGTCTCAATGAGATCTTTTCAAAACAAGTCTTAAAATTGTCTTATAAGTACCGAGAGGGGCAGGGGAAGGGGAAATGTACGAACTTTTCGCGTACCCCCCCCCCCTCGCGATTGGACACCTTCCATCCGAAAAATCTGAAAAAAATCATGAATGTAGGCCTTAATAAGCACAACAACAACAAATACATGAGAAGTCGAAATTCACTCAACTTTGTTAGTAATAGTATGATTTATCGATTTTGTGTTTTCTTGAATAAAATCTAAATGGTACCTTTAAACTCAATAAAATTTAGCAAAGAGATGACTATTTATAAGATTGATCTTTTCGGAAAGTTTCCTAAAGATCGAATAGTATTTACCGAAGTTATAGCGATTTGAATTTTCGTGTATTACTATGGAGCAGTATGCCCTGTATTACTATGGAAACATATTGCAATGGAGCCATATGCGCTTTTTACCGACTTAGACACTACAGCTTTGCTAGAATTTGCATGAAAATTTCAGGAGTGATAGGTATCATGAAGATGAGTACATCCAATTGAGACAAGTCGAAGAGGCAGGAGAGAGCTCCTAGCAAAAGGGCTTTGTAACCATTCTAGGATTCGAAAAAATAGGCCATGAATCGATGATTACAGTACAGAGGAGTGGCCCCTGAAAAAAAATTTCGTGAAAGGTAGCCGATATGAGTATCAACTGAAAGTTCTCTATGAGAGCTTTTCAAAACAGTTCTTAAACTGACAGTTTTTGCTGCAGTGGGAGCACAAGGGGGGAAATACATGAAAAATGTGTTTCCTCCCTCGCGAATGGACACTTGTGATCTAAAAAGTCTGAAAAAAATATCAAAGGAGATATTTATGGGTATAACTATAACAAATACCTCAGAAGTCAAAATTCGTTCAACTTTGTTAATAATAGTATGATCCTCGAATTTTACATTTTCTCCAATTAAATCGTCTTTGACATGTTTCTTGATTTTATTCGTTGCTGGTTACTGCATTTTGTAAGTTGAGTACAAAACCCTTCTGACATGAGCATAGGTCTGTCTACCCAACTTGTTTGAAATTCAACCGATGATTTTCATGTTGAACTGGAATGACGAAGACATCATCCTATGATGACTGATTTCCATTACGATTGCGTTATGGTCACTATCGTAAGGAAGCACCTGCATTTTCCGTTGAGAGCTATTAAAGCTGAATTGAAGTCTTGCGTCTGCAATGCAGAGGTCCAGATATGAATTTATCCGAGGGTATGTTGTGAGCTCCGACCCAGGTAGACTGCACCTGTATTCAGTTTGGTGCTCTCTTGTCCACGATCACCGGAATACATTCAGCCATGATGTATGCTTGACGTTCAGGTTACCAGCAAGAATATAAGAACCATGCGGCCTGTTCAATTCAAGTATTTCAAACAAGGAATTGAGCTCCTCCGTGAACTTAAGAACATTTTGACCAGCTGCATAGACAGGAATAACGAAGAGATTATCCCCACCTGGCACTGAGATTTTGATAATGGACAAGAGATTCAAAGCTTTTGAATTTGACTATAACTTTGAATTCGACTGTTGATATATTACAATATTTTAGAAATAATAGGGGCTTCTCACCAATATCCCGGTGCAAACTCCCTCATGACCTATTATCCTATCGTTTCACACGAATTCAATATCCTTGAAAACCATAGAGTGCCATAATTGAGGTGGGCTTCAGTGTGAAGCATGATGTCAGGCTTTTGCTTGACAAGGAACTAAAAGAGACAGTCACGTCGATGTAGACTCATAATGGAGCTGACGTTGATGCAGCTGAGATGAATCCTATCCATGGGAATGTGACTGGTTGACTAGTTATTTTAAGGCATTTGAAACCCTAAATGCTGAAAAAAAAGTTATTTTTTGAATCCTGTTTATCGATTCTCTCTGATGGGGAATTTGATTGCTGAAAAATTTTAAGAAGCAGCTCATTATTGCCACTTTCATTAATTATTTTATTTGCATTCACTGCTAGTCCTCTAGCAGCAAGTGAAAATGACACCCGGGGCTTGACGAAGTTGGTAGGTATCACACTGTGGTATACTTGACTTTGTTTTGGAGTGACTTTAACCTTTGCATCTTGATATCGGGGCATCCTCGATATGATGCTGGATGACTAAAAACACCGCAGTTCACACAAAATAGTTTTTCTGTTGGCTCCGTCTGAGCAAATTTACACTCGCCGGGAGCATGGACGTATTTGCACTTTCCACATCTATATTTCATGGTGCAGTTAGCAGCCGAATGCCCAAAACTTTGAAAGCTTTGGAAGCTCAAGTACCTTGTTTTTTGTAGGGCATTTGAACTAATTTTATGGAGATCTGCATTAAGTAATAAGACAAGTTTTTACGCTCGACAATTGATCTCCTTGTTCCAAAGTCTTTAAAGGAAATAAATTCTATTTCTGGTTCAATTTGTTTAGTCACCTGAAGGAGATTGACTGTGTCCTCTCCGCAGTCCAGACCCTTCAATAAAAAGTCTGGTTTTTTTCACTTTTGGGGTTGTATGTAAAATACGGAACATCTCAAGAATTCAAAGCACTTTTTGCTGCCTGAAAACCAATGACTTAGTTCTAATTGTCAGTTTATCGGCATTGGCTCTCTTGATCTCAAAATCATTTAACTTGTTTTCGGCTGCAAAAAGCTGAACCACATCTTTGCCTGTTTGCCCAAATCCATTGATTGGTGGGACTTTTTCTTTCTTTCAAATAACCTTGGCGGATGGTCTAGCAGACAAAGCTTGGTTTTTTCTCCATATTTTTAATTTTTAAATATCCAATTAGTCTTGGATGAATGCTTTCCAACTAGTTCTTCTTTTGACGGGGTCTGAAGTTTGAGCTCTTCGTTTTCTCTCTCAACCTTCTCATTTTACTCATTAGCTTTGATTAACTGCTCGATCTCGATGACTGTTAAAATTTTCGGTTTTTCTTCGTTGTTATCGAATCGTCGTTTTAGTTTTTTTCGCCCGTCATCGTTGGCGATGGACAAAACTGTTCTGGTTGATGGCTGAAGCCATCGGGCTCCTTCATCTCGTTGCTTTTGCAGCGAGACTTGAGAGAATGTTCTTAAGCCGGGACTTCCTTCGAATGTATTTCCGCTTTTTGATACTTCTCCAGGAAAGAACTTTCAGGTATTCGATAAATGTTCGAACAATTCTACGGTGATGGTTTTCAATTAGAAAAATTAGTTTCAACTGACTTTTGTGAAAAATTCATTAACTTTTAAAATTAATGACAGGAACGATTAAAAACACATCTATACGCAACGACTGCTAGACGTAGAATGCTCTGAAACCAATTTAGTACGAATGATGATGTTTGGGTTGTAAGCTGTTTATCCTCGCACATTTTGAAATGTGATGCTGATACGCATGGACGTTTCTTGCGTGAAGTGCTTAAGTGGAAAGTTTAAACTAGATCGGAAGGCTTAAAGCAAATCGAAGCATATTTGTTCTTCGCAAAGACATTCTTTTAACATAGCATACCAATTCTAAACATGCCCAAATATCTTTGAAAATCTTCTCATAATGTGCTTATTACTGCAGCTGAAAATTGTGCTACACGACAGTCATATCGCAATGCAACCACAGCTTTATTGTACATATTGCAAACAGCTCTCTTTTTCCCTCTCTCTCTCTCTCTCTCTCTCTTTGTTTTCTGCTAGCTGCTTTTAGGGCAAGGGGAATACAATATTTAACTTAAGAGCAGTGTAAATCCGATCTTCATTTTTAAAATGGGCTATAAATCAGCGGAGGAAAAGCCCATTTAATTTGTTCCAAACTATCAAGTGTGCAAGACAGTTGCACTATATATAAGCCACTAGATATTAATTCATTGTTTTTTTAAACTGTGGTGCAGCATGGAAACTGTTCTAATGCCAATTAAAATAAAAAACTTATTGATGCCTAAGCGAAAGGTTTTTGCATATGTTCTTAAAATTACGTGTGATGGCTGTTATGTCTTTGAAAAATTGGTGTTTTGCCACAAACGGCATAATACAGGTTGGTCGAAAAGTTTTAACAGCAAAAATGAAAATATGTGTGATTTTTATATGAAATAACTTTTTTATTCAATATAATTTCCCACAATTTCACTACACTTATTCCAATGATCTTCAATGCTTGCACAACCACGTTAAAACTCTAAAAGCCATCGATAGAAAATTGAAAATGAAGGAACAGATTAAAGGTATCACTATCAAAATTTTTATTTTACCTATGTTTTGCTGATCCGTAGTTTTCTATTTAGTTTTTTACCATGCATTTCCTCAACATTACTTCCAAAGTTCCATTATTTTCTCCATATCATCGTCATTTGTTACGATGTGAAGCTTTCCTTTTCCATCATCCATTGTTTCACCGCCTACAGAACATAGGTTTTTTTACCTACATATAAGTCTATATTGGTATTTTGATCGCTTGCACTGCTGGATTCTTTGGGATTCGCGCGCATCAATCTCAAAATATTTAACAAAAGTTATCGGAATTCTTTTTGCTCGGCACAAACTTCGAAAGAGGTCAAATTATACTTTATAATGTTGGTACTCTTGTGTTAACAATACATTTCATCGTGTTCGATCCAGCCATCCCAAACTGAGGGAAAACATGAACTTCCAATCATATTAGCCTTTATAAAATTTAAGACAGGTTTTACAATAGAATTCAATAAGCACAATTCACTTTTCTCTACATTTAGGAGCAATATTCTTGAGCTTTTCTTAGAATTCATTGAGACAAAATTTCAATAATAAAATTCGATTCGGTATAAACCATTCCTCTTCGATTAGATTCTTATTTATTCATCATTGGCTTCCAAAGGTTTGTGAGTGTTCTCGGTATTAATAATCAGATATTAGCATGCATACGAGTAGCTTATGGCAATCTTGTGAATGAAAAATTAAAAAAAATTAAAAGCATTATTTTCAAAATAGCTTTAGCTTTAATTTTCTTTGAAAATTAATTTCTGAACCATTTCACATTAATTTTAAATCATCCTTCATACTTCAACAATTTCAGTATCCCTAATGAAAGACCTTTCCACCTATTATTAAATCAAATGACACACCCTCCTTTCTGCTTAAATAGTTCAACTTTCCAACCTGGCGGGACTAAAGTTTAAGAAATTACGGTTAGCCGTATCTTCCCATGCCCACTTCTACCTTTATCCCAATCACACCTTTCTCGATTTGTCTGCAAACTAGTTACATCGACGGTAATTTTGGGGGCAGGTGAATTCAGCACAACTTTTGCAATTGATTTTCAAATGTGACCCATTCAGTGCCTACGTGGGACCCAATGAGGCTCCATAGTTTTGAAAAGTCACAAACAACCAGAAAATTAGGGGTGAAAACTGTAAAATGTTAACTAAGAAGTGAAAATAGCTGGAAATTGATTGAATGATTTGTGATTTGCTTTGGAATTCGGTTTAATCTTGGGCTTCGTGATTAAAGTGGTTGAAATTGCAGGTTGAGTGGCAACAATCAAATTAACGAGGGCAAGAATTGAGGTAATCATGTTGATTGCCACTACCACGATAGAACATTTTCAAAGGTTTCGAAAGCGTAAGTTGAAGGGAACAATCAGATAACACTCGTATATAACTTAATATACAACTATGAGTGAAACATTTCATGAAAAGGAGTGATTAATACGTATGTCACAAAATTTTGTCAATTTTTAGCGTTGTATACTTAAAGCGCAGCCTCTAGTAAAACTTCCAACTTGGGTAAACTTTAGAGCCTTCCATCTGAGAAACCTTACAAATATTTGCAAAATTTTTTTAAGTAGAAATTAAAATGAACGTTTGGCTATTGTTCAGTTCAGTTCATTACATTTTGCAAAAAGTTTGTTGAGAAAATTACAAAATTCAAATAAAATAGCATATTTTCGTTAAAAAATTTAGTAAATCTTGGAAACTACTTAATGTACCGAGTTGATTTAAGCTACGTTTGTGAAAGTAAAACGCTTCTCGAACCTATAAAATATTTGTTTTAATCAAATCTTTAACAAACAACGAGAATAAGAATGTAATTTGGATTGTCGACTCGGCGTCGTGACGTTGAGAACCGAACAAGAGCAAGAGAGCGAGTCGTTCTCGCACGCTGCTTTAAATACTGCTATTTTGCTGAGCATGCACACGCGAAACTCGTCGACGCGATACAATCTCCAAGAGAGCGTTCCTAATCACAGCATAACCGCTGACCATGCACACGCGCAACCAGCAGACATGCTGAGTGGAGCTCTGGTCATGTAAACTGATATCGCATGATTATCGCGGTGGCTGAAACAAGAGGACAATGTTGCGCCGCATACAAGGTTACATGCCAGTGCGAAGCTTTTGGGCAATGTTGCAATGCATGCGTTGTATTGTCGCCACACTACTCCCCTCGCAGTGGCTTGGCCACGATACTTTATTCGAAGCGTACGGGTGGCCGGATCTTACGTCCACTACGTGTGGTTGTTGTTGGTTCAGATATCGATGTCACGGTGCGCATCCTTGCGCGGGGTTTGGACATCGTCCTAGCATGTATTGGGCGTGCTGGTCGTTGCTTTCCAGTTGTGCCATGTTGGCGTTGCGCTGGCGTGTGTCGGTCGTTCAGGGCGTTGGTCGCTGGGTGCCAGGGTGAATGTCACGGTGCGCATCCTTGCGCGGGGTTTGGACATCGTCCTAGCGTGTATTGGGCGTGCTGGTCGTTGCTTTCCAGTTGTGCCATGTTGGCGTTGCGCTGGCGTGTGTCGGTCGTTCGGGGCGTTGGTCGTTGGGTGCCAGGGTGAATGTCACGGTGCGCATCCTTGCGCGGGGTTTGGACATCATCCTGGCGGGCGTCTATCGTGTCGGGTGTTTAATAAGTGCATGGGGGCCGGCATTTCCTAGCCTGCGGCCCGTAATGTTGGTGGAACCAACACTGCTGAGGACGGAGCGTGGCGACTTCGCCATCTTCCGACGATCGATCGTCTCGTTCATGTTGAGTCGATAAAACCGCAACGGCGTCCTCGAGCTTGGAGACCCTGTTGGCGAGATCGCGGAAATCGTCAGTCCGACTCGGTCGGTCCGTCGACTCGATTAGCGTTGAGATGCTTGCGATGGAACGCGTGTTACTGGGGTGCGGGCTACTGCTTGTCGCGGCGTTGACTGGGAGTGTAGCTCGCCTGCGTTGGATGTCGTGGGCGGCCAACACTGCGTTGGTGAGGCTGCCATACTTGTCCTCAGGCGGCGGGTTGGTGACTGCCTGACGCACTTGTCGTAGTGCCTCCCTGTCGAGGCTTGCCACCAACCAATTGAATTTGGCGTCGTCCTGCGTGACGCCGTTTGTTGCCAGCGTCACGTTGACGCGGGCCAGCCACAGGTCCAAATCGTCATGCCAGACTGATGGGAGGCTGATTGTCGGGGTGGCTGCCGCTCGCTTTGCGTTGGGGATCCCTTCGCGCAGCGCGGATCCGGCTGGGGTGGCAGATGTTGGTTGTGGGTCCCACTGCGGGCTCGACATCAGGACGCATCGATTACCGGTGGTGAGGAGATCCAGTGTCGGATGAAGTCCTGGATGTCGATCGGCCGTGTCCGAAAGCGAGCGGCGACGGACACGCTCCGTTGTAGTCTTCGTTGATAGCTGTGGTTTCACTGGTCGTGTTGGGGATGCCATCGTTGCGCTTCCGACGCAGTGGGGCGACAGTTCCTCCAGGCGTCCGATTTTGCTGTCCTGCTCACTAGTGGTCCTGTTGTTCGTTCGTGGATCTTGAAGTTCCGTTCGTTGGTCAGGATCGCCAGTAATAGGAAGATGTGAAAGTAAAACGCTTCTCGAACCTATAAAATATTTGTTTTAATCAAATCTTAAGCCAACAACGAGAATAAGAATGTAATTTGGATTGTCGACTCGGCGTCGTGACGTTGAGAGCCAAACAAGAGCAAGAGAGCGAGTCGTCCTCGCACGCTGCTTTAAATACTGCTATTTTGCTGAGCATGCACACGCGAAACTCGTCGACGCGATACAATCTCCAACAGGGCGTTCCTAATCACAGCATAACCGCTGACCATGCACACGCGCAACCAGCAGACATGCTGAGTGGAGCTTTGGTCATGTAAACTGATATCGCATGATTATCGCGGTGGCTGAAGTAACAGGACAATGTTGCGCCGCATACAAGTTTGCATGCCAGTGCGAAGCTTTTGGGCAATGTTGCAATGCATGCGTTGTGTTGTCGCCACAGATCTAAATTATTAACATCGAATTAACACATCTGTTTTTTAAGGGTTTTGTAAAATAATTTTACAATACCCTAATAGTTTCGCGACCAGTCTGTCCGTTTGTCCGTCTGTCCGTCCGTCCGTCCGTCCGTCCGTGCGTGTGTCACAGCAGTTTTTCTCGGAAACTACTTGAGCTAGAAACATCAAATTTTGTGTGTAGATGTAAAGTGGTGATCCCTTCAAAGTTCAACTACAAAAAAATTTTATAAGGTATTTAAGGGGGGTCTCCCCATATAGGAGAGTGACCCCCCCAAAAAAAATTTCATTGAAGGTAGCCGATATGGGTATCAAATGAAAGGTCTTGATGAGAACTTTTCAAAACAGGTTTTAGTTTGGCCAAATTTGCTTCGAGGGGCACACAGGGAAGGGAAATATACGAAAAATTTGTGTCTCCCCCTCGCGATTGGACACCTGTGATCCGAAAAATCTGAAAAAAATCAGGAATGTAGGCCTTGGTGATACAACAACAACAAATACGTGAGAAGTCGCAATTCACTCAACTTTGTTAGTAATAGTATGATTTATCGATTTTATGTTTTCTTGAATAAAATCTTAACGCTACCCTTAAGTTCTATGAAATTCAGTACGTTGGTGCCTATTTATAAGATTGATCTACCCTGAAAGTTTCATAAAGATTGAAATATATTTAGCGATGTTATAGCAGTTTGAATTTTACTATGGAACAATATGCGCTGCATTTATTACTATGGCAACATATGGCTATGGAACAACATGCGCTTTTTACCGACTCAGACACTACAGTTTTGCTAGGATTTGCATGAAAATTTCAGGAATGATAGGTGTCATGTATATCTTTGAGAATCGGTTCAGGTAGTGGTATCAGTAATCGTAAAACAAAACAGTGGCTGGTTTAAATGCGAAAATTGAACAATTTTCAGTTATTTTTTCCCAACTTCAACGTTTAAGGTGCATGTTTTGAACACTTGATTCAATTTAATGAATGACTGAAGATGAGTACCTACAATTAATGCTCATAAGTGATACAAGTCAAGGAGGTGGGAGAGCTCCTAGCAAAAGGGTTTTGTAACCATTCTAGGATTCGAAAAATTGGCCATTAATCGATGATAACAGTACAGGAGACTGGCCCCTGAAAAAAAAAATTCATCAAACGTAGCCGATATGAGTATGAAATAAAAGTTTTCATGGGAGCTTTTCAAAACAGTTGTTAAACTGTCAGTTTCAGTACTTCAGTGGGGGCACAGGGGGGAAATACATGAAAAATGTGTTTCCTCCGTCGCGGATGGACATCTGAAATAATTATCAAGGGAGATATTTATGAGTATAACAATACCAAAAACCTTAGAAGTCGAAATTCGTTCAACTTTGTTAATAATAGTGTGATCTTCGTATTTCATATTTTCTCCAATAAAATCGTCTTTGAAATGTTTCTTGATTTGATTCGATCTGGTGACTGCATTTTGTAAATTGAATACAAAACCCTTCTGACATGAGCGTAGGTCTGTTTACCCAACTTGTTTTTTTCTAAAATAAACACCAGACTTCCCTTCGGCAGATATCACCTTGTTGTAATGGTGTTTAATTCATGACAACATAATAGCTAACATATGCGTCAGAATCACTAAAAACATCCTAAGGTCTTGATTTGAACTCGTTTCACTGGTGCGATTTAGCATCCTAGCTCCCTTCTATCTGTGAGCAATTGTTCTTGTTTATAATAAAATATCTTTATTTAAAGCTATCGCGGATAGTTGCATAGATTTCATTTTGGAGTTCGTTACGTCTTAGGATTCCTAGAGAAGTATTAGGATGTCTATCTACTGTGTCGAGGAATTTAAGTACTTTGTCGCGAATAATATTTCGAAAGATTCAATTCTGAAGCCCTTGTATATATCCGTATTTCTAACATACCATGGTCCGTGAAGGAGTGCAGCGATGGTTTGCTGCCTCAGCGAAAGAGGATGTTAAGGTCCACCAAGATTGGCCTTCTCTGTTGACGCATTAATGCGCTGGCAGGCTAGCGTTGCGGTGTTGTGGGGCGGGTTCTTTTTCCCAGCACAAGGACCCACTACAAAAAAATCTTGCATCCACAAATTTAGGGGTCAAAGAGACAAAGACCGAAGTCAAGAAGGAGGTGACCTACTAAGGGTCAAAAAATCTTGCTGACTCAGAAGGTAAACTGGACCTGGAGATAACAGACGGACTTAAGATGACTTCGTCATTACCGATGAGGCTTATGGCCCACAAATAAGAGTGGGGCATCGAGATGGTAGCGGTGCCCCCTCGTAACCTCCCAATCGGATCAAGATCCAAACGTAGACGTGGCCAAGTATTTCCCATTTGAGTGAAAAACTCATACAAAAGTACTTTGTATGACCTTTCCCCTCAAATGAGGAATACAAACTTAGCCAATTTATGCCATGGCATTCTGCAATGAAATCACATAGCCCTTTGTCATAAATGGGCACGCGAGCGGAAGGCCACTCTACCCGGCAAGGCAAGGCAAAGAAAGAAAAGAGCGCGCCCGATGGCTAGCCCATTCTAGAGGAGGAGCCTGCCATCGAAGCGGGTGTTATACCCGGAGTTTTAAATTTTACAATCCATTTAATGAAATAAACACAAAATACTATATGAAAGTTTTTAGATGAGTCAATTCTTACTTTTGGACATAAAACAGTCCATCGGCATCATCATGTGTGGACATTTAAAAAAACTTTTGATTTCAGTGCAACTATTTTTAATACGATATTTTCATTTACAAGACTACAAATAGGGTATATCAACACATTCTCGTTACAACGTTATAAAGAAAAACAATAAGATCAGGATTTATTTGACTTTTCAACACAATTAATTTTGCATGTGCATTTAAATCGTTAAAACAATTTTGCAGCTGCTTGTTTGGGAAATTCTTGCACAAAGTTAATTTTGTTCAATTTATCATTATTGATCTTCATGAACGACTTCGAAGAAAATTTCAACTGCTCCGCATGCAAGTATAAAAATAATAAAATCAAATCTAAATCTAAAATAAACATGCAGACTACAGAGTCCAATTTGTTAGTTCTTATCGCACAAATTAATCATCTATACAACATGTAAGTGCGAAAGACTTCCAGATGATTTGTCACAGGTGTCAAAAATAATTGCAATACGAGTAAACACAGTCGACAAAGATTTATATGGAGATGAAATCCATTCAGCAGACCTTGGTCAGTCATAAACTTGGCAAAGCATATAATTCATATATGCATTACTTATTAGCTTGTATCCAAATATGTTTCAGGAAAAATCCGCCTTCTTATTGGAAATCAAATTTTCAATTTAACTCGATGTCTGCCAACTTAATTTAATACTAATCATGCATAACATTGGTCTATTTTAAATGAATAAAATAAAAAAAAAATATACAAAAGATATAATCGATCTCCTCCTGACTAATTGCGTTGCCGTCTTCTTCTTCTTTTTAGCACTACAGCCCCTCTCGGGCATTCGCTTGGAGATAGTTAGAGTATCTCATTTTCATGACCTTATTGATTTTTTCGGAAGTTAGTTTGGTCAGTACCATGCTCCCGTGTGTCTGCTCAGCTCTGATATGATCTCATTAAATCAGTACATATCACCACTGAGTGAACACTCGTCGTCTGTCCAAAAATCCCCTGAACTACATCACGTTGTTCACTAAAGAGATTTGAACCTGGGACCCTCGCCTTATGCGTCTCATGCTCTAACCACTACACCACACGAAATACGTTGCCGTGCCATAATTGATCCTGAGAAGACCCTATCCTCAGCCAAAACTTTAATAGGAACCATTCACCGCAATGCAAGAAACTGAGGCGAGTTTGGGCTACGGACGTGAAAAATCCACGAGACGTTGATATCGACTTATTTCCTTAGTCAAGCGTGCCAATCGAATCACGTTAATATTAACAAAATGCAGAGTGGATTGGCGATTTTGAATATGAAAGTTTTTGGCTAAGGACTTCTTCCAATGACATCCCACAGCAAAATTGAATTAAAAGCGATCACTCACCACTTCTCGTTGAAAGCGCGACTGTAACTACGATGCACTCTATCGTGTATCCATTTACGTCAAGGGTCACCGATTTTGAACAGCTATTTGTAAAAAAAACTTTATATGGTTCAGCCAAAAGTTTCTAATGAATTTGTCCGACACTACTACTACGGTACTCCTATCTTGATCGCAGCAACCCCAGTACAGCACCCCGTTCTTTAAAGGGGAAAAGTAATACTGCTGTACACTTAGCTCGAATAAATTGGTATTTTATTTTGATATTGGCAGTGTGAGCTAGAATATTTATTAAAACTGCATGTGATTTTCGTTTAACTTCGAAAAAACTGTCATAAATGTATTTTGATTATCACTGGAAGTATTTTAGGCCGCTATCATTTTTCTGAAAACAATAACTCTTCTTTGCAAATTTCATTAACTGACTCCGCTATGCTTTCTTCTGCTGTCGCATCAACCAATCCTTCATCATTCTTCCTGATAAACGCTTTAGAGTCTCACTAGCAGACATATCCCAAATTAGTTGTCTTCCACTTGTGCATTGTTTTCTTCTTCAGTTGATTTGCGTTTTTCTGCTAAATATTCAATGCACATACTACTATAAGATCCTTTAGTGGCAACATCTTTGGAAACAGATACATCGTCGGAGACTTTCCACGATCATAAAATCACTTCTTTCTCCGATGCACTCAAAACAATTCCTTTACGATTGTACATTATGAAACTGATTCGATCTTTTCAGTCTTACACATCAAATCCAATACAAAAACATTTTTATCAGTTCTCGCGATACGGTTGAATAATTTTCGCTTGTCCTCATCAGCCCTCAGAGGAATTTTTACATCAAAACCATTGCAAACCATTCACTTTGATTACTCTGGTTTACTCTTATATTTACCAAATCGCTGCAACATTACACCATTAACTGATAAGAACGACAGATTAGCGCCACTACTAACTGCAGTTTGGGGTTCCTCTATCATTTACAGTAACATGAAGGGATGATAGAGGCAAATTCGATTTTGGGCGTAAGTGAATTGCATTTAAATGCTGACGTTGTTTATGGTACAAAATATTTTTTTGGTATACAAAAATTTATAGCGACAAGTGCAATCCAATTTGAATTATAAATGTTTGCAATCCGTGGTCTTAACATTTCATTTAAAAATAAGTTTATTGGGGCACCGTCACATATAAGCAAACACACACTTCCGGTATCTGACGACCAATTTTAAATTATATTGACGGCACTTTTACCAACACTTTTCATACCGAACGTATTTTGCACAGCGGCCATGTTCTCCTCCTTTTCCCAGTCGCGGTCGTAAATCGACTTCCACGATCCGTCCAATACTTGCCTTTCTTTTCACTTTCTCCCGTCTTGCTACCTGTAAATTACTCAGCTGCTCGCTCTGCCGAGCTCGATTGTATTCGGTAAGGTAATACACCGTTGGGAGGCACTAAATTAGTGTTCCCATTACCGAAATTTTAAATTATAGATTTAAGCTTTTCAAAAAGAAAATTAACTGAAGTAGAGAAAAATGAAAAAGAATTTAAATAGTAATAAAGTCAAACCTCATGAAGAATACAATTAAAGGAAAACGTTAAAATATAATATAAAGGAAAATTAATACAAGATTACATTAAATAATAATAATGATAGGAAAGAAAACTATTTAATAAGTTACGATTACACAGCCACCCAAAAAAAAGTGGGGTATACTTTTGATGCAATATGTCATATCCGAAGTCTTTTGCCCTGCTGAGCACTAATCCGGTTTCAGAATCGAGCCACCACATCTTGATTTTTTCTAACCCCAAAAAATGGGTTAAAACCGAAATTCGCGGAAAATGAAAATTGTTTTTAACCTTTAAAGCTACATTCATGTGAATTGAGACCTGCTGAGCACAAACCCGTGCCCAGAGTTGAGTCATAATGTCCTGATTTTGTTTAACCTAAAAAAAAGGTGAAAAACAGTGAAAATCGAAGAAAATATATTGAAAAACATTTTTCCACCTTTTAACCTATATTCATACGGATTTGGACCTGATAAATATGAATTTGTGATCAGATTTAGATCATCTAGTCCAGATTTTGTTGTAACCTCAATAAATGGTTTGAAACCAGTAAAAATCGGGAAAAATATATTGAAAAATATTTTCTTTCACATTTTAACCTTTATTCTGTTAACCTCGAACCCTGGTCAAGTTAAGCCAGCTCCCCTAGCCCCGCCTTTCTAAATCTGGTGTTGTTGAAATCAAACACGTTGAAACCTCATAGTACATAACCACCAACCCATACTTAAAAACCTGAGACCTGTCATCTTATTACCCAATTACCCGTTTTGAATGTCCATGTCCAAAAATTTTAATAATTCATATCTTTATACCCAATAACTTACACCTAATAAATCTAGATTCCAACATCCTTAATGCCCAAAATCTGATGTCTAATAAACCTAACCCATAACTACAAAATCACGCCTGAAACTTTGAAACTCAATACCCTGATTAAGTGACCGAATATTTGTAATGTGACGCCTACGCCCGGGAATCGAAGTGATTCCGATCCCGAACCCTTGCACCCGGCCAGATGGGTATGACCTCGAAGTGCAAGCGGACTTCATCTTTCGTGCGGATATCGTTGCGCAGAAAATATTTTTTTTCTTCTCTCCAAAAATTTAGATCTGTGGATTTAAATATTTGAAACATAATATTAATCAAAACCCTGACACATTTCGAGGCATATCCATCTGGGAATGCCCCCTCCACCGTGGCCATCAAAACACTATGCCACTGGCGACAAATAAAAATGCACATTGCCGCCATGTGGCGTTCCATTCCGCACATCTGTTTTGTCGGCGGTTGTCGGATTGACAGTCCGACACAAGGAGGAAAAGAAGGAAAGATGGCGACAAGGCGAACCGTGTGTGCATGTTGAGTTTACTTCGGGGTTTATGCATGTGGAAATTCGATGGATATAATTGTGAAGTGACCGTGAAAACTATCAAATAAACGGATCCCACATCCAAGTGCGTGATCGGTGCAAAAACTTTCGGGCCGAGGTGTTCTTTATTATGCTAAGAACGCGAATCAATCAATTTATCAGCAAGGTGACGAGTCGACCCCCGCCAACGATTCAACTGTTTCATCAACAGCCACTTTCAACTGAAAAAGCTCAACAGCAAAAGAATTTAAAGATCATTCACGGAAAATCGAACGCGAGTGACCTTTTTACTGCTGAATTCGAAATAAATGACGTGCGGATAGAAGCCAGAAATATTTTGACAAAGTGCCAGACACACGAGGAGATTGCTCAATGTTCTGGCGCATCTGTTTCAACACGAGGAAGATACATTTCACCGGCAGAAAAGGCACGAGGTACAAGTATCGGTCGACCACTTTATTTATTTATTCCAAGTGATAAAAAGCAATCACTTCAATTATAGATTTCTTGGATTAAGACCGGAAATGAAACGCTGGACTCTTGGACCAGAAACGGGAACCTTAGCCATCCGTGTAGTTTTGTGGGTTCCACACAGGCTGGAGGGGACTGATTTATCACAGGAAATATTCATGTTATCATCACTTATAACAAATGGTCAACAAATTTTCATGTAAGATAAATTGATCCAATTTTTCCATTCAATATCAAATTAAGTATGATCAGCGCGAAAATAACTACCAGTTTATATATAATATAATAAGATGAAAAGATGGTTTGTACTACTATTCCAGCGTAGTTTCTTACATATACAAAGCGGGAACGACAATTTGATAGAAGTTAAACTTGTGAGCATCCCTTAACACTTAATTTCCAGCGCATGATGATTTAACAAATGAGGGCATAATGATTAGGTCTTTTCTTGTTACTTATTGTCAGTATAATTTATATTAAACTTACTTCCAAGACTACCTGTATTTCTCACAAGACACTATTGCATCGTTATCTGATGTTTATTTGTTATTATTTTAACACTTTTTTCGCTTCCGCATACACCACTTCCGTGATATATAATATAACATTACTGAATCAGAAATAAACTCAGTCGAAACAAAGTTCAGCCCACCCATGAAATTATTGTATATGGGAGTAAATACAACGGAAGATGTAAACTAGCCTCACTGTAGAGTAGATTTGAATTTACTCTTCATATTGGTATATTTGTATGTCATTTCCTGAAATCAAAAGTATCACAATATGACTAGAAATGAACTTAGTATAATTAGGTATATCTTGTCGAAAAGTTTGAATTTTAGCGGGGGAATATGCAATAAAGTATTTATGAGCTTATTTTGATTAATAGAATATAGCATTCCATCAAAGAAGAATTCAATGAACAGTTGATAAAATATAGGCAAAAGATATCTTTTGTATTCACTACTGATTTCAATTAATATAGAAAGATGAGTTGAATTTATTATATTGTGTAAAGCAATCTATTAAGTAATCACAATTTTGTGTCGACTATAGGTTCATTTCATTAACTTATTCTACAAAAAAAAAATTTGAAGAAGGATAACTCAAATAAAAAGTTAGCAGTAGTAAATACCTTTTATGGATTAAGTTGACTTTACCTAATCATAAATGATGAAGCATAACATTTCAAAATAGCCAGTTATTATTAAGTATTAGCACGAGGCCAGTACAGTATACTTTAGTTTCTGTAACGATACAAACACAAACAGTTTCAGTATTTTCTCTTATTACTCTCATTGGAAAAAGTTCTTTAAATTATATGAAAATAATATTTAACAAAATTTTTAGAATCTCTTTTATGATCTCCTAACCATTTTTCAGTAAACTCAAAAAAATTATCCATAATCGTTTATTGACGGCCTTGCCTGAGGCATCTAAAACTATTAGACTTTGTTGGAAATGTTAGTTTTTTTTTTGTAATCAAATGTTGGCAAGATCGACAACCCCCACTTTCGGCATAATTTATTAGATACACGAATAGAAACTAAGTATTTGGTATGTTTCCTTTTTTTTTTTATGCCAAATCAACAATAAAATGAATTGTTAATTACTAAAAGACTTTCCTTTCCAGTGGTTCTTCTTGTTTCAGCGGGAAAATGAGTGCATGGTAGGTATGCCGTCGCGAGGGTAGGGTTTCGCCAAATCCGCTGAGGTCGGTTTCGAGTCGCGCGCGGTACGCGGTACCTTTGTTGTTTTGTTATTTTATTTAGAGTAGTTTTCGTCGGGTTGAGTTAGAGTAGTATACTTTTCGGTACCGCGTCGAAACTTCGGGAACGCGAAATGAAAATTAGATCTTGCATTTTTGACTGGTTATAAGAAGAAATACGGAGTAACGTAAAGTAGGTTTCTTCTCCGTATGGTTTTGTTTTGTAACGCGTTTGGAAAACGGGCATGTTCAGGTGGCTGAAAATATTGTAATTGAGCGTAACCCATTCGGAGACCCGCGACCGAAATCCTCTCCGAATTAGCTGGCCGACAAGCAGCCACCGCGTGAATGGGTTACGGTGCACGGATCGGTTGACCTGTTGGTACCATCCGTTGGCACTACTCAGACTTAACGTCTAGAACCGATGAGAGGTCGGTTTCGCGTTTGGACTAAAAATGTTGAGAATCATTACATATTACTGCCTACCCTATTTTTTTACGACTGTATCCGTTCTCTTATCCTCAAAAGATCTTTTTACAGATTTTCTTCCCGATTCATTTCTTAGCTTTGGATTTGTCTCTCTTTTAAGTGACCAGCAGTAGTCAGCCAACATATGATCATCCCATCGTCCTTGATATCAGTTTTCGATTACTTTAATGGCTTGGTGAAAGCGCTCTCCTTGTTCTTCGCTGTAGTCAACGAGATTGTCGGGGAAATCATCGATATGGGAGTCTAAGAAATGTTATTTTAAACTCATTGGGCATCCTAATTTTCGAAAACTCTTAACAATTTTCTTTACTATCTCTTTGTACTTAAGACTTTTATTATTTCCTAAAAAGTTTGTTTGCGACTTCTTTAAAACTAAGCCAGAGCATATATACTAACAAGCAACTGCACCAGCTGTTTTTCCGATTAGAAAGGGACGTAAAATAACATAAGAGAAATTATTTTGCATTTCTTTCTTTCCTTTCTAACAATTTGAGAGGAAAATAAATTTTACTCAATACATACACAAATCGATCTCTAATTTTACGCAATGCATACACAAATCGGTTTTTACGTTAACTACCGTTAGATGCGAAATTTGTTCTATGTGAAATTGCTTGTTAGTAGATATGCTCTGACTTAGCCAAGCAGCCTTTTCAATCTCGTCCATTTTTGTATCGAATATTGTGTCCTGAAACGATTTCCTCATTTGTACGCTGTCAAACACCCCTGCCTTGATTTTTGCATCAGAATATTTTGGAATCTCTTGGAACAAATACTGGAAATATTGGCCATTTTTAGGTCTTTGTAAAATTTTTTTTACAAAGACCTACTAGTTTCGCGACCTGTCTGTCCGTCTGTCCGTCCGTCCGTCCGTCCGTCTGTCCGTCTGTCCGTCTGTCCGTGCGTCACAGCTAATTTCCCCAGAAACTCTAGAAGCTAGAATGCTCAAACTTTGTGAAAAGGTCAGAAGTGATGGTCTCTGAAAAGTTAAGGACTTGACAAAAATTTAAAAATTTTTAAGAAGGGGCCCCCTAATAACGAATTAGCCCTTAAATTTTTTTTAATCAAAGTTAGTCGAATGGGGTATCGAATGAAAGGTCTTGATTAGAACTCTTATAACCTGAAATAAAAAAAATCCCCGTTGGCAGCACCAGCCGGAAAGGTAAATTTCTCGTATGTAGCGTAAAGTTTCGAAAAAGAATTTAGCTTGCCTACTACTAAACTTCATTCTGCAATTTTCGTAGTACCACATGGGTATTTATTAACATAAAAAAAATCTGGCCACGTTCGTTTTTAGAGACCTTTTATCGGGGCGCAAATATTTTGCTAATTAAATTGAGTTACACGCGTATGGATTTCATATTGAAAATCGGCGGATCATAAATTGTTGTAAACATACAAATACCGGTTTCGCCCTTCTCGCATTTGCTGTTTACACAGTTCACAGTGGTAACCACACAAAGGCTTAAATAGCTCGAATAGTTAATTTCAAAAGATTTCCATAAAAGTTTAATCAGCACTTGCATTGCCATTAATATATACATTTTCAATTTTTTTCTGAACTATGAGGGCCGTGATTTTGATTTGTATTGAAATCGGCTGCTAAAAATATTAAGCTGTAAATTTTCGACTTTTTTATATGTCATTCGATTTGCATAATTAAATTAAATTAACTTGCCTTAATAACTTATAATTTCATGTTTCAACGGAATCTGTTGAGAATCTTGGCTGCTAGAGGGCGACAGAAATAAAAAAAAATGTTTGATACCCCCCTGCCACCCCCTTAAATACCTTAAAATATTTTCTTGCACTGTAAATTTCAAGAGGCACCACTTTTGACTACGTAGAAAATTTCCCCATCGTAGCTCATGTGGTTTGCGAGAAAACTTGTTATGACGCACGAACAAACGGGCGGACGGACGGACAGACAGACAAGTCGCGATTTTATAATTTTTTAGGGTATAGTTAAAAATATTTTACAATATCTTAAAAATGATCTGGTTTATAAGTTCTTTCAAGTAAAGTCATTTAAAGCGTTTCCATGAAAAATATTCATTATTTCAGTTGGCACTAAAATAGCGAATTGCGCTTGCCTTCAGACCTTTGGGGGCCGCCATTTTGAATGCATGCATTTGATTTCGGATTATTTTAAATCTTTGTATGCTAGGACCTCATCAATCAATGTACTGTCTCGTTCAAATAGGAGTTTCACTCTAGACAGGGCAAAATAATTCAATTTTTAAAGAAAATCGCAGCTAAAATTATTAGGCTTTAAATTTTCGACTTTTTTATTTTTCATTCAATTTTAATAATTTCCTGCAAAATACAAGAACATAGTACAGAGATTTATAATCTCAAGTTTCATCAAAATCCGTTGGAAAATGTGACCGCTAGAGGGCCACAAAAACATGAAAAAAAACGCATATTTAAACGGCCGCCGTTTTGAAATTTGCACATGCATGGTCACCAAAATATCAAAGACTGTAGGTGTAAGTAATGTTTATCTTGAAACCAAGTTTCATATATGTCGGATCAAAATTGCGACTTTTAAAAGCCTTTGAAATTTTGACCTTCAACTGGTCGCCATTTTGTTTTTTGCAACTTGACCTCCATTTTTTTACGTAATTCTTTAGTTACTATAATTACTACCAAACTACTGAATTTCATGAAAATCTGTTAACAGCTTTGACCATTATTACAACAACAAAATTTTGCACGTTTTTCGACCTTTGAGCGGCCGCCGTTTTGTTTCTGTCGTACCGACTTTGAATTCGTTATCGTGAGATTCATCACATACATCAATGAACCTTTGTACCGAATTTGATCCAAATCGGAGCTATACTTTGGTCAGAACAGAAATCACGATTTTTCGTCTAAAATGGCCGCCATTCTGTTTTCGCCCGGCTGATATAGCTGGTTCACGAACTCAGCCGAGATAATTACCCAATACACCTTTCCTGAAAATTTGGTGAAAATCGAAGCAAAATTGCAACCTCTAGCGTGGTCACAAATTTCGTTATATCCCATATATATATATATATATATATATATATATATATATATATATATATATATATATATATATATATATATATATATACATATATATATATATATATATATTATATATATATATATATATATATATATATATATATATATATATATATATATATTTATGATGCTCCCCGCAATAGGTAAATTTCTCTCGAGAAATTTACCTAAAATCATTTTATGAATTAGGGGGTCCAGGGGAAGGCAAAATGTACCCAAAATTTGTGTTCCCCCCCCCGCTCGCGATGGGACACCTTTCAGCCGAGAAATCTGAAAATTATCACGAACGCAGGTCTTTATGAGTACAAGGGCAACAAATACCCTAAAATCGAAATTCGCTCAACTTTGTTAATAATAGTATGATTTGTAGATTTTACATACTTTTACAAACTTTGTAATTATATAGACTGACATAAGATATATATGCTCACAAAATTTAATTGAGATCGAATCATAATCAAGTGAGTTATAGCCATTTCAATTATATGGAATTACAACGACAATAACACATGTTTATGGTTGATATAGGGTTTTCCAATAAGAGGTGTTATTTTAATATTAAAAGAAAAATGCCATTTTTTAATATAAATGCTCGGATCTTTATTTTATTGTAAAGAAGAAGATATGCCGTTTATAGAAAAAATTAACATCAGGCAAATAACCACTACGACACGCTTACAGGACCATATCCTCTTCATGAAATTTTCCATAACCAAATCGCAAAGTAGCTGCCCTATGTCCTCGATAGCCTCATCTTTGAGATGTTGAATCGACGCTGGGCTATCGGCGTAGGCTTTCTCTATCACGTGGCTCCAAAGGAAGAAGTCGCAAGGTGTTAAATCACAAGATCTATTCAAAATAACACCTCTTATTGGAAAACCCTATATATATTTAAAATTGACTAAGGCACTTTTATTTTCTTTCAATTTTCATGAAAATTTAAGGAAAAATGTTTAACTTGAATACGTTCAATCGGCCGAGCATTCAGAAAAATCATTTAAGCTAGATTAAAATGGCGGCTGCACCGTGCTTATGAAAAAAGGTGTGCATCTTTTGTATAAATTTGAACGATTTTATATCTAAGTATTGGATGAATAATTCAAGTTATCGATTCACGCCATTAGAAAACTTGTTTCTTACCCTAGGATGGTTACAAAGACCTGCTGGTAGGAGCACTCTCCTGCTTACTCAACTTGTTATTTAATGCTTTTAAAAATTGCTTCATGAGTCCAAGTTTTATGTGAAGAGGAGGAATATTTACTAAGGGCGTAAAGATTACATTTTCTTCACCAGGAATAAATGACTCTCTTGCTGGCCAAATTTTTATAGTGATTCATTCTATCTCTACTGTTCCAAAGGCATAAAAAGCAGGGATAACTCATATAGCCAGACTGTTGACCAAGCAATATCCATCAGATTTTGAGACCTCCGCAGATTTTCCAGTTGTGATCAGCATATTTTATTTTTACTAAAAGCTTCTTCATTTTATCATAATGTTCTTTTATAACTGTGGAATGTGCAATTGGAACAGGAGCATATACGTTGGTTTTGTGCAACAAAACTGCCTTGATGCTTTGCTTAGAAGAATCTTGAAAAACTTTCCAATCAAGAGGATTATAAAGTTTTCCCTTTAATTCATTTATTGAGCCTTTAATATTAGTACATTATGCTAGTGACAAATTACCATCAACTTTGAAATATTTGCAATATTCTTGGTCCCTATTTTTGTAAAATGAAACTCTAGTTTCTGGCTTGAGCAGATTTCTTTTCTTCAGAAATGAAGCAAGATGCTCTACACAATCTTTGGCTAAGTCTCTTACTATATCGTTGAGTTCTGACTGTGATATGGGTACTGGTTGTGGTTTACGATTGGATGGCAGATATATATATATATATATATATATATATATATATATATATATATATATATTCACTACTATCTACACCATTATCATGATTATTTGAGTCGTCAGTCGATTCGTACTCATCATTATCTGATAAGGTAGAATCATCTACTTCCTTAGCATCAGCAACAGTTCAGTAGATGTAATAGCGTCAATTGGTCTTGTTACTGTCAAAATATCTGTATAAGTCATGCTACTTTTATTCTTTCGGTTATTACCAAATTTTTCATCTACAGCATTCATACAGAAGAAATATTCACTTTCACAGGAAGGTCTATTCCATATCGGAGGTCTGGTATATTTCACGGCCTTCTTATGTGAGTGCGCAAATGATGTGGGGAACCTATTCTACATTCTGGTGCAGTAAATCTAGACCAAAGATATCTTTATAAAGATTCTTAATCTTATCTGTTATAGCTATTCGCGTTTTGATAAATATATATTTACAACAAATATAACAAAACATATCACATTTTTTATCACGGTGATGAACTGCCTTTTTAGCCTGCAACTTTTTTCTTGTAGCATTATACTCAACATGAGCCAAGTTACCCACACATGAAGAACTACGGTCGCTGGATGACGACGATTGCGGGCCTGTTTCCACAACCTGACCAATCGCCGATACTGGGTTTCCGAGTCCCTGCATCGTAATTCTCTTCCTTCCACTTGCCATGACGGCATGAATGCCGTTATCCAGGAACTTAGCCGGATAGTGGAGCAACTCCGTTGCCCACTGTCATCGCGTCGAGGTGCCCTGGATGCAGGTAGAAAGCGATATAACCTTAAGCTAGTTCCTTCTTTCTAAACAACGGTAATTGGTTTTATGCAACTGGGTTTTTAGGTATTAAAATATTGAATTTCAACAATGTGGCTTGGAAAAGCATAATAAAACCAACTATCACGCAAAAACTGCGTGCGCCGTATTTGATTTCAATATATCGCCAATAACCTAATCACCTCATCATGCCCAGTATATGAAATTTAATGTAAGTTACTTGTATTTCAGAAACTGCGTTTGCATCTTGGATCTGCCAATACCCGTTAGTATAAATATAGGGTTAGGTGTGAAAAAATTGTTCTTCGAACTTTTACGAGTGCATTTTCCTCGATGTTTACTGTTGTTTAAAATCTTAAATTAGTTTTCATTTTATAAATTAATCCTTTTGCAATTTAAAATCAATACGTAAATCAAACTTACCATTCTTACCGTTTAATTCAGTACCTGTAACTTTGTTTTATAAAAATCAGATTGATATCCAAATCAAAATCAGAGCATTTTTATTTCACATAAATACCACTTATCTAAATACGGACATGCAAAAAATTTAAAACCATTTAAAATCGTCATCAATTCCCACAAGTCTTTCATGCACTTGTCATATCATATTGCGTCTGCTAGCTCGTCACCTGAGCTAAGGCATCATATTTTTCATTGAAAGACTTGTGAATCCAAATTGTGGTGTGTTCCCACGATAGAATGTAATTATTGTTTTGTACAAATATTGTTAGTGAATAAAGAATTTTAGTTCAGTTATTAACGAACATTCGCGGTGTGACTATCCACCTCATTTATCTTAGTGTATTGGTCTAAGACCTTTACACATCTCCTGAATTAAGTCTTGGTGCTACACCAAGGTTAATCCCCATGTAATAAATTAAGTGAATAATAAGTGGAGTTAACCTTAAATTTTAGTGACTTAAGGGCTTAAGACCTTTACACATTTCTATAAGTGATCTTGATGCTACACCTGGATTAACCCTATCAGTGATAATTTAAAAACAAAGTGTTATTGACGATAAATTGATTTATAAAAATAATTCAAAACAAAATAGTTTTGAATCAAACATTGGTGACCCTGACGTGATATATCGAAGCATCGAAGTAATATAATCGCGATCGACGCAGTTTTCGCGAATTTTAAATACGATCGATCGTCTTTTTACGCGGTCAACGGTTAAATGCGTTCAAACTACGTTAAGATTCAACGCGATCAATTTGAATTTCGTGTGGCATAACCAGTTCCAGGTTTTCGTTTTCTTGCCAGCTATCAAAGCAGCTCAACATGAGTTAGGAAGAACTAGCGAACCAACAAAGCAAAAATGGAGCCGAAATCGAACGGCTAATCCGGACTTACAAGAAGGACTCAACGGATAGAAAAAGATTGTTCTAGTTGAATGACAAGGAGCAAGAAGTAACCCAACATTGGAAAAGATTCCAAGAAGTTGATTATGAAATCAATAGCAAATACGCTGATCAGAAACAACATCCACATTTTGCAAAGGAATACTACTCTAATATTGTAGTAGGATACAACTTCAGGATGTCACACTAAGACGTCTGCAGTTGGAAAAGGTGGCCTTAAATCAACCAGGTGCGTCCGAAATCCGCCAAATGAAGGCAGCAATAAAAGCCTTGCGGAGAATGCTCCCTATAATTCCACAAATGACTGAAACTTACACATCTTGTCAAGTTAATCTGCGCAATATTGAGCGGCTATGGATAAACGTGGAAACTTTGCAACAAAAATTTTGAATAGAATTGGATGACTCGGTGACCTCAGGTTGTGATGAGGAAGAATACTGCGCCATCGAAATAAGGGCGCGAGAAGCAACAATCCTGCTTCAAGAGAAGATCAATGCGGCTTCTTTACCACAAAAGGTGACCAGCATCGAACCGCAGATGAAACTCCCATTAATTTCGATACCATCATTTGATGGCAATTATCTCAAATGGACCCAATTCCATGATCTATTTGAGCAATGCACAAAATATGGTATCTAAAAACCAATTTGAGTGGTGAAACTGAAAAGCTTTTCCAGCATCTCACATTGTCTGATGATAATTATATGAGTGCCTGAGAAATGCTTAACGAACGATACAACAATGTCAGACTATTAGTAACTGCTTTACTGAATAAGTTACTGGCAATACCCTTTACGCATATAGTGTCCGCACCATCAATATAGGCTCTTCACGACACCACTAAAGAGTGCTTATTTGATTTAAAGAACATCGGTGTGTCAACCGAAAATTGGGACCCACTATTATTACATCTACTAATCCAAAAACTGGATACTGGGACGCATATGCTCTATGAGCAAAGTTTAAAAAGCCCTAGAGACATCCAAATACTAGAAGATTTCCTGAAATTTATCGAAACCCACTTCCAATCGCTGGAATCTTTGTCGAACTCGACAATTAAATATAGCAAGGAAGAAAAGTGTTCAAAGAAAAATCCAGAGCCAAAGGTTGTAGTCACATCTACGCAAGGGCCCGATTACATTCTCTGTAAGAAAAATCACCAGCTATTCAGTTGTCGAGCGTTCCTGCAAACGAATCCTGAGAAAAGGCTGCGAATAATTCAACAAGCAAAACATTGTGTGAATCGCCTGAAATCTGGCCATCACTCTAGTGAATGCAAATCTGGACATTGTTCGAAGTGTTCAAAGAAGCATAATACATTGCATCACTTGGAAACCAAAACCAAGCAAGAACTTCCCGCAAAGTCGAATAATCTACAGCCATTCAGTTTTGAAACATATGCAAGGCCCGAAGGAATTGTATCAGACTCCGGTCAGAGAACTGACAAGATAACGTCTCTCAGCGCCAACACCTCTTCTATGAACCGTTCCTTTGTTTTACGCAGCACAGCCATCATCAAATCAACAGATGCATCAGAAAATCAAATTGAATTGAGAGCAATATTAGATTGCGGTTCACAATTTAGTTTCATCTCTGACAAGTTGCTGAAAAAACTGGGCCTTCGCGGTACAAAACATTCAATGAGCATCGAAGGCATTGGGCAAAGCAAAAGAGAGACCCAAAAACGTGTGAATGTGCAAATCCACTCAAAAAAAAAAACAACATTTAAAGCTTGTATTGAGGCACAAGTGTTGACGAAAATTGTGTCGCCACAACCATCACAACAAATTGATACATCTTCTTGATCGATTACAAAGAATATTAAACTAGCTGATCCGCTGTTTTATCAACCGGGCTCCATTGACCTCTTGATTGGTGCTGAATTATTTTATGCTGCATTAGCGATTGGCCAAATCAATTTAGGAGATGGTTTACCTGTACTACAGAATACTGTATTTGGCTGGACAGTTTCTGAAAGAACCCAAAACATCAATTACATACAAAACACTCCATATTGTGGCATATGCATTGAAGATGAATCGCTAGATAAGCATATAGAGAAATTTTGGCAACTTGAAGAAGCCAAAGAACATACGAAAAATTTCACTATTGTGGAAAATCGCTGTGAAATACTCTTCTCACAAACTACTAGAAGAGATGATAATGGACGTTTTGCGGTTAAATTGCCCTTTGAATTCGATCCTGGGAAATTGGGCGAGTCTGGCAAAATGGCCCTCCGGTGCTTTCACTCGCTTAAACGAAAGTTATCGCGAGATCAAGCAGTTAAGGAGCTTTATGTACAGTTCATGAAGGATTATAATGCAAAATTTAAATACCACATGGTCAAAATTTCGAGAAGGCTTAGAATCCTTAGGCGAAATCAATTTTCCCCGACACGTCTTCGCTCATCACCCATCTAAAGGTATACAACTGCATATGTTTGCAGACGCTGCAGAACGAGCATATGGAGCAGCAGCTTCTATACGGGCCGTGAGTCGGAACAATATTATCGTCGTCCGTTTATTGGCCTCAAAATCAAAGGTTGCTCCTCTAAAGCAAATCACTCTTCCACGATTAGAACTTTGCGCTGCTAAATTAGCAGCTCAGCTCTTGGTACGCATTCAAAGGGACCTTGAGGTACAAGACACACAGACGTTTCTGTGGACTGATTCAATGATCGTTTTTGATTGGATAAACGCCGAATGTTCTAATTAACACACGTTTGTGGCCAACAGAATATCAACTATCCAACAGTTATCCATTGCTGATCAATGGAGACACATCAAATCCACAGAAAACCCAGCTGATGTGCTATCAAGGGGTATTTCTCCCGAAAAACTGGCCGAAAATAATCTTTGGTTCTATGGACCTAGGCTTTTGCATGGAAGCAAGAGCCTATGGCCTAAGCCCCACACCAAGGTCTCAGAAGCAACACTAGAGGAAAGAGAGAAACCACGAGCGGTATGTAGTGGAATAGCGAATATTAAGGCGACTAAATTTATTGAAATCATTGATCATCGGAACTCTTTTCGTCATCTGCAGCGAGTTGTCGCATATATTCTGCCATTTGCAAACAAAATAGCAAGGCGTCCCGAAGCTGAAACTAAAGCCTCACTTAGCGTTAAAGAACTTATAATGCCCAAATGATCATAATCAAGTATATGCAGCAACACAAAAATCAGTGAGCACATTAAAAATATTCTTAAACACAAAGAAGTAGCGAAATCCAGTGATATTAGCACCTTATCACTCTTTAAAGATGACAGAGGGGTTCTACGGGTCAGTGAACGGCTCGAAGCATCAAATCTAAGCTATGATGCCAAACATCCTGCTCTGATACCATATGCACATCCGTTTACCAAAATGATCATGAATGACCTACATAGAGGAAACATACACGCAGCCCCTCAAACGTTACTAGCTATTGCAAGACAAACATTTATGGCTTATAAAGGGAAAACATATTGCTCGTGCTGTAGTACAACATTGTGTTCAGTGTTCAAGGGTGAAGCCAAAATTATTCACGGAACTCATGAGTAATTTACTTGCTGATCGCGTCCAACCAGCTCGCCCATTTGTCAATGCAGGAGTCGATTTTTGCGGTCCAGTTTTCACACACTACAAAACAAGAGGAAAGCGCCCACAGAAGGCGTATCTTGCGATTTTCTGTTTCTTCGCTGCCTGGGTCTTGCCTGTGCTCAACTTGATCTTCCACTTGCAAAAACACTCCAAAAGTATGCCTATGGAGAGTTGCAGTTTGGTGGTGATGACTTTTGCTTGTCTAGATGTGTACATAATACAGGTATTGTCGGCAAATAGGGACTTGTGGACGTTCAAAGGCAGCCGAGGTATATCTGTAGTAAAGATATTATATAGTATGGGGAAAATGTGTGATCCTTGTCGAAATCCAGCTTGAATTTGCCACATGGTTAAGAAGTGGTTGTCAATTTTGACACGATATTATCTACCTTATAGAGAGGAGCCAATGACTTGGATGAGCTACACTGGCATTTAGAATTCATGCATTTTGTAAATAAGTCCTGCATGCTACATTTTATTGAAGGCTTTGGCTATATCAAACATAACCAAACCCGTTGATTTCCTGCAGTTTAGCTCTATTTTAATGTGTTGGATTACCCTGGTAAGCTGGAGTTCTGTGGAGTGTGCTGGCTTCAAGCAAAATTGTTCTTCTGGAACTATTTCTTTTTCAGTAACAACCTCAGTGAGTCGACTTAGTAGCACCCACTCTAGTATTTTTGAAAGAGAGGAAAACAGGCTAACAGGTTGCCAGTTTCGTGAAAACATGAGGTTTTTACCAGGTTTTGGAAAAACAATAACAATTGCCAATTTTCATATCTTGGGGCGTTTTTGCAAGCAATAAATTGCATTTATAGTCGCGGTTATTGTGTCTAAAATATTATCCGCGAGCCATTATACCGTGGTTTTTGAGATTAAAGGAAATCCCAGTGCTTTTTGTCTGTTCAGTACTCGTACGATGTTTTTTACCGCTTGAAGACAGGTGCTGCCTATTTGGTCATAGTCTGTAATGTCTGACCCCATGAACCAAATTGGTCAAGGTCAAGGTCGTCAAGGCCCTCCTCATCAGATGAATTTTCACAGAACTGCTCCATGCTTTGCAAGAAGCTCTTCCATTGTTCATTATGGAATTCTGATATCTGGCCACAAATTTCTTTTGTACTTTGATTTGCTTCCTGGCGTAATCTAGGATCCTTGTGTTCCTAGCTCTTACCCGAACTCAATTCCTCCTTCTTACTAATTTTTTGGTGTTGTTAGGGAGTTCACAGGGATTTTTCACCCTTGTCAGAGTTGTGATTGTGTTGTGCTCTTTTGCCTGTATTATTTTGTCTTTGATTTCTTCTATTATTTTTTCAGTGTCACTGGCTATTTTAGGTGTTTAAATAATGGTTTATTTAGCCTGTGCGTCTTAGAATGCTTGCCAATCAGTTTTCTTCTTTATTTGTAGGGGTTCATATATGTATATTCCTCCTATTAAGAAGAGCATCGGTTTGTTATCGGGTGAAAGTTCTTCGAGGACTTCGATGCGTACATCGTGTTCAAAGGTACGTGATATACCGATATCAAGAGGATAACTATTTCGGTAGCCGTAATGTGTTGGCTCATTGGGGATATGCAGGCTTAATGGATTATCAAAGGTGCGTTCCAAAAGAAACGAGACTAAGATAAAATAGAAACGACAGGAGCTTTACTCTGACAAATTCGAATTTATTTATTCAAAATAATCTCCTCCAGCCTCAATGCACTGTTTTGCGAAATCCAAAAGCTTTTCGAAAGAGTGTTTTAGTTTATTGATCGGGATTTCCTTCAGGATGTCGGCGCAAGTCTTTTGGATGCCCTCTACAGACGGCCAAATGCAATTGTCCGAATAGGTAGAAGTCACAGGGAGCCATATTAGGTGAATACGATGAGTGATTGATGGTTAAAATGTAATTTCTAGTCCAAAAATCAGTCATAACAGTGGATTTTTATGACAAAAGTCTCGTTTATTTTGGAGCAAAACGTGCACAGCCCTTTTATGAGCCCAAGTGATCGGTTAAAATGTGAAAAATTGATGTTATGGAGGTACTCAACTCCAATTTCATGAATTTCAACGAGGATTTCGGCTAATTTTTGATAAATTCACGCACAATTCCGATGGACTTTTCGGGAACACTAATTTTGGGCGGCCCATATGTTCATCTTCATTTATGTCCTCACGACCATCTCTGAAACGTGTAAACCACTCATGAACTCTGGCACGAGATAGACAATCATCGCTTTAAAGTTTTTCATCAATTTAAATGTTTTGGTAAACGTTTTACCGATTTTAAAACAAAATAACAATAACTTCACTTCCACTGAATCGAATGTCACCAAACTTTTACTGGAAGTCAGACAGGGATGTAACTTTCCAATGCCCCCATTCACAGATGGCGCCACCAAAAAATTTTTATGACAAAAGTCTTGTTTTTTTTTTGAATGCTCCTTGTATTGTTACTGCACAGATAAAGGTTGCTCGTACATTGAATTGATTAACTTCTACATGTGCTTTATAACAAAGTCACTTGTTTTAAGTTAATTATAATTGATCCCAAGTGATGTTTGAAAAGTAATCACATTAAGGAGCTTACATGATATTAAAACGTTTGGAATCAGAATATTATTTGACCAGATTTTCTTCATCAAATAATAATCGATGAGAATTTTTAAGATTTCCAAAAATTTCCGGATCAATCCTTTCCCTGACACGGAGCAATAATAAATATTTTTCGAGCATGACAACTTTCCATACCCAACCTTTATTTCCTCCTATCCTTTGGTTTTTCTTTGTAAACTAAACATCGCCTGGATAGCTGTAACTACACACTCCCCCTACAATATTCAGATACATTGTTTCATAGTACATCCTGTAAACAAAGAATAAATTCCAAGCACGATAGGAGTGGTCTAGAAGAAAAAATTCATGCAAACTAAAGAGCACGTCTAAAGAAGCGGAACATAGCGATATTGTCCTGATACGGCTTTGGAAGCAAGTGACGAAAACAAAACACAACAACCCGCAACAAAAGGTTGAGTTATCTAAAGTTAGATAAATGAATCTGGCTGTCGCATCAAATACAAATTTATAGACTCCAGAATGGGGATCCAAAATTTCCCATGTTGTTGCTTTCTCGCCATTTTAAATTGAAATGATGACTACGAGATGGTGTGGTGAATGATTGATAAAGCGAGTGACGTTAAAATTGTTTTTGTCAACATGTTGCCTGGATGGTAATAAATTAGCTGTACAAAATGCAATTAGGTGGCGGATTAGTATGATTATCATGGGATTTTGTAAGAAATGGTGTATTATTGGAAAGTGTTTTATTTCCCTGAAGAACTACTTGGCAAAGAATATTAAAAAAATTTTAAGGACCGGGTGTGGATACCGTAGGCAGTTAAAATCTTAATGCGTGGTAAGAGATTGATATTTGAAGGCAAGTTGGGTGGAAAGGAGTATGCTCCTGTTAGAGGGGCTTTGCACTATCTTATGTAATCGATGAATAATTCAGACATTACTTCGTTGACATGTACATTAATTGATTGGTTTCAAAGAAAACCATTTATAACTCTTTTTTATGCAAACACCCCATTGCAGTATTGCTGATAGTGCATAGAACTCACTCCTCTTGCAAACAGGCACTCTGAGTACGCACTAAATGCCATTTCCAATACTAACACGATAGTCACAAGTTAAAAGTTTTGCACAAATTATGTCATCTAGCGAAAACAGACCGATAAGCTTTAAACATCGAATAAGTTAGAAATAAGTTTTACCCTTAATCCAAGATGTAAGTTAAGAACAGTGCACTTTTTAACTTTTGTCAATACGTGTAGTATCGAAGGTAAAGATGGCTGATACCGATATTTAATAATATCAATTGCATAGCCGCTGCACAACGAATACTCTGTCTGCAATTTTAATGCTAATTTCAATTGAGAAGATTATGCTTTATGTATAATTTGAATAAAAGAAATGCCGCGTTCAGTTTTACTGGAATATGATTTGCATGCTGGGCTTCTCTACATATGCATATAATGAGTCCACTTTCTACCTTGGGACCATTTTTTTTTTTATGGTAGGGGGGTGAAGGCATTTACGCCCGGCGAGTCTGGCAGTGTGGGACTCCCATGGAGGATACCCTTGGACTACCCACTAAACACCTCCCCTGTCAATCTGAGAACCTAGCCTGGAACCGTTTGACACATTACTTCGGGGTAAGCCTCATTTCTCTACGCGTTTAGGCGCCACAGGGCTACAGGGATCCCTTTTCCAGCGGAAGGAGGGGAAGGGAGAGGGATTTCTAGGAAAGAGACCCCTCCGCCCTGGACGCCTCTAGGCGCTCAAATATTTTTCTTTTTATCTTAAGGACTGCCCGAGCGTAATGTGCCACACAGTTCCATTTGTCAACGGATGTGAGCATCTCTCCAGTGAGTTCATCCGGAGAGAGATCTCCCATTTCTTCAATGAGGTCACCGCGCTGCCTTTCCCACCTCTTGCATACAAAAAATATGTGGTAGGCATCATCGACCTCTCCAGCACAGAATATGCAGTCAGGAGACCGTGACTTACTAATCTTGTGCAGGTAAGACCGAAAGTATCCATGTCCACTCAGTAGCTGAGTTAGATAGAAGTCAGTCTCACCATGCCTTCGATTGAGCCACGGCCTCAGGTCACCAATAAGGCGTGCGGTACACCTACCTTTTGTATCGCTCACCCAGGACTGTTGCCAATCACTGAGTGAGCGTTCTCGTTCTTCGTGGGCGACAGCATCTCTGTCACATTCGTTCCAGGTAGATTCTTCGGCGCTCCTTGGCAAGGAGGGCAATGGGTATCACTCCACATGTCTGGGCCAAAGATGGAGCCTTGTGCAACATCCGATGTAACTTCCATCCTCCGCCGACCCTCCTTCGTCTCATGGAGCAGGCTTCGGTCTGTCAGGTAGCTCTTCAAAATCCGCATCAGATATTCTGGAACTTGAAAGAGTTTTCCAGTGCTTCCAGAATATCCGCCCATCTAGCGGAATTGAAGGCGTTTCTGACGTCAAGCGTCACGAGCAACACAACCCTTTTGTTTGACTGGCAGTGAGCCTCCGCTCTTTGGACCGCGCTCACTACTTCCGCTATCGCGTCAATAGTGGAGCGACCTGCTCTAAAACCATACTGCCGTGGAGATAGGTCCCCGACAGAACGGACCGCGTCAGTGAGTCTTCCCTTGATGAGTTTCTCGAGCACTTTCCCAGTCGTGTCTAGCATACATAACGGGCGGTATGCAGACGCCAACTTGGAATTTCCCTTCCCCTTGCTAATCAGTACGAGCCTCGCCACTTTCCAGCGTTCCGGAAATACACCTTCGTAAATGCAAGCGTTGAACATACTGAGCAACAAGTCAGGACAAATCTTGTAGACAAGCTGCAAAACCTCAGCAGGAACGCCATCTGGTCCCGATGCCTTCCTTGCTTTCATGGATAGAATTGCCTGCTCCAGTTCCATCATTGTGAAAGATGAGCATTCTAATGGTGTTTGTGCATGAGCTGAATCGACACGGACAGGGTGCGTGGGGAATAGTGCCCGTACGATCTCGTCCATCTTCTCTGCTTCATGTAAGCAGGGCTTCCGCTGGGCACCAAGTTTTCGCATGACCAGCTTGTAACCTAGGCCCCACAGATCCCTATTTACATCATCCACGAGGTCTTGCCAGCATCGGGCCTTGCTCTTGTTAATAAGCCTGCGAAGATATTTCTTGCCGGACCTGTATGCTGCTAGCCTAGTGTCGGCCTCCTCCCGTGTTCGTGTCCGCTGGGCCTCTCGCCGAAGTTTGTGATACTCGCTTCTTTGTTCGGCGATCTCGTTTGACCACCAGTATACTGGAGGCTTACCGTGTCGGGGTCTCCGACGGGGCATGCAAGACTCGTAAGCAGTTATGATGGTGCTTATAGTTGAGTTCACCAAGTCCTTGGCTGTATGCCCTCCACTCCCTGGCGGAGCTCCCAGCAACGGTGCGCCTGCCGTAAGCGCGTCAGCGAACCTCTCAACGTCCATCCTCCCAGTCCTCCATCCGAGGATTGAAGTTTGGGCATATGCACGCAGAGTGGCACTGTCGTGAATCTAAGCCGCTATATACTGGTGATCACTAGCCGAGTAGTCCTCTAGTACTCGCCAGTTCTGTACTCTAGGTACCAGGGACTCCGAAGCGAGTGTCACATCGGGTATGGTTGCTATGCAACCCCAGCGGCGGAAAGTAGGGGTGTTACCAGTATTTAGGACAAAAAGCGCTGTTCTGGCCGCCATGTCCAAGATTTGCTTTCCCCTGGGGTTGGATTGTGGCATACCCCATTCAATGGCTCCAGCATTGAAGTCTCCCCCGACCAGCATGTGGCCCTCTATGTTCGAGACAGCGTCCCCCAGGGCATCGAGTTTGGTTCGAAAAGATGGCATTGCCTCGTTAGGCGTCAGATAAACACTGAAATATGTTATCCCTGAACACCGCACCCACACAAAACCATCCCCGCGTCCATGGCCCTGCACCTGAAGGCGGGCGCTGTCTCGAACCCAGATGGCCGAGGTACTAGATTCGTCAGGGTACCACGCTTCTGAGTCCTTGTTATGATGTTGCTCGCTCAGCAACAGCAGGTCAGCTTTCTTATCCCTCGCAAACTGCTCAAGTAGGTCCTGGACGTTTGTGCTTCGGTGCAAATTGACCTGCAGGATACGGATCATTTGAGTATCGATTTGGCTTTAGTTAGGGCCTCCTTGAAAACTCAGCATCTCCCTGTCCCCGGGTGCTAGCTGAGCATCCTTGCAAAGATTGCATTTTGCCTCGTTCACCACATTTGTAGCACAGAGTTCTCCTGTCAGGTCCCCTACAGCCATACGCGGTGTGTCCGTATTCGAGGCATCTGAAGCAGCGGATAGGGATCGCTCTTCTCCGTATCCTACAGATGACCCAACCTATCTTAATTTTGCCCTTCGCCAGGATTTGCTGGGCGTCTTTATCAGCTAGTTCGACAATAGCCATGCGTTGCCCCCTTGTGTTTTCACGTGTCAATCTTGCCTTGACTTCACTTAAGCTGGGGAACCCCCTCCTAATGGAATCCTCTACTTCAGCTTTTTCCGTGACGCAGTCGAGTTCCCTGATTTCCAGGGTGGCCATTGGTTCGAGCGAGGTAACTGTTGCCGCATCTTAAAGAACCTTTTGAACCGCGTCACGGAATGCATCTTTTTTTGTGGCCTCTGGCCCGAATTCCACCAGCAGGCCACCGGTCCGGGTTGGTCGCACTACTTTGATGGCAGTTTTGATGTCGTCTGGCTTGACCACTCCTTTAATTTCACGGAGGACATCTGCGTACGTTCGACCCTTAGTGGGTTTAATAAGCAGTGCCTCTCGCAAGGGTTTGCGCCGCGGTTTGCTTTTTGTTTTCTGCGGTATATCGGGGGGTTCTTTGTTCTCCTTTTCGTGGTTGAGCTCTTTGTCTGATTTTTTAGGAGCAGCTTTTTGGCCTGCTTTTTTCGCTGCCTTGTTTCGCACCACATGAAACTCCTCGCCTGGAGTGACAACTTTGTACATGGTCTCGTCCTTCCTCCTTTTCTCACGGTCGCCTTCAATTGGGCTACTGGCCATTCTTTTGCTGCTGCTAGGACCTACTGACGCCTCGATTGAGAGCGTGTCTTTTTGGTGCTTTTCGGCTGCAAGCCACCTCCACCTGTAGTGCGTTATGCGGCCAAAAAGCTCCTCCAGTTCAAGAATGCCATTCTTGTCACTCTTGCCTATGTTTTTCTGCACTTCGCAGGTAGCCCTCAGTTGTTTGACGATAGCCCCCGCTTCCCGAGTAAGCCACTCCTCTTCGGTGCGGTCAAGGGCGATTGTGTTATTTGGCGCCACCTCTTGGGAGAGGCCCCCGTTTCCTAGCCCTTTTGCTTCTATCGCTTGGGTGACGTTTGAAGTGGCGTCGGCCAACGGCAAAACTTCTCCCTCTCCCAGTCTTACACTGGCCTCTGTTGGTGTCGCAGCTTGATCCGGACTGTGTACGTCTTGCACTGGACGCTCCGGGGTGCGGATAGTCCTTCTACTGCGCCCAAAGGCCTCAATGATGCCAGGTTGCACAACGCACTCTGCCTTCTTTCGTTCGTTAGTCCGTCTGTGGTCTGTCTCCGATGATTTAACCTGTGATGTTGACTTTGACGGTGTTTCTGGGGTTCGCTGCCTCCCCCCGCAATCGGTGACTTGTTTTATCGGTGTTCTTGCCAACAGCGGTTTTTGCCTGAAAGGGTTCTCTGTGCTAGCGTCCTGTTTGCTTGTAGTTATATCTGTTACAGAAGCCAAGTCCACCACTTTTATAACATTGCAGTCGCTGGATGACGACGACCGGGAGCCTGCTCGCTCACTACCCTCTGCCGCCGGTACTGGGGATCCGACCCCCTACACCGTAATTTGGTTCCCCTTGTGGACCTGCATGGTTTGGTTTTCTGTCTGGGTTTCTGTTCCCATAGCATTTTACCTACTGCCAGGATATATGGATAATTGATGACGCCATATATTTCGTCATGTCAAAGTGAAGATCATTGACACTCAGGTATTTGTCCTGAGACTCTCCCTTCACTGCCGACCATTGTCCGCGGCTGCTTATTGGTTATTCGCAGTGAACCTTTCGAGAAAGGTCTTCCCCTATCCGCAACCCTGGGGATGCGGTTGGTCCCCCGGTCTGAGGGCACTATCAATAAATCGATAACCAAAGGGACCATAAATGCGGTTGAGTAAGCCAATTAATTTATAGTTACTTCCACAAAGCATCACTCGGGACAAATGGCCTGAAAATTCTGTTGGGATATTCATACACTGTGGATGGTGAAAAAAAATACTCAAGATTTTGTTAGCTCGAGACTCTTGTTAACAAAAAAAAAATGACCATACATCTTGCTCTTATGGCGGCTATACACTCTCGCGCGAGCGCTCTCGCCATCCCTCGCCGAGGGCTCTCGCGCGAGAGGTCGAGTGACGAGAGCAACCCTGTACATTCTCGTTTATTCATTACGTTTGCAATCGTCGAGAAGAATGGATGCGTTAGAAGTTACGACAGCAGTAAGTTTATGTGCTATTAGCTATTTTAACTATGTGCGAATCTATCATGCAAAACAAGTTGAGGTAGCAGGAGAGTGCTCCTACCAGAAGGTCTTTGTAACCATCCTAGGGTTAGTAACAAGTTTTCTAATAGCGTGAATTGATGACTTGAATTATTCATCCAATACTTGGATATAAAATCGTTACAATTTATGCAAAAGATGTGCAGTTTCTTTCATAAGTACAGTGCAGCCGCCATTTTGATCTAGCTTAAATGATTTTTCTGAATACTCGGCCGATTAAATATATTCATGTTAAACACTTTTCCTTAAGTTTTCATGAAAATTGAAAGAAAATAAAAGTGTCTAGGTCAATTATAAATATGTTTCAACCATAAACACGTGATACCGTTGTTGTAATTCCATACAATTGAAATGGCTATAACCGACTTGATTATAATTCGATCTCAATTAAATTTTGTGAACGTACATATCTTATACCAGTCTATATAATTGCAAAATTTCAAGAAGTTTAAAGCTACAGTTTTGGTTTTTCTGGGTTAAATGTAAAATCTACAAATCATACTATTACTAACAAAGTTGAGTGAATTTTGATTTCTACTACCTTTGGTTAAAAAAATTTTTTAAGGGCTAATACGCTATTAGGGGGGACCCCCCTCAAAAAAATTTTAAATTTTTGATAAGACCTTAACTTTTGAGAGACCAAAGGTCAGAAGTTCTTTTCACAAGATTTGAGCATTCTAGCTTCGATAGTTTCTGAGGAAATTAGGTGTGACGCATGGGCAGACGGACAGATAGGTCGCAAAACTAGTAGGTCTTTGCAAAAAAAATTTTTACTAAGACCTAAAAATGGCGTAAACGGAGATGGTGGATGCTCACTATGCATCGAAATAGAACACGGAAAGCAAAGATTTTAATTCATTTACCCTTTTATAACTTCTTTCATTCTGTTTTATTTTTACAGAGCTACGATGCCAAGCCAACTGGCAGAATTAGTAGTGGAGCCATCGGATGAATTTAGAAAATTCACAAGGATGTCATGAATGGATTTTGATTACATATTGGAAAAAGTGATGCCCATCATATCAAAAAAAGATACTCAGCTAAGAGAGGCAATCCCAGCGAAAATTCCTCTGGCAATAACATTGAGGTTCTTCGCTTCGGGAGACAGCTTAGAAAGCCTTCATTACCTTTTCAAGATATCTAGTTCATTGATATCAAAAATAGTCCCCGAAGTCTGTGCAGCATTAAACGAGGTGTTAAAAAATGAAATTGAGGTTAGTAAATAATACATCCGTTAATATATTGCGTTTATTAAATCGTTGATTGATAAACTGGACCTTTTTTTAGGTAAAATTAAAGTGCAAAGTTGTAATTAAAAGTCATACAAAGTTTTATAGGAACAATATCAAAAACATGGAAAAATGAGTGAAGTCAATGCATAGCATTATAAAAAGCTTTGTTGACAATATTACAATTTTCGGAGTATGTAACAGATTGAACAGGAGCAATTAATTCATTAGATAAGATAGTTATTACTTTTGAGGGCATTTGTGGAGCTGATTCCGGTATTTGAATGCCTGGAATGTCCTCTATATTATTGTAAATAGGCGAAGGTGTTCAACAAGCTGAAAAATCATGGGATGGAATGAGTTGCTGGGATATGTTCCTATCTGAATATGCCGAATACGATGAATGTGATGTCGGCGAAGGGCTGTGAGTTGGAACGAATAGTCAACTTAGTGATTGAAGTGGTTTCTTTTGAATGGTTCTGATGTATAAGCCATCAGACTCCCACATTAATTACATTCTTACCAACTTACGTAGTTTCCTTAACTTATTGGCCAAGATTTTCCCATATCGCTCACAGTCATCTTCTGGTACTTCTTGTTTTTTTTTTAACTTTAATTGAAGTGCTCATCGCATCTTTCGTTTGTTGTCCGACTTCTTGCAACTTGATGAGGGCTTTCCGACGCTTTTGTGCCACAGGACTTACAAATGATGGCAATACGTTTCCCCTCGAAGAATCTGGTGAAACAATGGCTGCAGCTGAGATCTATACATTTTCTGCTGCAGCCGAGAGCTGCACATTTTTGCATTATTTGCATATGCATTTGCTTCACTCTCACATTTGTCTTGAATTGTAGAAGGCCGATTGTTCTGTAGAACAAAAACGAAGTTATTAATTTACATTTTTATCTTTTCAGATTCCAGATAATGCAGAATCATGGTTGCAAATAGAAGCGGGGTTTTATAAAAAACTTCTCCCAGTGCGTCGGTGCTCTTGATGGAAAGCACATCATTATACAAACCTCAGCGTACAGTGGCTCAGAGTACTACAATTACAAGAAAAGTTTCAGCATCGTGCGGTTGGCTTTAGTAGATCAAAATCACAAGTTCCTATTCGCTCATATCGGATGTCAAGGATGAATAAGTGATGGTGGTGTATTTCGAAATAGCGTACTGTGGCATAAAATTTGTTCTGATGATCTTAATTTAACATCACCGACACCACTGCCAGGTTCAACGATTGCAGTTCCCTATGTTTTCTTAGGAGATAGGGCTTTTGCTTTTAGGACGCACGTTATGAAACCATATCCTGGTGCCCACAAAACAGGCACACCAAAACGCATTTTTAATAACAGGTTTGCTTCTTCTCGTGTAGTAGTTGAGAACATTTTTGGTACATTGACTTCAAAATTTATAATAATTCGGAAGCCAATATTGCTTAATCCAGAAAAGGTAGCAGTCCTAGCAATGACATGTATTTTATTGCATAATTTCCTCCGCAAAAGTAATACACCAAAAAGATTTTATACGCCACCGGAAACTGTGGATATTTATGACCAAAATGGTGTATTGGTTCAGCTAGGCTTCTGGAGGAATGAAGTTAAAGAGTTTGAAGGGAGCTGTGCCATAAGATCGTCGCCAAATATTCCCAGAAGATCTACACTTAATGCAAAAGAAATATGATAAGAATTAACAACATATTTCTGTACACATTGATGTATAAAACTTCACGCAATTCTAAATTAAAACGTTATTTTTCCAAACAAATAGTACTTACTTAATTTGCAGTCTTTAGTGTTTGTTTGCATTTGTACCAACTCCTTAAAAACGAGTGCATAAGCTCTTATGTTTATTTATTATGAAAATTTAGTCCTTTACAATTAAAAATGGAACATTACTTTGGGCACATGTGCACCTCGTGCTGCTTTACAGACTATCAAACGATGATTAAAATTTTCGATGACATTTTCGGCGTTGTTAGGCGTATGTTGGCTCGAATATTGTTTTTTCATGCTTCAGTAATCTGGTGAGCATCAGCATAAACACGTTTCTTCAGAAATCTCCAAAGGAAGAAGTCACAAGGAGTCAAATTACACGATCTCGCCGGCCAATTTATGGATCCATTTCGTGAAATTATTCGGTTTCACATAAAGCGCGAAATTTTTGCACTGGCGATTCATTATTTTTTGAAAAGTTTTAACAATAATAAAACGTTTGGCTGATATGTATGACGCCATGATTAAAATTGTTAAAAGATCAAAGTGTCGTAATCTGTCAATATATGGACCTGAAATTGGTAATAAATAAGAGTTAAGGCCCATTCACATGTGTACACTTGTTATGAATCACCCTATAGTATGTCACCATCAGTGATGTCTCCTTTTTTTTTAACTCTTCAACTGAAAAATCTATTTGCTCCAAATTCAAGTCCACGCATTGTGCAGCTTTTGTTGTCCTTGTGAAATGGATAATACAGGCTCCGTTTGGTAGACTTCTAAAAAGTTAAGTTGTGTGTCGTTACTCCACATTATCAAAATACGTTTTCACGATTCGACAGCTTGAACGAAACTGAACCACGCGAGAGTGTAAATGATGCTCTCGCGCCGCCTTGCGAGGATGAGCGAGGCCCTTTGACTCGCGAACAAAATACCGACACGGAATGGAAAGCTGACGAAGCGAGGCGAGACTAAGCAAGGCAACACAAGAGTAGCATGTTCACTTTTGCACTTGTCGTGCCTTTCTGGGTCTCGACGAGAGTGTACAGGCGCCTTTATACGTGTTTCAAACGTAGGTCAAGTAATGTCAGAACGTCGAGTGTTCCACGTCTAGCGTGTAGACGTGTTTTTAAATTTCCCCAGTCAAAAGTGTGCAAAAATTAAATTAATTTCTTAAAACGCCTACCCAAAGTTAATTTTTATTATAAAAAAGCTTATACCATCGAAGCAATCAACCCAAAGAATTTATATCGAATACTATTTAACTTCGACACATCAAGAAAAGCCGCAATCCAAAGACAACTTTGGTATTGGAGGAGCCTAAAGGCTTCCCACCATTGGGAGAACCCGGGGAGACATCAAATACGAAATTGGCGGCAATCGTAAAACAAAGGAGATCTAATCAGGAAATTTCGACAGATGCCAGATATAAACTGCAAATAGTCGCAAACGAGAGAGAAGAGATCAGACATTGAATAGAAAGTGAACTAAGGCTACGGCTGTAGTCCCTCGAAGACCTATTCAAGAAAGTGATGAAGACACAAAACCTGCGACAGCAAAAGCAAAGAAATAAAGGCGAAGAAAACTACAAAATAAACGATCGCAGAATAAATTCTAAGTGCTGGAAGCGCTAACGATAGCCAAAACTATTGTGAAGCGCTGGACGGACTGAGCGAGGAAATGGACATTAAGGACCGTAGCAAAGGTTTTTCTAACTAAGATAACGATAAAAATCTTAGACAGTATTTAAAAAATAAGGGAAAGAAACCAACTCACTGCTCTCTTGATTCCTCTCAAAAAATCCCCGTTGGAAGCACCAGCCGGAAGGTAAATTTCTCGTCTGTAGCGGAAAGTTTCGAAAAAGAATTTGGCTTGCCTACTACTAGACTTCTCACTGCAAGTTCGTACTTAGAGATCTTCTATAGAGACACAAATATTTTGCTAATTGAATTGTGTTGCATAAGTATGGATCATATATTGAAAATCCGCGGATAACAAATTGTTATAAACATAAAAATACAGGTTTCGTCCTTCTCACATTTGCTGTTTACACATTTCATAGTGGTTACTACACAAAGGTGATAGCTTGCCGGCTTAAATAGCGCAAATAGTTAATTTCAAAAGATTTCCATAAAAACTTAAACAGCACTTGTGTTACCATCAATATATACATTTTCAATTCTTTTCTGAACCATCAGGGGCCTGCATTTTGAATTTTCATTGAAAACGGCTGCTAAAAGTATTGAGCTGTAAATTTACGAATTTTTTATTTGTCATCCGATTTGCATAGTCGGCAGGTTAAATTAAATTGCCTTAATAACTCGTAATTTCAAGTTTCATCGGAATCTCTTGAGAAACTTGGCTACTAGAGGTCTAAAGAACTAAAAAAAAATTAAGTTACCCCCTGTATGGGGAGAACCCTTAAACACCTTTAAATATTTTCTTGCACTGCAAATTTTGACAGGCACCACTTTTGACCTACGTAGAAAATTTCCTCATTATAGCTCATGTGGTTTGTGAGAAAACTTGCTGTGACGCACGAACAAAAGGACGGACAGACAGACAAGTCGCTATTTCGTAATTTTTAAGGTTATTGTTAAAAATATTTTACAATATCCTTAAAAATGATCTGCTTTAGAAGTACTTCCTAGTTAAGTCATTTAAAACGTTTCCATGCGAAATATTCATTATTTCAGTTGCTACTAAAATATCGAATTGCGCTTGCCTTCTGACTTTTGCGGGCCACCATTTTGAATGCATGCATTTCATCATGGATTATTTTAAACTTTTGTGTGCTAGGAACCTATCAATTAATGTGCCAAATTTCTTTTAAATCGGAGTTTCACTCTAGACTGGACAAAAGTATTTAATTTTTAGTGAAAATGGCAGCTAAGAATATTAGGTTATAAATTTTCGACTTTTTTATCTTTCATTCGTTATTAATTTTTTGCGTAGTACAAGAACTTAGTACAGGAATCTATAATCTCAAATTTCATCAAAATCTGTTGGAAAATCTGACCGTTAGAGGGCCACAAATACCTGAAAAAAACGCATATTTAAACCGCCGCCATTTGGAAATTCGCGCATGCATGAGCGGTCCTCCTTTCGATGAGGTTTTTAGTAACAAGAACCTAATTAATGATGAAATAAATCTCTATTTGTCGAAGTTAGAGAAGCTGACATTGGAAACGGTTGAAAAGCGGTTCCCAAGATTAAACATCGAAATAAAATGGTACGATATGAAATATCAAACATTGCAAGGTTAAAAAGATTGAAAAGCCTTCTTCTCAGACGCGTCAACAATATTTATCTGCGGTTTTTGGACTGCAGCCATCTATCGTTCGCTTTGTTGAAATTACCCCTGAAGAGTGTCCGGAACTTCGAAAATGAGGTCAACAATCAATGGGCGAAAAAAAACTGATGACCCAGATGGTATTTTCATGAAAGTAAACAGCTTATTTCGTAAGAAGTCTCGAGTGAGGGATTCGAATCTTGAAGTCACTACTGTTGGGATATCTGGTATTGAAATTGATCGTACGACTCTGGATAGCAATCAAAACAGGATCATATGTGATGGATTGCAGAGAGTCACCCTGATTGAAACCTATTTTGAATTGGCTCATCGACGAAACCCTGACAGAATGAAGCAAATATTTTCAGAGGTCGTTGAAACAATAGTTTTCCACTTCAAATCAAGCCTGCGCGGTGAATCAATTCTTCATTTCAATGAAACATTATCATCTAACCTCATACTGAGCTTAAATCCCATTTTGTCAGCTATGAAGACTTGGGTTACACATTTTGCAGTATAAACAACAAGAAATTATGTGGTATAGACGGTGTTCCAAACATAATTCTCCAACATTTACTATCAGGAATGATGAGCCATCATATTTCCCAAATGAGTGGAAAAGGCTGAGATATTTCCAATCTTGAAGAAAGGAAAAGAATTATCGTGTACCAAAAGCTATCGCCCAATCAGCTTGCTGCTAACATCAGCAACGTGTTTGAAGTGATACTAAATAAATCATTAAACGCCCACAATGAGAAACATAAGTTGATGCCGAATGGCCAATTTGATTTTCGTGCCCGACCATACGTGCGATAACGAAAGTTACCTCAGACATCTGTTGGAAACTAAATGATAGAGAATGTGTTGGAGCATTACTCAGTGACATGGAGGAAGCCTTTGATACGATACGGTTCGATGGACTAATTCTTAAACTTCTTCAGGACAGGTTCCCCAGACTTCTTGTCGCTATGATGTGCGGTATGTTGCACGGAAAATCAATTGTTGTAACTGATGGAAATCTGAAGACAACGCGCGACTTAAAGGTCTTGAATGGTCTACAGCAGGGAACGGTTACCGCGCCTCTGATTTTCTCAATTTTCATTTATGAGCTATTTAACGGCTTTGGTTTTAACGTCTCGCCAACGTAATCATTGGTAGTGTTTGCTGATGATCTGATCAACTATGCGGTACTAAGCTACAATAGCTCAGAGCAATCTTCAAAAAATATTTAATGCTGCAAAAACAATTGCCGGATGAAAATCAATACGCAAAATTGCGAATCAATTTTGTTTTGGACAACGCTGCACATCCCACATCAGGGCTGGTGATGGTAGTTCAGAACAGCTTCCACATAAATCCTGTGTTCAATACATTGGTATTTATTTTGATCAGTATCTTTTCTGTACTGAACATATCAAAATCATGCTCAGTAAAGCACAAAAAGTAGTAATGTTCCTTTGAGGACTCTTTCATTCCAGATACATTGACCAAAATATCAAAGATATCTGTCACAAGACCATAGTTGGATCAGTTTTGACATATGGACGTCAAGTCTGGTACAATCAGAGTGCTATTACCATAGAATGATTAAGGTTTGATTGAATCCAGTTAGGGAGAGCTGTACCATAGCCATCAGGGCAATATTTCCCCATGAAGGATGCTTTACATACCTCCCATGGCATAGAAATCAAATTTTTGTTCAGAGTAAGCATTGTTTCCAAGTCGTCAATGAGTTCCCACACTGGATATCCATGTTGAACTTAGATTGGATTTTACAGCCATTTGGTTCATCAAATTTTTCGTATTTTTATCGTTTGTAATTTGCTTAATATTCTTTGAAAATTCATAACAATTAGAACGTGCTCAATTCAGCGCTAATATGTGTGGAAACTTTGTTTGATTGACTGCAGATGCATTCATGGGCTCAAGTATTTCTGTTCTTATTCATGCTAAGCCAAAATTGGGAGCTGACCCAGACTCTTCACAGAAAATATTTGGGTCGGAACCGAAAGCTGGGAGTTTTACAAGCTTAAGCCTCCAAGAAAATGTTTGAGTCGTAACCGAAAGCTAAAATTTTTACAAACTTGAATCTCAAGTTCTTTTGCAGGTCCATAAACTCTGGGTTACTAAGTTGTGACCGAGCTACTGGGGCAAAATCTAAAGTTTTGCGAAGGAAAATCCCTTAAAGACGGAAAGAGCGTCTGTGACAACCTTGTCGTGACCAAAAACATGCCAAACGTCAGTAGTGAACTCTTTAATATAGCTTAGATGTCTAAGCTAAAGAGGTGTGGTCTTGTCGGGATTTTGCTTAAAAGCAAATGTGAGTGGCTTGTGATCACTATATAATGTAAAATGTTGACCCTCCAAATAGTAACGAAAGTGTCGTGTACCCTGATAAGCTGCGAGGAGTTCGCGGTTATAAGTACTGTACAAGCTAGATAGAAGGCATCTAAAAGTAGAGCAAGCTCAGCGAGATCATTTCTAATGGCAGTGAAGGCCAAAATTGTTTCGGGTGTCCAGTCTATTTTTTTGTTCCGTCTTGCTGCAATCCACAAAGAAAAGAATTTGATACCCATAAATGTTGCGTTGCGTGATAGATGAAGCGACAGTAGAAGTTTACCCTGCTTAAGAATCCACTTGGGTCTTTCACCGTATTAGGTAACTTGGAGGTCGATATAGCCTTGATTTTGTCAGGGGAGAGCTTGAAGTGATGGATCATACGCCCAAAGAATTTTATTGTGTCCTCGAGAAAAGTATATTTCTCCATGTTAATAATGAGGCCATGATCTGCAAGCCGTTTGAACACCTATTCAAGATGGTCGAGGTGCTCCGCTTCAGAATTGAGAATAAAAAGATATCAGCTAAATAGGCAAAATAGAATTAGAGGCCGTTTAGGACTGCATGGATAAAACGTTGGAATGACTGTGTTGCATTGCATAACCCAAATGTTATGCGAGTAAACGCAAAGAGTACGAAAGGTGTAATGATTCCCCTCTTTGGACAGTCGTTCGGTGACACAGAAATTTGATGGTTAACCTTGGTGAAGTCTAGAGTAGACAATACCAATTTGGCTTGGAGATGGTGGAAAAAGTCTTAAATAATCGATATTGAGCAACAGTTAAAAATTGCAACCGTATTGAGGCGTCTGTGGTTGCTGAAGGGGCGCGACTCTCCGTTTTGTTTTAGATGATATAAAGAGGAGAGAAATCACATAAATATGAAAATTAGAGGGCCTATATATCGCCTCTGGCATTAAAAAATTGGAACTTTTTTACCCACTGCAAGCCTATCAGGAGCCAACCAGTGCGCTTTCGATACTATTGGAAGACCTTCAGTGAAGATATTGTGTTGTATGTCCTATTTCGTGGGCTGTGTGAATCTACCATCGTTCTTGATGCCACAATATTTGCGGATAAGTGAGTGTATCCGTTGGTCTCAATGGAACTGGAGTTGAAAACTTATGTTTGTAAATGTAGTAGAAGCATAATATCAAGAAGATGTAAGTGTACCGAGTAAGTCCAATAAGATACACTTCACTAAGTCGACTACTAACCTGTAGTGGCACAAGAAATATCCACCTAAAATAGGTCTAGTAACATACGTTTATACAAAATTCCAACTCACGATAAAGTTACCAATCTAATGTAAAGGTTTTTCATCCATACGTATTGATGAATATGTGTTTGGCCGCCAAAATCCTGTGGCTGGAAGAATGTAGACTTCCGAAGTGTGTATTCGAAATGTTTGCGCCAGTGTCGATCAAAAAATGACGATGTGTGCTTTTATCGAACATCACAAGGTAACGGCTTGAGGGGAAGGCGTGTTTTCCTACCTCTGGAGAGTAGTAGTTAGTTAGTTTTTTGTAGCTCAATACAACCGACGGCTTGATTGCCCCAGTGGTTACACGGGGTGACGCACTTGAGTGCTTGGTCACCAAATGTGCGATGATACCAATAAATGTTATGTTTGAGGTTAGAATATGTAAAAGAACGACGTCTAGAACGTAAAAGTGTTTGTGTGCCCGTACATCTAGAAGAACCAAAAGGTGAACCTCAGAGTTTTTTAAAATAAGTGCCATTTGTTTCGTCAAGTCTGTGATCTGTTGCCCTAGATGTGAATTTGATGCACAGACTTCTGGTTGTAAGAATTTAATTGACGATGGTTGAATTGCTGTTGAGGAAATTGCCGGTGATGTTAATATTTCTAGAGGTTTATAAGTCATCGCAAATAAAAGTGCCCTAATATGCCCGGGAAAACGCTGCAGCCAGAGAGTTTAAGGGATCATCATCAACCTTAGAACCATCTAGCTACGGCTTTTCCCTGAGCAACTGATATGATCGTTTATCACCTGATGTAAATTTGCATAAAAGATGGTTCAGACGGGAAGAGAAGCGACTGATCAGAGCGTCGTTACTTTGAGAATATGGGTCCAGAGCATCAAGTTTTTTGACTATACCGCAGACTACAACAAGATCATTTAAAATTAATGCAGCCACCATGGCTCGATTATTATACAGGCTAACTGTCATGCCAGAAGCCGCAAGTTAGGCTTTGGGCTAATCGAACTACAACTCTGGCTCCGTTGGCCAGAATACAAGTGCTTTAACTGGTAAAACACTAAAATTTGCATGACGGCTAGGGCCATTTCCATTATTGTCATTAGCCGTAGTTAATTGGTAGAACTTGCAAAAATGTTGGTGGGAAAGTATGCAAACTGACGGGAACGTAATAGGGGTAGGAAGGAAAATAAATGTACAATTTATAAAGTGTAAAGTTTAATGTTGTATAGAATCACAATAACTACGAGGCGTGTACAAAAAGTAAGGTGACTTGTCGAATTTCGCGGTAACGTACATTCGATTATCGATTTTCTTTTATTTGTTTATTTGTAACGAACATTTATTTACAGTTTCAGCGATAGAATATGTTTAGTTTGTTTGTGAGAGGTTTAACGGTTAGAAGTGTTTTGCATGCTCGAAGATTTTTCACTACTGAAAAAATGGATCAAAGATCAAGAATTTTTTGGCCAAAAATAAAACCACAACCATGCTTCAGCCACTTTATTCACTGGATTTTGCCCCATGTGACTTTTTCTTGTTTCCAAAACTGAAGAGACCTATGATTGAGGAGATAAAGACTGCATCGCTAGAAGAGCTCAAGGCTATACCGAAAGTGCTTACCAGAAATGCTTTGAGGATTGGAAAAAGCGTTGGCACAAGTGTATTGGCACAAGTGTATTGATTACTTTGAAGGGGACAACATAAATAAATATTTTTTCCTAAAAATACAAAGTCACCTTCCTTTTTTAACACACCTCGTATATGCAATATAATAATAAACAACAAAGTGTAGTTATATAAATTAACTTGCGTGTTTCACATATGGTTTTGTTGCTTGATCTGCTGTTGGCCTCACTGCAGTAATTGTCGTTTGGAATCCCTCAACGTAGGAGACGGGTGTATTGTCGGTTTTTTTGGTTGAATCAAAGGAATTAAATTCTGAATACTGGTGAATTTTTCCTGTAGGTCTAACTCCTCCAAATAATGATTGTAATTGTTAATCGAACTCAACCAGATCTAAGAGCAAAACTTGTGATTGTTTCGTTATCCACCAAATGCAGTGGGAGGTGAAATGGTTGCAGTGTTGAAGCCACCAAATAAACTCAGACTTGATGCTGCTGCTGCTTGAAAGGTGTAATAGTTGGCGTAGTGTTACCAAAGATTGGAGCAACCAATGTTGAATTTCTGAAACCTACTGGCTTAGTCAGTGTATTAGTAGCACTGAGCATGTCCTCTTCGCGCTTGATTGAGTTGGGGTGTTGGCATGTTTAGGGTTACATGCTATAGATTTTATTTCTGAATCTGATTGATACTTGTCAATTTAAAATATATCTTCCGCAGATGCTATAGTAGTTATGGGATAGATCCATAATTCTTGATAAAAAATCTTGCTTTTGTAGATGTTATTTTGCCAAGCTGAGATCCTGGTACAAGAAATTGGTTGCACTACCCAAGAATGCTACTTAAAGCAGGTAGAAGAAGTCAATGGATGTTCACCAAATGTACGTTATACTTGAATGGCGCATAATTGAGATAATGCGGCAACTTTTTAAGTGATTGTTTTAAGATAAATCAAAAGAGATTACCGAATTCAAAAACTTAATAATTAATTTTTTAAAGAAAAGTAAAGTTTTACAACGACTTGTTTTCTATATTTTTGTAATTTTTTTTTTTAATTTTCAACAATATATCTTGAAATTTTGGTGTCTACAATCTGTGTCAATTTAAGGTATAGTGAACTGTGAGTATTGTGAAAAGGGTATGTTCTGCGTTGTTGTATAGCGATGAGATGTATGGAGAATCTATATTTAATAGGGTGGATAATCATTTTTCGTAAAGGACTGCAGCGATGGTCTGCCGCCCCGGCGAGTGAAGTTGTTGGTGCTCGCCGGAATTGGCCTTGTCTAAGGACGCGTGAATGTGCTGGCAGACTAGCATTGTGGTGTCGGAAGTGCCCACTGCAAAAAAATTGGCACTTACGAATCAACTGGTCGTAGGACTTTATTCGATGGTGTTGAGACCGAGGTAACCTACTGAAGGGATGTAGTGCCAAAGCAAAACGACGTCTTAAGCACGTATACTTCAAGAGGGGCATCCAGGTGGAAGTGATGCCCCCTTGCACCCCCATCCAAATCAAGATCCATTGTAGATGTGGCTAAATATTTTCCATTTAAATGAAAAACTCTTAAAAATATAATTCAGATGAATTTTTCCTTTAAATTGAAAATATGAACGCTTCAAATTTATGTTAAAGTCTTATATGATGGTCCCATACCTGGTCAGGGTGTCATCTAAATGAAAAGACCGAAAAATGTAAATTCGATTATCTATTAAAATTTTTTTTCTACAACATACATGTAAATACTTTATTTTATAGATCCTTAGCAGGATGCAGATAAAACTATTTGATACAAGAATATCAAAATCAATGTAAATTATAGGGCTTTCAGTGAATTTTGATTTGGGTCATTCAAACTTCCGAATGTGAATGAATCTGTTACGATGCTATTTTGTGAAGAGTTTATTTGAAAAATTGGCAAAAACGTGAAAATTATAAAGGCGCTCAACTAATGACCAAATGCAATTTAGGCAAGAACAAAGGATACTTACCCAGTCCTCCTATGACAAGCGGGGGGTGGGTAAGGCCTGTAACTTAATGGGATCAACATTCGTAACATGGTCCTAGGAGTCCCGTTTTCTTAGATAACTGTAATTTTTCTGTTCAATGAGCTCTTTTTAACAACTTTGGTTTTTGATTAATGTTTGAAAAGTTTGAAGCTATCCGAAAAAATTGATTCTAAATTTTAACATGTTGAAATTCCTTTTCCGGCATCAATATTCACTTCGCAGATATCGCTTTAATAAAATAACCCCCGAACATTCATTCACGAAAAATATATTTCAACTTAAATCTCGTTCCCAAGTGATTAAACGTTTATTGATTTACAGCTAGCGATACGAATTATCGAATGAATGTTAATTTGTTACAGGCAAAGTTGACATTTTGAATCTTTTTCTAAGATTCACACATTTTTCATATAATTATCAATATTCAACGTGATTGGCGTAGCAATCCATGCAATTTTATTTGCTCTCTGACAGAAGGTGACCGCCGGGAACCCGACGAGATTCGGCACTTTTAACTAAAACATTCATTTTAATGACTTTTTCCCTTGACTTTTCCCTTTGGTTTGACGTTAGTTTTCATTCAATGTGGTACACAATCACACTTACACAAATACATTCACTTTTGGGGCAAGATTGATCTTGACGAGGTACCTGTACTTGATTAATACATTGATATTTGGTATTGAATACTTTCATTAAGTTTTAAAAACGACGGACCATGTAATTTTCACTTCTTTGCTTCTCAGGCAGTCCTTTAGCTACAACAATAACACTTTCATTTTTGTCGACTATCCAACATCAAGATTGGGAGGATGGACGATACGAGGTGTTTTCGTCGTGTTCGTATCATCGCAACGTATTTAGAAATCCACGGCAATTAAACACTTTACGCGTTTAATCAATTGTAGATTTTAATAGACACGCAAGATGAAGCGACTGTAAAAATCTACAATAATTCTACTCCGACCAAATATTACTCAAGTAAACACCTTGGGAATTTCTCAAGTTTTTCTGCACGCTAATAGCTCCAATGCGGAGGCTTTCGGGAAATTATATCAGAAGAACCGAGTTCATGTGACCGTGCCCGCGGGATCACATCTTCTCATTTGCAAAATCACTTTAAAACCAACGCAATGCACTCACAACACAACCCAATTCGGTATTCATTCTTAAACCGATATGTATTTACTTGTCTTTTTCCTTGGGAATTCTTCTCCCCTATCGTCACTCTTTAACGAACCATGCACAATCAGCAAATTCTTTCAAGGGCACGAGCGGGGAAGTCACTTTTTACTGGGATTTTGGTGGACGAAAAAAAACTACCGCATGTAAGGGAGCAGGCCTGTCAGAATATTTTCTTATTCTCGGTACTGCGTTTACAAAATTTTCATATATTAAACCTTCCCCTAGGAGATAAATAAAAGGACGCTTGGAGCTGTAGCTTCCTTTACGGAAGTTCTAAAAAAAAGTGAGTGAGAGGAAAGAGCCCAGAAATGGCATAAAATGTACCGAGAAAATAATCCGCCGCAACGCTTTTTTTAATCCTCAAAGCGCTTCTCATAAGTTCATTGATTACTTTGAAGAGGAAAACATGAATATTGACGAATAAACAAATATTTTTTTTAAACATACAAAGTTACCTTACTTTTAGAACCCACCTCGTATGTCTGCACTGTGCGGCGGTTGAAAGGCAAAACCAAAAGTTGATAAGTTTCATAGTTTGAAAATTACATGCTACATATGATGCTACGTAAGATGGTATGTATACGGATTAAGCAACCAATACTCAACTTACCTGCCAAGAACTGCTTACGTCAGGAAAATCAATGAAAATTTCTATTCTATTTTCAGGTGAATGCTGATCTTGCATCTGCTGCAGCCTTTCACCGGAAACTCCTCAATAACAATTAGCTTTAGATATCATTTGTGTAATTAGCACAAAGTCAGTTCAATTTAATTGTTCGATGAATTAAGACGGGTCTGAAGACCCTTAAATATATTTTTTAATATTCGAACTTGTTATTATTAACTGGCGCCCAACATGGGGCTGCAAGCAAACGCGCACAGAGGATTCGTTGACTAGTTCGGTTAAAAGGAAATCGATAAAAAGTTAATTGCGATCGGAAACCAGTCCAAAATGACAAAGTGTATCAAAGTTCGCAAACATCCGTGCTATCAACGGTCTACGCAAGCGTTAAAGAAGCAACGCGCGTGTGCATTCACAAGAAAGATGCCCTAGTAAAGCAGCAAGGATAAACGGGATATTGGAGAAAGAATGCCTCCTTGGAAATGCTACAGCAGCCACCAGCAGAACTTATACCTTGTATCCAATCAAGATCCAGCATCTGAGAAGATTATCCATATGGAATCGATATTGATAATTATCATCTAAGTCGAGTATCATATCTTTGGAAGAATTTCAACTATATTAAATTCCTCTCAAAATAATTTATATTTCCATTCAATATATTGGTAAAGAAAGTGAAAGTGAAAAGTGTCAAAGAGTTTTGAGAAAACGGTCTAAAGTGAAGCGCAAATTGTAAAATCTCGTTGGTACTCCGTTGAAATTGCTTCTCTTAGACACGTATGCTGAAAGTCCTTTTATTAGTCAGAAGGACGAAAAGACACTTTTAGCGTTTCAGAATTTACAAATTTGTTGTTTTCCCTCATATATCGTTCACTATTATCGGAAAATTCCTTCACTGGTAAGAAGGATCAACAAGTTGGGTAGACAGACCTATGCTCATGTCAGAAGGGTTTTGTACTTAACTTACAAAATGCAGTAACCAGCAACGAATAAAATCAAGAAACATGTCAAAGACGATTTTATTGGAGAAAATGTGAAATTCGAGGATCATACTATTATTAACAAAGTTGAACGAATTTTGACTTCTGAGGTATTTGTTATAGTTATACCCATAAATATCTCCTTTGATAATTTTTTCAGATTATTTAAATCACGGGTGTCCATTCGCGAGGGAGGAAACACATTTTTCATGTATTTCCCCCCCCTGTGCCCGCACTGAAGCAAAAACTTTCAGTCTAAGAACTGTTTTGGAAAGCTCTCATAGAGAACTTTCAGTTGATACTCATATCGGCTACCTTTCATGAAATTTTTTATTCAGGGGCCATTCTTCTATACTGTAATCATCGATTCATGGCCTATTTTTTCGAATCCTAGAATGGTTACAAAGCCCTTTTGCTAGGAGCTCTCTCCTGCCTCTTCGACTTGTTTCAATTGTATGTACTCATTTTCATGATACCTATCACTCCTGAAATTTTCATGCAAATTCTAGCAAAGCTGTAGTGTCTAAGTCGGTAAAAAGCGCATATGGCTCCATAGCCATATGTTTCCATAGTAATACAGGGCATATTGCTCCATAGTAATACAGGAAAATTCAAATCGCTATAACTTCGGTAAATACTATTCGATGTTTATGAAACTCTCAGAAAAGATTAATCTTATAAATAGTCATCTCTTTGCAAAATTTTGTTGAGTTTAAGGGTACCGTTTCGATTTTATTCAAGAAAACATAAAATCGATAAATCATACTATTACTAACAAAGTTGAGTGAATTTCGACTTCTCATGTATTATTTGTTGTTGTACTCATGAAGGCCTACATTCATGATTTATTTCAGATTTTTCAGATGGAAGGTGTCCAATCGCGAGGGGGGGGGGGGGGAAGAGCTCGTACATTTTCCCTTCCCCTGTCCCCCTCGGTAACAATAAGACAGTTTTAAGACTTGTTTTGAAAAGATCTCATTGAGATCTTTCCAATGACACCCTACTCGACTACCAATGGTGAAATTTTTTTTTGAGGGGTCTCCTCCCTATATGGGGAGACCCCCCTTAAACGCCTTTGAAAAATTTTTCCACCCTTGAACTTTCAAGAAGTCACCACTTCTGACCTTTCTACAAAGTTTCATTGCTGTAGCCTCTATAGTTTCGGAGAAAAAGTGCTGTGACATACAGACGGACGGACGAACGGACGGACGGACGAACGGACGGACAGACGGACACAGGTCGTGATTGCAATAGGGTTTTGTATTTTAGTACAAAACCCTAAAAATGAAAAATACTTTCAGCGTTTACAGAAATTCTAAGTCGGCGATTTTCTCTCCACGGGTATTAAATTGTGTTGTACGATTTGATGTTAACTTTTGAATTTGTGGTTCCAAACTCGTGAATCCGAATCCGTGTACATAATTCCTTTAATATTTATAAAGATCGACTTAAAAGCACTACGCAGATTTACGAAAATGTCGAACCCGAACAATTTATTGAGAACATCTCGACTAGATGGGGCCGCTACCAGTGCAGCAAGTGCGGAGTTAGATGTACACATTCTTGAACCTTCTGCGATTCATTCAATGCAAAATCAAGGAAGACAACTGTTTAATTCCATGATGAATTTTTCCGCAGACTTCGACACTGATAGGGACGTTCCACTACGCGTAGGTCAAGACAGGAATCTATCTGATATGCACAAGATTCCTGATGTGGTGAAAAGTGTAAGGACATTTTCAGGCAAACCGGGAGAGTTCTTCTCATGGAGAAAGAGCGTAGAACGTATTCTGAGGATCTACGAACATCTTCGCGGTACGCCAAAGTATTATGGCATACTCACCGTAGTGCGAAACAAAATAATAGGATATGCGGATATTGTACTCGAATCGTAGAACACTCCGCTAAACTGGGAAAAAATCTCCAGATGTCTTACCTTGCACTACGCGGATAAAAGGGATTTGTCTACTTTAGAGTATCAAATGACGACGCTGGTGTAAGGTTCAAACACCATCCCTGAATTGTACCAAAATGTATACAAGCACCTTTCCTTGATACTCAATAGACTGAGTTCAATGAATATGAACAAAGAATGCTTGGACATAATGACTCAAGCTTACCGCGATAAGGCATTAGACACATTTGTGCGGGGTGACATCAGAACCAACCATTTGAATCAGGACCAGTGCACTAAACATAAACGCACTATCCGTACGATAATTTGTTTTCCGATGATGAAAGAATTACTTTGGTAACTACCGTAAAAACCAAATAATAAACACCACAAAGGACCTTGCTTACTCAAAGTTATACCCTTGCCCCATGGCTTTGAAGTGTGAAGTCGAGAAACACATAAACAAGCTACTCGAAGACGGAATACTGCGCCCATCATCGTATAATTCTCCTGTTTGGGTTGTCCCAAAAAATGGGATGCCTCAGGAGAAAAAAAGTATCGATTAGTGGCAGATTACCGCAAATTTAACTCTGTGACTATTCCAGACAGGTATCCAACACTTGAAATAAACGAGGTCCTAGCCAACCTCAGAAGAAGCCAGGTATTCTCAATAGTGGATTTAAAAAGCGAAAATACCTGGTTTCTTCCTAGATTGGCTAGGATCTCACTTATGTCAGGTTTTGAACGCCTGTCTGGAATAGTCACAGAGTTAAGTTTGCGGTAATCTTCCACTAATCGATACTTTTTTTCGATTAGTATTTTCGGTAGTGGATTTAAAAAGACACTCCGCCATAGACGGCCCCTAGCCCGTTTGAGAAAGGAGGAGGGAACCCCTTGTTTCCCTAACCCATAGCTTTCATGATTCCTCATCCCAAACTCCCCAATTAAATGGTAGTAAATGCTCTCGGGGTGCACTTTAGGTTAATTGGTTCTCCAATAATATAACATTAGATGTCGAGAAATGCTAATAACTGTAATTACATCTACAGATCTGCTACTAAGTCCTACTAACACCTCTTTTGTGAGGACATAAGAGGGTGTAGGCGAATCTTCCGTGCCTGATAACGGAATCGACGTAATAATCATGCCGCTGGAATGGAGGTTGGGCGACGGGCTAACTCCCCGTTCCTGGAAAGTGCAGATAGGCCTTGGAAAGTGCAGATAGGCCTTGAAATGGACTGGACTCACGGCAGCAACCTCGCAAACAAAAAAAGGACTGTGGCATTGGATCCTGGAGTATCATATCACTCAACTACTCTGGTGCTGTAAAGGACCTTTTACAATAGGCCAGTCAATATAAATTAAAAATACTGACAATCCAGGAAACGAATTGGACTGGAAACAACATTCAAGACATGAGATCGCACACGATATTCAAAAGTGGCGAGCCTACTGGAAAGCGAGAATATGGAGTGGCCTTCATTGTGGATAGGGAGTTCAAATCACACGTTATTGATTTCAAGCCAATGAACGAACGGCTGTGTGCAATCCGTATAAAAGGGAAATTCTTCAATATCTGGCTGATTAATGTTCATGCCCCGACTGAAGAAAAGAACGAAGAAACGAAGGAATCGTTTTACAATCACCTGGAAAGACTGTCCAACTCATTGCCCACAAACGACACAAAAATAATTCTGGGTGATTTCGACGCTAAGGTTGGCAATGAGCTATCTCGTTGGGGAATGACTGGAGGATATTGCCTCCACGATGAAACAAATGACAACGGCCAGCGCCTGATTGACTTTGCATGTAGCAGAAATCTAGTCATACGTTCGACTTGCTTCCCACATGGGTATCATCAGATGGCAACACACAACCCCATTTCAATCATGTTCTGATCCAACAACGTTAGGCCTCGAGTATACTTGACGTCCGCACGTACCGAGGAGCCAATTGTAACTCAGATCATTACTTGATCAAATTAACCTATCGATGTCGTATGTCAAAGGCATATTCAGCCAAGACCAGCCCGCTTCAAAAATTTGACATCAAAAGGTTCCAAACGGCGTCTGTGGCCGAAAATTTCATCTAGACCCTCAACAACCAGCTGGCTCCTTTCTTATCAGACACATCTTCAAATACGAGCAACGAGCTCTGGATGGAAGTGAAAGCGGCTATCAGGACCATGGTAGAACAGACGATCGGACATCAAACACGGCGCAAGGGAAAAGTTTGGTTCGGCGGTGAGTGCCAGAATGCGTCAGATGAAAAGAATCAGGCATACAAAGAATACTTAGGTAGGAAAACCAGGACGAAGAGAGAACACTATGGAAATCTCAGAAGAGTAGCAATTAAGATAATTGAGATTAAGAAGAGAAAATACTATGACGACCAATTGAGAAGTATACTCGTAGATGTAAGTTCAGCGAGCAATAACACAAGAGAAGCATACATAGTAGTGAAAAGCCTGAAACGTGGTTATCAGCCCAAAGTCACGCTGTGTCGTGATGACAGCGGCAATATAATCGCTGATGAAATCAAGATTAAGGAAAGATTGGCATCATATTTCAAGAATCTCCTTAATCTTCTGCACAGCTCCAGAACATCGGAGCCTATAGATGTCTGCGGAGAGCTTCCATTGGCCCCACCAACTCTCGATGAAACTTGTTCCCTCATCAAAGCCCAAAAGAATAATAAAACGGCGGGCGCTGATGAGATTCCAGTGGAGTTCATCAAAGAGGGTGGCAGTAGCGTTCATCAAGCTATTCACAAAGTCATCCAACAAGAACATATGCCAAAAGAGTGGAGCCAATCAATTATATTCCATATCCACAAAAAAGGTGACAAGCTACAGTGCGAAAATTATAGAGGCATATCACTACTTTGTGCGGCGTACAAAATATTTTCTAAAATCTTAGAAAATAAAATCGGATCATACGCTAATAGTATTATTGGGGAGTATCAAGGTGGTTTTAGGGCAGGTAGATCAATAACAGACCAATTGCTTACAACCGAGCAGGTACTTGAAAAGTGCTAGGAGTTCAACATAGACGTTCACCGAATTTTCATTGACTTCAAGCAAGCATACAACAGTATTGATCGTAACGTACTGTACCAAATAATGCTTGGTTTTGGCATCTCAGCTAAATTAGTCCATCTTACCAAAATGACAATGGTGTCGACAACCTCCCAAGTCCGCATCAATTACCAACTCATCGATGCCTCTGACGCAAATATCGGACTAAAGCAGGGAGATGGGCTGGCCTCATTGCTATTCAATTTGGCTCTGGAGTACGTCATACGCAAGCTACCTGTCGATACACGAGGTACATTACTGTACAAGTCGAGCCAAGCAGTGGCCTATGCGACCGTCATCAACATTCTGTCACGGTCATTAACAACTGCCAAAGAACTCTTCCTAAAACTCGACAGCGAAGCAAAACTAGTAGGGCTACAAATCAACGAAAATAAAACAAAGCTCATGACGCAGTCGAAGAAAAATACCCCAAATACATAAAATATCACACTTGGCGAATACAGTATCGAGAATGTTATCGAATTTGTGTATTGAGGCGCCAAAATAATGAAAACGGACAATGAAAGAGACGAAATACGCCGAAGAATACAGCTCGCAAATAAAATATTCTGTTCAGTGTTGACAATCTTGAAGACCAGCTGCACACACAGGAGAACAAAGCTCCAAGTATACAAATCTGTGATAAGACCTATGTTATGCGATGGATGTGAAAAATGGGCCCTAAATGAAACATCCGCAAATATATTGAGCGCCTTTGAGCGACGGGTCCTCAGGCGAAAAGTCGGAGCGAAGCTAAATGGGGACCAATGGCGAATTCGATACAACCATGAGCTGTATCAAATTTTTGACGAATTGGAGGTCTCAATGCTTGTAAGACTGCGGAAGCTGCAATGGGCTGGACGCATGAATTGTATGGACGAACAACGGATACCCAACAAGGTATTTGTTGGGAGAACTGAAGGCTGGCGGCCAGTGGGAAAACCGAGAAAATGCTGGTCTGACTCGGTCGACGAAGACAGTTCATCGCTGCTCGGATTTCGGAATTGGAAGAAACGGTCAACGGACCAAGACAGTTGGAGGCCCGAAAGGGGCTTTTGTACTAAGAAGAAAAAGAAGAAGGATTTTAAAGACGGGTTCTATCAGATTCCTTTAAGGGATTACGACATTGAGAAAACCACTTTCTCAGTAAATAACGGTAAATTTGAATTTAATCGATTGCGCTTCGGTCTTAAAAACGCGCATTCTATTTTTCAACGTACATTGGACGACGTCCTCTGTGAACATATAGGAAAACGTTATTATGTCTATATCGACGACATTATTATCTTCGATAAAGACGAGACGGAACACCTCAAAAATCTTAACAGAGTATTCAAAGCCCTGCAAGCAGCAAATTTGAAAATACAAATGGATAAATGCGAATTCCTTCACAGTGAAGTCGAGTTTCTTGGCTTCATCAAAAGCAGGGACGGGATTAAGACTAACCCAAAAAAGGTCGAAGGAACTGTCAATCTTCTGCCTCCAAATACGCTCAAAGATCTCCGATCATTTTTAAGGTATGTCGGGGTATTATCGCCACCTCATCCAAGATTACGCCATAATTGCGAAACCCTTAACATCCCTTTTACGAGGGGAAGATGGACGCGTGTCCAAAAATTCCTCAAAAAACAAAACCATCAGTTTAGATAACAAAGCAATGAAAGCATTGACCATGTTAAAAGATTCACTTATCTCAAAAGATGTAATATTAGCTCATCCGAATTTCGAAAAGGAACTCGAGCTGACCACTGACGCCTCTGAGTATGCTATTGGTGCAGTCCTCTCTCAAGGGAGAAAACCTATCACATTTCTTTCAAGAACATTAATGAAGACCGAGGAAAATTATGCTGTTAATGAAAAAGGAATGCTCGCTATCATATGGTTACTAAACTCACTCAGGAACTACCTCTACGGTTCCCGAAAAGTAGTAATCTATACAGGCCATCAGCCACTGACCTATGCGCTTAGCAACGTGAATACCAATAGTAAACCTAAAAGGTGAAAATCCATCTTAGAGGAATACAACTACGAAGTAAAGTTTAAGCCAGGGAAAGCGAATGTAGTCACAGATTCCCTCTCACGACCACCTCGAGAGACTCAAGTGAACTCGATGACACCAACAAAGCACAGTGATGAGAGTTGATCCCATAACCTGGTCGAATCTGTAAACACCCCTCTGAATACTTTCAGGAATCAGTTGATACTAAAAATTGGAGATGAGGATAGCTACCAAATTGTCACACCTTTCGAGAACTACACACGACATATCATAATCAAACCACAATATTCCGAAATTGATATCGTCAATATTCTGAAAAGATAATTTAATCTACATACCAACAATGGGACCCTCACAAGCGAAACTATCATGGGAACCATCCAAGAGATTTATCCGCACCACTAGTCCTTGAACAAAATTCAGTCGCAAATTCGTTGTAGACATACCCAGCGAAGCTGAGCAAGATAACAAAATCCTCCAAGTGCATAGGAGAGCACACCGAAATGCTGAAGAAAATAGGTTGCAACTGCTGAACAATTTCTATTTCCCAAGAATGTCGGCCCAGATTAAAAATACTGTAAAGCACTGTACAATATGTAAAGAAAATCAATACGACAGGCATCCTAATAAGCCATTCTTAAATCCTACTCCAATACCATCCTACCCTGGTCACACCATCCATCTGGACCTGTTCTCATCAGAAGGTCATCGGGTGTTACCGGCAGTAGATAAATTCACAAAATTCGGTCAAGCTAAAATCATAAATTCGAAATCCACCGAAGATATCATGCAACCACTGTTAGACATCTTGTTTTACTTCTGCGTACCAGTATATGTAGTTATAGATAATGAAGGCTCGCTTCGGTCAGCCTTGATTACATCCCTCCTGGAAGATGAACTTCATGTTACAGTTCATATGACACCCCCATATAAAAGCGAGCTGAATGGGCAAGTGGAGCGTTTGCACTCCACCCCCGTTTAAATAATGAGATGCCTGAAAAAGGGAGGACATGGACGTACATTCGAAGAACTATTGCAACGTGCCGTAAACGAATACAATTTTACCATACACTCGACAACTGAAAAAAGCTTTTTTTTGGACGAGAACCTGGTATCAACCCTGAAGACTTTGAAAACGTACGACTGACGAAAATAGAAAGACTAAAGAGGCAACAAGAAATAGACCTTAAAAACTACAACAAGACAAGACAGTACGACCTAGGGGAGGTAATCTATGTAAAAATAAACAAAAGAAAAGGCTCAAAACTAACCCCTAGATATAAGCAAGAGATCGTTAAAGAAAACAATAACTCTACAATTGTCACGGAATCAGGGAAGGTGATACATAAAAGTAACATAAAAAATTAATCCTTCATTGCAGATCCATTATATCCACTTGCCAATCTAACGTCCAAATTTTGGATTACTCCGGTTCACAAATAGCCACATTTCACACAGGACAGACAAGGATAACGAACGAAAACTTTAAGATTATACACACAGTTGATATCGACAGCTACTACAGCTAATCTGAACTAACTTTCAACCTCCCAGCTATCCAGCAATATCCTTTTTCTCCATTCCTATCACACGAGCTGCAACAGATTCGAAATCTCGTTCAGAACCTTAAACCACGTACTGGAACCACGTGAAAATGGCTGGCGGAAACCCCCGACCTCGAAGACTTCGTAACAGTTAAGGAAAAAACGACAAATTTATTGCGAAATAACAACAAACAAATGGTTATCAATAGACTTTATAACGAAAGGATAAATAACATTACAAAGGTTACCAACGAGATTCAAAAGCTACTCGAAGAAAATAAACAAATAAATGTAGATATGATACTCGACGTAAAATTTAAATTCGCATTGATTAAAGAGGAGCTAACAAATATAAACCTTGCAATTCATTGGGCTAAATTAGGTATCATAAATTTGCTTGTTTTGTCAAAATCCAAAATTCAAATCGCAACTGGTATTATAAACAAAGAAAGGTCACCATTTTTCACTACAGAAGAAGCGTTAGTTTTTGCCGAAACAAAAATAATCCCAAATAGCTCTTCATTCTTATACATTGTAAATAATTCTTCAGCGACAGAAAAAAATTATCAAAAATTGTTAGTAAAACCTATTAAAAGAAATCACTTTGTAAATCAAATTATGTACAATAACATTCTGCAAAATGAAGTAGAAATTTATGGCATTGAAAAAAATTTTAAAACTATCAACCAGATTTCAATATGTAATTCTAACAATATAATCGATATTGGAAGCACATCATGTATCCCAAACCTTCTCAAAAGTTTTACAGCATCCTGCAGAAAGATAGGTAGCCACCACATACTAGGCGTGGAAGAAATATCAACAGACGTAGTATTTCTGAACTAATTTTCCGGGACGCTACAAATTGAGAAAACTACCCACTACCTCAATGGCACATTCATCGTCAAGCTCCACAACAACAGCATTACGACTAATAATAAGACATTCGTGTCCCGAGAAATGACATCTTTAAAAGAGTTACCTGCGATTCTCCAACCCTCATCTGAAGCTGAAAAGTACCAGAAATCCCTCTCATTAGAAACGATGCACGAGTTGTACATAAATAACACGCAAAGGATCGAAGAGCTACAAACTGAAAAACAAATCCAACTATTTTCATCACTCGGAGCAACCTTGGCAATTACCAGATCATTCTTTATTCTTATCGCTTGCAAAATCTTCCGGAATTCCTGTTAAAAGGATCATATAATTACCATCCAAGCACCACCTTTGTAAGAACAAATATCAACGCCAAAATCTCAATCAACATCATCATCAATTTATCTGACTGGCCACAACCACCGAGGATCAACAGCATTCCATATTTTTAGCACTTGGGGACAACTGCACTTAAGGCGGGAAGAATTAAGCAACCCATACTCAACTTACCTGCCACGAGCTGCTTACGTTGGGAAAATTGATGGAAAATTCTATTCGATTTTCAGGTGAATGCTGATCTTGCGTCTGCCGCAGTCTTTTACCGGAAACTTTTCAATTACAATTAGCTTTAGTTATCATTTGTGTAATTAGCATTAAGTCAGTTCGATTTAATTATTCGATGAATTAAGACGGGTCTGAAGACCCTTAAATATATTTTTTAATATTCGAACTCGTTGTTATTATTATAGTCGGAGAGCCGGCTGTATAAAAGTCCTATGGATCAGATACATGAACCATTTTTGGGATATGAACAATAAAACCATAGGTCTAGAGGTAGACACCCCTAAAGTTGCTTGATTTTGCCCGCATGCAAAATTATGACGTCACTTCCGGTTTTTATTTTAGGTGTAATTGTAATTTATGAAATACATCAAAAAAATTTATGTCAAACGAAAGTTTTTGATGAGTAGAATAGAAATGTCAAGGGTCGACAAGCTCTATTTATTCGTTACCCTAAGTCGACCTTCGTTAAAAATTATTTTTTTTAAATTTATCTTAAGCCATCGAATACATGGACTTGCTTACGATTTTCTGAAACTAGAACCTCTTCAATGACTGAAAAAAATTAGTCGACACCTTTTATTTGCCCGGATCTGACTGTCGACTTAGTTTGAAGAATTAAAGAGCTATGCTAATACATTTCATCTCTATGTATGTTTAATTATTTAATTATCTGTATATCTTTTTCAAATACATTAATAATTTTTTTTTTAATCAATTATGTAACTCTAACATAACTAAAAAAAATTGGTCGACACCTTTTATTTACTCACATCCAACTGTCGACTTAGTTTAAAGAATTAAAGAGCTATGCTTATACATTTCATCTCTATGTATGTTTAATTATCTATATATCTTTTCCAAATACATTATTAATTTTTTTTATTAATTGTAACATAACTACAATTTTCTTGTAATACTTACTGTACATTTTTCTATTTCTTATTAACATTTAAGTCCTTAAGAATTTATTTTGTATTTCTACCTTAAGTCCAGGTAGCCGTTAACGTTTTTTCTTATGTACCTGTAACGTAAGCTACGATCGGAGTTACTCCGGCATTAACAAAAGAACACGAGTAGGTAGGGAGAGCTCAATATTTTTCAGCCCTTAGTTTGGGACAGTAGGTATAACTTCTAAGTCATTATAGTGTGAAACATTGACGCGTTCAGTCCGTTTTCTTTCACGTGAATTATCAATTGCAATATTTCTGCAGTCATTTTTCATTTAAAATGTTGTGTTTTTTGTGTGCTCAGAACGTTTGCAAATTTGACGAAAACAAATTAAAAGGGTGTCATCTTGCGTTGAAGTATCGAACCATAAAAGATTTCAAGTACAAAGACGTTGTGTTGCCTAAAGACTGTGAGCAATCGATAGGCTATCACACAGGATGTTGGAAAAAGTTTCTGATAACAAATCCAAAATATCAGGAAGAATTTCAACAATTGATTGAAAATGTAAGTATCAACCATTCATGTTTATGTGATAGCAATGACAGTTCATCCGAATATATACATATATATATATACACTCCTCGCAACATGAATATGATTACAAACACTGTAGGCAATTTTTCATTGAATATTAATTATTTTTATAAATATTTGGAAATGAAAGAGAAGAATATACTGGTCTTATTCATGTAGCGGGGAGAGTTTACCAGTATTAATGTATGCTCATGATATTCATTAAATTTTAAACGCGCTACACAAAGCTTTAAAGACTTTTTTTTGTATGATGTTAGGGAAAGATTTTAAAAAGTACGTATATTCACATTTAGTTTACTACGACAAATGAAATATACTATACTGGTTTTCGATCACTTCCTCACCGTACGTCAAGATCGTTTTTCTAATTTTTTTTTTTATTTTATGCAGAATTTTGAAAGTGGTGCATCAAGCTCCGAAATATTTGGAGAAGGTAATAGTCGAGAAAATTTTGATATTTCTCAAGACAAAGACATCATGTCAGTAGACGTTGACCTTGGACATTCCTCCTTGGAAATAGTAAGTATCATTAAAATAAAATATACTAGCGCAACACTAAAGAGCTCCCTGCGTTTTGGAGCACAATGTGGCTTCAGGTATAGCCGAGTCCCATAGTCCCAAAATATTAAAATGGCTTTCGAATGTTCCTATATATTTAATGTTAGTAGTTTTGCAATGGAAGTAACGTTACTATATTTTTAAAAAAATCCAACCAAAAAGAAATTCAAATTAATTATTTACGATGACTTATATAGCCTCCATCGAGTAACACGATGGATCAAGAGATTCCTTCAACGTCGACTCAACGAATGGATCCTTCAAGGTCATCCGATGCATCAACATCATTAACTCCAACGACAGAAGATGACGTAGCTCATGGAGATATACGTAAGAAATGCATCTTTTGTAACAAAATTGAGAAAACATCCGGTAAACAACGGCAGTATATTACAATGTGCTCATCATTGGAATTGTTCAATAAGTTTTGTCAATATGCGCAAGTATTGAATGATGAAGCTATGTTAGATAAATTGCATTGTATGAAACCAGTACCTTACCATCCGATTTGTCGTACTATGTACCAGAATAAAGCTTCAAAAATTCACAAGCCCAAGCAGAAAGGCAGTTGGCACATGGAACGCGAAATGCATGATGAATGTCTGAAAAGTTTATGCGAATTCATCAATGATGAAATTATTCGAGAAGAAAAAATTTTGTTTCTTAGTACTTTATTTAACCGCTACATGGCATATTTCGAAGAGATTGCCGCAGCTAATGGATCTGAAGCAAATTGGTCAGAGTATACGGCTCAAAATTTACAGGAAAAACTTGAAAAGAAATTCGGAGATCAAATAATTATTACTGCGTCGGAAACTGTACATAAAAAAAAAATATTTTATAAAAGTAATATAAGTATGAATAGGCTTATTACTGAATTCGTCGAGAACGAAGATAACAAACTTCAAAACGCAGCATATTTATTAAGAAAATCTATTTATTCGATAAAACCCCAAAAACTCCCCGAAAATTTATCAGTAGACGATATCATCAAGGGCAAATGTCAAGTACCAGATGAACTTCTGAATTTTATGTGCGACTTGATACAAGGTCCTGACTATCGTTGAAAAAATAATATTGATGATTTGATCAGAGTAAAATCTATTTGCCAAGATATTATTTTCTGTACAACGAAGGGAAGAGTTAAGCCAGCGAAACAACTAATGTTAGGTTTAGCAGTAAAATCAATGACTAACAGTCGTAAGTTACTAACAATACTTAATAATTATGGTAGTTCTATTAGTTATAATGTTGTTGAAGAATTAGAGACAGAGATGACTCTAACGACTTGTGAAGATCAAAAGTATATTCCATCTGGTATTAAAGACTGTTGAAATATGAAACCCACCTCAATGTACTAATAAACTAATGTACCAAAATTGTTCTAAAACTTTTGACACGAGATAAACTTGCTTAGTTTTTCTTCTTCTACAGTCCGTCGCCACAACCAGACGTGTTTTATTCATCGCTCCTTGTAATAGCCTATTTAAATTCCACTTGCTGCGAACCAGAACAACAGGTTATGGGCCCAGGTTTGCGGAATAAATAGAGTAAGGTGCGGCGTACATTTTAAAAGATAAAATTTCCGTGGCCCAGAAAAAGTGCAATAAACCCACATTTGTTGTCGTCGTAAATTACGAGTTTTTTGGTCATCATTATGGAAAGCAAAAAGGGTGATTTCACGAAAGTGGCAAAGCTGACAGGCTCAGATAATTATTTATCGTGGCGTCGGAACGCCAGGCTTGTTTTGGAGTGGCACGATCTCGATGGATTCCTGGAAGAAAACGCGACGGACAGTAAATTAACGGCACCCGCTGCAACGGCGGCGGTGGATGTTGCAGTGGCCGCATTGGCGGCTGATTTGGACAATGCCACACTGCAAGCAGCGGTTAAAAGTGCGCGATATGCAGAAAATGCGGCAATCATTCGTGATGCAATTTCAGTAAGTGACCGTGTGAAGAAATCCAAACAAGCTAAAGCAAGATTAATGATGCTAATAGATCCAAAATTACACGATGAAATTGGTGAACATAATACGGCAGCGGATCTGTGGAAAAAGTGTTCGGAATTGTACCGTAATAACAATTGGCTTAACAAAGCAAACGCTCTCGGGGACTTCACATCGTTGCGGTTATCAAACTTTGACTCAATGGAGACATTTCTGCGCAAACATACAGCCGCGATGTGCCGTTTACAAGAAGCCGGTTTTGTGATCGATGACGAAATAATGTGCGGGCTTATAATTTATGGTCTAACGCCTGAATATGAAGCATTCATCGGTGGACTTGATGGTAGTAATGTCCTCACAAGTGACGGTTCAAGTGGACATCGATTAACATCAGCAACGCTAAAGAGAAGTCTGTTGGAGCATGCGAATTCGAAAGGCGTGTTGAACAGCGAAGGGAATGCCACAGGCGCATTCAAAGCTGCATCCAAACCAGCTACGAGTGAGTCGAAAAGCAAGAAGAAGAAGAAGGGAAGCGGCTCGATCAAGTGCTTCACATGTGGTAAAAAAGGGCACAAGAGCCTCCAGTGCAAAACCAACACACAAAATGATGAAGGCAAAGGCGGAAGCGCCAAACCAGCCTTCTATGCCATGACGGCAACTGGTTCAACGGACGCGTGGTTCATTGACTTGGGTGCGAGTTCTCATCTCACATCGGACAAGAAGATGTTCAAGCAATTCACCAGTAGCAACGAATTCGCTGACATAACAACGGCTGACAACACCCGCTTGAAAGTTGTTGGCACCGGTTCCATCGAGCTAAATGTTGGGGAGCACATAATTCCAGTGAATAACGTATTGCTAGTCCCTGGAATAGCGGCAAATTTGTTGTCAGTATCGAGCATTGTGAAAGCTGGGAACAGTGTGCATTTCGACAGCAGTGGTTGTGTCATTCGAAGCGGTGCGGGTGATGTGTTACTGAATACACCATCCAAAAACGGTACATACAAGATCACGAATTCGTCGAAGGCTAGTGGGCTGTTAGCAGGCAAAGACGAAGACAATCTGATGATGTGGCATCGGAGATTGGGTCATTTGTCACATGGTGAGCTGATCAAACTGAGTGGAATTGTGAATGGAATCAAAGTTGACGGCGATAAACAAGCGTTGGCGAAATGTATTTCGTGTTCGCAAGGCAAACAAAGCCGACGTCCATTCAAGAAAGAAGGTGCCAAAATCAAGACAAGTCAAATACTGGAAATACTGGATGGATACGCCTTCAGTTGGGGGCGCAAAATACTTCGTAACATTTATCGATGATTTTTCGCGAAAGGTCTTCGTGTATTTTGCCAAACAGAAGAGTCAGATCGGGAGGATTTTCGTTGAGTTCAAGATGCTTGTGGAGAGGCAAACCGGACTACAAATTAAAATGTTCCGTTCCGGTAATGGCAGAGAGTATCTCGGCGAGTTCGGTACCGAATGCAAGCGCAGTGGAATCGTGCATCAGACCAGTTGTGTGTACACACCACAACAAAACGGCGTGGCTGAGCGTATGAACAGAACGCTCATAGAACGTGCAAAGTACATGCTGTTCGATGCGGGCTTGGAGAAGCCGCTTTGGGCTGAAGCGGTTAATATGGCTGCGTACGTTACAAATTGTTCACCAAATCGCACGCTCGGGAACAAGGTCCCGGAGCAATTCTGGAGAGAAGGAGCCATCGATCTTTCGTCGATGCAATTATTCGGATCGCTGGTGATGGTGCATGTCACAAAGGAGAAGCGGCAAAAGTTGGATGCGAAATCGAAAAGGATGTTTTTCGTTGGATACACCGATACGCAAAAAGGTTTGCGTTGTTTTGATCCTGAGACTCGAATAGTTCATACGAGTCGGGATGTCGTCTTCAAAAGTGCACCAGAACTGAAGGTAAATGATGACGTTCAAATTAATTTTCTCGATGATTTCATTCTAGGGGAAGTCGAAGAGCAAAAGTCGACCGGAGGGCTTAAAAATCATGAAGTCGAGTCTCCCATGACAGAGTCAGCTGTCGATGGTGCATCAATAATTCGCTCACCAACTTCCCGGAATGAGTCTATTGTGGGCGATGGCGATGAATCAACAACGAATGTCAAAAGTGATTTGTCCTACGGGTTCGACGAAACACTAGCTGAATCGCAGTCTGAATATTGGTCGGACGAGGGCTATGTCCCACCCAGTACACTACAAGTTCCAGTTGGGGATGTAAGGCGTTCAACGCGTCCCCCGAAATCAAGGAATGCGGAGGCGAATTTCGTTTTTGTAGCGGAAATCAATGAGCCCGAATCATATCATGAAGCTGTCAAAGGCAACAGGAGTCAACATTGGGAGAAGGCGATGGCGGAAGAATTGGCGTCACACGAAGAGAACCGAACATGGACTTTGGTTGAGCTACCAGTCAACCAAAAAACAATCAAGACCAAATGGGTCTTCAAATTGAAGCGTAATCAAGCTGGTGAAGTTGTTTGCCATAAAGCGAGGCTGGTGGCAAAGGGTTGCTCCCAAAAGGCCGGCATAGATTATGAAGAAACTTTCTCGCCCGTTGTACGCTATGGGTCAATTCGCTATCTGCTGGCCATGGCCGCTCAAGAGGGTTACAATGTTGACCAAATGGATGCGGTGACCACATTCCTTCAAGGGGATCTCGACGAGGAGATCTTCACCGACCAACCCGAGGGATTCAATGACGGGACCGGACGGGTCTGCAGGTTGAATCGTGCGATGTATGGCTTGAAGCAAGCGGGCCGTCAATGGAACCTAAAGTTAGATGCAGCTCTCATCGCGATTGGGCTAACCAAATCAAAGCTTGATCCGTGTATCTACCTCTTGCCATCGCTGGAAGTGATTCTGGCAGTGTATGTGGATGATGTTGTGATTATTTGGAAGCAACGCGACAAGATGGAGGCACTGAAGAAGGCTCTTAGTACCGAGTTTAAGATGAAAGACCTTGGTAGAGCGAGCAGTATAATTGGCATTTCCATCGAGTACGTCAAGAATGGAATCGCTATACATCAGCGCCATTATATCGAAACCATTCTCGAGCGTTTTGGAATGAGTGACTGCAAGCCAGTGGTTACTCCAAGTGATCCAAGTCAAAGATTGTCAACAGATATGAAGAAGGAGGATGAATCAACGGATAACATTCCATATCAACAAGCGGTCGGTTCGTTGTTATATTTGGTTCAAGGAACGAGACCAGACATTGCATTTGCTGTCAACTACGTGAGCAGATTCAACTCATGCTATGGGCGGATTCATTGAACCGCCGTGAAGCGCATAATGCGGTACTTGAAGGGTACTATGCATTATCGTATTGTGTATCGTGTGGGTAACCAACCACTTCATGGTTACTCAGATGCTGATTGGGGTGTCGACATCGATAAGCGACGTTCCTGCTCTGGATAAGTGTTTATGTTGGCTGGAGGAGCAATCTCATGGGCCAGTAAGCTTCAGAATACCGTGGCTCTTTCAACAGCTGAATCTGAGTATATGGCCTTATCGTTTGCTACTTGTGAGGCCATATGGTTGCAAATGTTTCGCAATGAATTCAAGAGAACGGAAGATCCTGTGGTGATCAGATGTGACAACATGAGTGCAATAACGATTGCCGAGGTCGATGCGTTCCGAAAGCGTAGCAAACACATCGATGTAAGATTCCATCACGTCCGTGAGAAGGTGAAGGCTGGAATCATCGATGTAAAATACGTACCATCGAAGAACAACATTGCAGATTGTTTGACGAAGGCCAACGTCGGACCGATTTTGAACGTGGGTGTTCATGGAATGGGCATCCAGACAAAACAAGAGATGAAATGATGAAGAATGAACTATTGTAAAATCAATGTTGATTATCGTTTGAAGTAATTTGTCAATTTGATCATTTGAGATAACGTAGAATGGAGTTGATTTTTTGAATTAATGTAGAATCAGTTTGCATTTATTTTTATCTATTGAATCAAATTGTCTTTTTTCCGAATGAGTTGGGGTGTTGAAATATGAAACCCACCTCAATGTACTAATAAACTAATGTACCAAAATTGTTCTAAAACTTTTGACACGAGAATAAACTTGCTTAGTTTTTCTTCTTCTACAGTCCGTCGCCACAACCAGACGTGTTTTATTCATCGCTCCTTGTAATAGCCTATTTAAATTCCACTTGCTGCGAACCAGAACAACAAAGACAGTAATAATTTATGCACTAACGTTGCTTTTGATAATTACGATAGGTTTGTAGATACTATAAATGGAAAAGATACATTACATGATACTGTCGGTATCGTTTATCAGTTTTTCCCAACTACTAATAACAATGAAATTGATGAGATGAGCACATCTGATGCCCACATCGAAACTGTAAGCGATGATAATGTAAATAATTCTGACGAACAAGTGCAATCAGAGGGCAATGAAAGGTCGAGGACCCCTCAAACAAGTACAGATGTATGTGTACAAAATCGCAGGAGACGCAGATTTGATTTTTTCGGTCGTGATATTCCACCATATCCCAAGAAGCCTAAAGTTAAAACAACGCTCTTGCCACTTGAAGAAATTGTTTCGGTAATAAATCAGTGTAAAAAATTGAGAGACGACGCAATTGTAAAAGATATTATATGGAGTTTTTCTTACTCCCATTTACAGTCAACACCAATGTGGTTAGGTTTCCATATTAAATTTTTTATAGACAATAGTCCTAGACAAACAGTTGATTATTTACCTCCATTGAATCATTCACCAACTTCATATGCTGTGGTACATGAGACTATGAATATCTCACAAAAAATTGCAAGTCAATGTAATCAAGAGCAGATTATTGTTAGTTATGATCTTGCAAATGGCAATGCAAATACAAAATTGCGAAAAACCAAAATTCGATAATTTATTTATTAATATAGGAGGCTTTCATATACAAATGGCATTCTTTAAAGCTATTGGAACTTTTATTGAATCTAGTGGTATTACTGATATTTTAGTTGATGCACAAGTTTTGGCAGCCGGTTCCGTCAATGGTTTTCTATCTAGTAAACATTTTAACAGGTGCAAACGTATTCATCCATTGTTAAACATTGTGTTGCAACGCTTATTAATTGAATCCTTCATTTCTGTACATGATATTGACCCTTCCTTGTTAATTGATAATTTAAACTTTGTTTTACAAACTCCAGTCGAGTGCACGCAACGTATTCAAATTTCTTCACCATTAGGAGAAATAATTAATAAATATAAATTATATATTGAAGAAATATGTACCGGCAAGCACGGCAAAACAGCTCAATTTTATTGGCAATATATTGAAATGGTAAATCTGTATTTTAGATTTTCTAGAAGCATCCGAAGTAGTGATTTTGACTTATATATTGATTCGTTACATAGTATGGCTGACTGGTTTTTCGTATTTTATCAGCAAAATTATTGTCGATGGATTATTTTATACTGTTGCAATCTTATTCAATTAAAGAAAACAAATTCTCAATTATTCCATGATTTCTTGAAAGGAGCGTTCGGTGTGAAAAGAACTAACACCAATCTTTCTAGATCGCCTGTTGATTTGACATTAGAGCAAACAATGAACGCGGATGCTGCAAGCTCATTAACAGGTATCACACACTTCAGCACTTCAATAGCAGCCAGACAGCGTTGGGCATTAAGCCACAGCATGCGTACGAAAATAATATCGAAAATAATCGATGAAATTAGTGTTTCTCAAAATGACGATACCCATCGTGAATTAGAGTATAGTGGATTGAAAAAAGATAGAGAAGCCGTTGATAATATCATAACAAAAATTAAAGAATATATTAATCCGTTTGGTTCAAATGTTGATCAAGATAATTTGTTTAATATTGTTACTGGGCGCACTGTATCAGATAACGTTGCTAATTATTTGTTACAAGCTTACAAAATTGGTGAAGACAAAAAAATACAATTCATTAACGAATGCAACACTAATCCTGATCGATTTGAATTTAGAATTGTTAGGTTGAAGATTGAAAACTTTGCTTCCGAATGTTTGAAAAAAATAATAAAAGCCGCAGATGGTGGTAAACAAACCGTTTTAAAAATGGAGCGAGATGTATTCGGTAGATTACTAGCACTTGCTTTAAGTCACAAAATTGATCTTGAGTGTTGTCTGTCTTATCCTTTAGCACCAGCACCACCTGCATTGTTTCAGTGCACAGGTGAAATGAATAAAACAGATAAATCAGTTCTCGCAAACAAAATAAAGAAAATGATAGCACCAGAATATCCGTTATGTGTAGATGGGTCAAAATCACCAAGGTGACGAATTCGGAAATATGAAATTTTGTAAAAAATATAACGTGATGGGAGTCCAGAAAATAACTGGCAATATACAAAAGACTCTCAACAATGGCACTGTAAAAGAAGCGCGCAAAATACTCACATTTTCATTATTTATCCGGGTTTCCAAAGAGACTGGGTGTACCCTAACATCATTCAGGGAACGTATTTTAAAACCTGAATATTTTTGTTAAAAATATAAATTTCATAAAACTTATTTTGAAAGCACGATATTTCAATAAATGTTGAATAAAATATATTTTAACTTGTACTCAACATGGTCTTCTGTTAGCTTTTTTTAATAAGAAGTAACATTTATGAAACTTATGTTAAATATTCTTCAACGAAAGTTCTGTTTATTTACAATGGTTTAGGTTTTATTGTTTTTTTGTTTTTTTTTTTCTAGAAAATTGTTTATTGTAATTTTAATTGCAAATGAAGAAGATACATTTTATCTTGAATTAAATAATTATATATTTACTACGTTCCCATAAATGATGAAACGTTCACTGAATGATCGCGACGTTCACGAAATGAAAATAGAATTTCGGAAATGACTTAGGTAACTAACTTCAGTATTAAAGAAATGACAAATGTTAAAGAAGGAACTTTATTTTTAAGAATTCAAACTGTTAGACTTTATAAAGGAGTATAAACTATGCTAAAAGTAAACTTTTGCTGTAAATAGTTTTAATGAAAAGTATTGCAAGAACCTTACGTTTAAAACTTTTAGATGATGCAATCATTGATCTACAGATTACATGAGAACTTTAAATAAAACAAAATGAAATTAATACTTGTATAACAAACTTAAACAGTCACTTCAAAAACTTTAAAGTAAGGTATAGTGCAAAATCTAAAATTAAACAAATAGTAGAGCACACATTAGTTCATGTATTTAAAATCAGCTAAAGTTTCTCATAAATATCCATCTCATTTTCAAAATGATAGTATGGATTGTGACTTGCTCCCTTTATTGACTGAGGCTTAGGAATAATTTTTAAAACTTGCTCGTATGTAACGTAGGATACATCCTTGTAGTCAATTTTAAAGTCTCTGGCACTGTTACGAACTGACTTTAGGAATGTGACCTTGATTTCTCCCTCATCGTCTACACTAGTTCCAGCAATCGCAACATATTTGTAAAACAGATTCCTACTTTTCGTTGGAACATTAATCAATAAAAATGTTCCGGGTATTATTTTGTTAGGATGGTTATGTTCATCTGCGTAAGACGTATTAGCACCCATGTCTCGTTCTTGTTCTTTTTTACGACGCACTGTCATAAGATCTTCATCCTCAGAAGCGGATGAACTGTACATCTCATCATATATGCTTTTTCTAGGTTTCAAATTATCTATTAGCTTGAAGTCTAGGGGTGTCATATATTTAGAAGCTTCCGTCTCTGTATCAAAATGTTGTTTTATCAGTGTGGTGGATGTATTTCTAATGGGTTGTTTTTCCATTTGATGTATGTTTTCTAAATGAGTATTTGATAATATATTTAATTTAACTGCTCTTTGGTTTTGACCGTGCTGGTCTAGTTTAATCACATTCCCTAATGCTTTTTCCCATGCAATTTTTGTCATATTCAAAATTCCAGGAACTGGATCAATTTTTTCGGGAACTGTATTTTTGATGCTAACGATTTCCTCATTCGTTATTTTACGCAACATGACAGCTGAATCTTTGAAAATTTCGATGAAATTATCTGCATTTTTGACATCTTTCCACATTAGTACATGCTTGTCTGCAGTCCTCTTCAAATATCCTCCTATTCCGTCCATCGGACCTTTTCCATGTCCTGGCTCGCTATAAAACCAAGCAGCTTTGGTTATTTGTTCACAGCACTCTACTAAGGTCCTCAGCCACAAATAAACGTTGGTGCGATTTCTATATTGCGACGTAGGCCCATCTGAGAAAAAGAAAAGCGTATCAATGTGTTGTTTATCCACAAGAATTTTTCTTAATATTGGTTTCAAGTGACCCTATACTACATGGGCTTGATGGTCTAGACAGTCGCTAACAGTGGCAAATGAGGATGTCTGCAAATTGTTCTTATCATCTTTATGATAATAGACGCCAGTATGAATTGTTATCTGCATTTTAGATGCACCGAAATGTATTGATTGAATTTCTCTGTCATATTTTGCGACATGATTTTCTGAGAAATCTATTTGCAACATAAGTTCATTGTTCTTTAAATTCTTTCTCACTCCTTCTTTAACTTTGTTGTGATAATAAATACCATAAATGTTTTTTCATAACTGGAATCTCCTCTGCTAGTTTGAATTTTAATTCTTTAATGGTGCTGGTAGCAAGAACTTTCTTCACAATTTTCACGATCTTCTTTTCACCTCTTATTAATCTTTCCTCTTTCGTAGATTTCCATTGAAAATAATTAATTGAATCTTCATCACTCTCACTAGCGGTCATTGGTATTTCTTTACATTTATCACATAGGGAAAACATGCAGTCATAAGATGTCTCATCACAACTGACGTCCTTGATTAGTTTTGAAACTTTTCCATAGTTTAATTCATTTACTCTGTATAATTTTTTTGATCATGAATTCGAAATTTTCATGTCGCACGCACAAACAGGTATTCCGATCTTTTGCCGTTGGGTTAACAACCGAAAATGGTTTTTCCCTCAGAAATGTATTATAAGATAATTTAATCCCTGTGGCTTTCATAAACTTTGGATGCAAATCTTTGATTGTATTTAAGAGAATACATTTCTGCTTTTTAGTTGCACCTCTCCTAATGAAATCTCTTTTTCCAGGACACATTCTGCTTATTTCATCTTTTTCAAAAAAGTTGACTATTTCAGATCGGATTTCTGCTGTTACAACACACACTCTTCGTTTTGCAACAGCTTTAAGAATATTTTTATTATCTCTATTCTTAGGTAAAAATTTTTTGGTCATATTCAACATACGGTATTTTTTAACGATTGTACCACTCACACTTTTTTGGAATGCTTCTCGTTCTTTAGAATTCCTAGGTAAACTACCAGCAGTTACCTGTAATTGTGAGTTCATAACCTCTGCAAATAAAAGCTTTTTTCGTACGTCAGCAGTCACATTACAGTCTCTGATTAAATGGTCAACTTTGGTGTTTGGTGATGTCTCATTTTGGGAAGCTGTTTTCAACATTGCTTCTCGTCTTTTCTGGCGTTGAATTTTTTTCTTCAACGAATCGATTTTATTTTGCATCTTCTTTATTTTAGAATTTTGCTTAGCTATAGTGCGATAAGCTTTGGCTCTTTCTTTTCTAACCACTTTCCTGCCTTGGTGTTTACGTTTTGTTGAACGTGGAGTTTCATTGTTTATGTTTTCTTCTTCTGAAAGTGGTGGAGTATTATCTACTATGTTGGCTAAGTCCTTTTTCTTCTGCCTATATTTTCTAGAGTTTCTTTTCCACAGAGCTCTTTGCTTACGCTTCTCTCTCTGTCATCGCATTTATAGATTTTGCTTTATTTGCAGCCTTCTTTTTTAGGGTATTGTAAAATTATTTTACAATACCCTATTAGTTTCGCGTCCTGTCTGTCCGTCTGTCCGTCCGTCCGTCCGTCCGTGTGTCACACCACTTTTTCTCGCAAACTACATAAGCTACAAATATAAAATTTTGTAGGTAGGTGCAAAGTGACGCCCTCTTCAAATTTTCAACACGAAAAAAAATGTATAAGGTCTTTAAGGGGGGTCTCCCATATAGGGGAGTTGCCCCTTAAAAAAAAGTTTTCATCGCATGTAGGCAATATGGGTATCAAATGAAAGGTCTTGATGAGAACTTTTCAAAACCGGTCTTAAAATGACAAATTTTGCTTCGAGGGGTGCAGGGGAAGGGGAAATGTATGAAAATTTTGTGTCCCCCCCTCCCCTCGCGATTGGACACCTTTGACCCGAAAAAATCTGAAAAAAATCATGAATATAGGCCTTTATGAGTACAACAACAACAAATACGTGAGAAGTCGAAATTCACTCAACTTTGTTTGTAATAGTATGATTTATCGATTTTATGTTTTCTTGAATAAAATCTTAACGGGTCCCTTAAATTTGATGAAATTCAGTACACAGATGCCTATCAATAAGATTAATCTGTTCTGAAAGTTTCATAAATATTTAATGAAGTTATAGCGATTTGAATTTTCCTATATTACTATGGAACAATATGCGCTGTTTTACTATGGAAACATATAGCTATGGAACAATATGCGTTTTTTACTGACTCAGATACTACAGCTTTGCTAGGATTTGCATGAAAGTTTCAGGAATGATAGGTATCATGAATTCCTTTGAGAATTGGCTCAGCTAGTGGTATAAGTAATCGTAAAGCAAAATAGTGGCTGTTTTATATGCGAAGATTGAATAATTTTGAGTTATTTTGCCCCAACTTCAACGTTTAAGGCGCATGCTTTTAACACTTGATTCAATTTAATGAATGGCTGAAGATGAGTACCTACAATTTAAACTCATAGGTGAAACAAGTCGAGGAGGCAGGAGAGAGCTCCTAGTAAATGGGTATTGTAACCATTCTAGGATTCGAAAAAATTTACCATGAATCGATGATTACAGTACAGGGGAGTGGCCGCTGAAAAAAAAATTTCATCAAAGGTAGCCAATATGAATATCAAATGAAAGTCCTTTATAAGAGCTTTTCAAAACAGTACTTGAACTGTCAATTTTTCCTTCACAAGAGCAACAAATACCTTAGAAGTCGAAATTCGATCAACTTTGTTAATAATAGTACATTTTATAAATTTTGCTTTTTTGTCTATAAAATCAAGATGTGACCCTTAGATTTCCCAAACTCTATAATTTAAATTTTTTGAAAGTGATTGTATATGGTTCGAAAATTTCACAATAATTGAACAATAAACAGCTAAGTTACAGCCGATTGAATATTTAACAATTACAACAACATTAACACGTGATACTAGGAAGATACACGCTTGCAACGGACCGAGACACCACAAATATGTAGGAATTTTGATAAAAATTTTAGAAATTTTAAGTAATATCCATGTGTTATCATGACTTATCAAACGGCGAGGTCAAACCACTTGAAACAAAATGGTGGTGAGTTTAAAATTATAATAACCATAATAATTTTTCGAACTCAATTTATGGAATCTATATTTTAGTCAAGTTTTGATATGCAGAATATATTGTTTGATTTACTAATTGTTTTACAATACCCTTCTGGCAGGAGCATCCTACTGCTACTTCAACTTGTTTGATAATATTCTCTATCCTTCGCTTTTTTCAACTCTCTCTGTTCTGCAGTTAAATTATTTTAAAATTTACGTTTTCTTGCATTCGCTTTTTGGCGTTGTTTTATGTAAGCGACGCTATTTTTATTGATATTTTTTTTGGAAATCTTTTTCTTTCTGTAAAATTAACTGTAACAGCAAGTCAAACTCTTTATTTTAAATAAAACTTACAGCTGCTCTTCGAAGGTCGTACTATACTAAACAACTACTATTGACTTTTGTTCCAGACGAAAAACCAGCAAAAACGAAAATTTTGAAATTCGGCTTAGATAACGTTTCTACAACCAAAGCAGTAAATTTAAAGTCACTTCAATCACTACTATAATTCATAAAATGAATATGATCATTTAATAACACAAATTAACAAAACAGCTATTACAGGTTAAATCTTAATAAAAATATAATTATGGGAACATAGTTGTCATTACGGGAATACATGTCATGTTCGACAACGTTCTCGAAATGATCGTTGCCGAAATGATTTTTCAACGCTTCGTAATGTTTTAAATAGTCATCGGCCATCTTGTATGTCACTTTATCACACCGGCGGAAAACGATCAGTATTATTCAATGGTATTACGACTAATTATCTTCATTTATTGGTATGTTAATGACTTAGTAGCGTTCCCGTTATGATGCACTATTGATGTACGATACCAAAATAAACAACTGAAATAATCCTACCTTGAAAATTATTTGAAAATCACCACAAAACAATCGAACGCTATCTCACTTGATATATTTCAGCTCGCGACCGCACAGCCGCGCTAGGTATGCCATAATTGGACACTCCTTTTTTGACAGAATAGAGTGCGTGCACGAAGTGACCTACAGACTACCGGACAAAGTTGCGTGTAAGATAAAATCTGAAGTTGGTCACATTATCTTTATAAATTATTGTGATTATGATATTCCACTAAATGTATCAAACGTGCTGGAAAATTTAATTTTTCAGTTAGTATTTCATTGTTTCATGAACATGTCATATACGGAAATGGGAATTGGGATGCGTTCCCAAAATGACTTTTCCCCAGTTTCATGAGAGAAAAAAGAATCTTAACATCTTTATGCAAATAAAAATGAAGGGTTTAGATAAAATTAACTAAATCTAGTAGTTAAAGATGATTATGACCCAACTATTTCAAAATTTCATAGGTGAAAATGGTGTCGGAACCCAATTTGCCACCTTGGTGATTTTGAGCCAGATACAGAAATAATTGATGGATTTTATATGTTACATAAACTAGGGCCAGCGATGCCTCAAACATTCGGAAGAATGGCTGAATTTATATTAAAAAATCCCCGTTGGCAGCACCAGCCGGAAAGGTAAATTTCTCGTATGTAGCATAAAGCTTCGAAAAAAAATTTGGTTTGCCTACTACTCAACTTCTTTCTGCAATTTTCGTAGTACCACATGGGTATTCATTAACATAAAAAAAATCTGGCCACGTTCGTTCTTAGAGACCTTTTATCGGGGCGCAAATATTTTGCTAATTAAATTGAGTTGCATACGTATGGATTACATATTGAAAATCGGCGGATCATAAATTGTTGTAAACATATAAATACCGGTTTCGCCCTTCTCGCATTTGCTGTTTACACAGTTCACAGTGGTAACCACACAAAGGCTTAAATAGCTCGAATAGTTAATTTCAAAAGATTTCCATGAAAGTTTAATCAGCACTTGCGTTGCCATTAATATATACATTTTCAATTTTTTTCTGAACTATGAGGGCCGTCATTTCAATTTTTATTGAAATCGGCTGCTAAAAATATTAAGCTGTAAATTTTCGACTTTTTCATTTGTCATTCGATTTGCATAATTAAATTAAATTAACTTGCGTTAATAACTTATAATTTCAAGTTTCAACGGAATCTGTTGAGAATCTTGGCTGCTACAGAAATAAAAAAATTGTATGCCACCCCCCTGTATGGGGAGACCCCCCTTAAAATACTTTAAAATATTTTCTTGCACTGCAAATTTCAAGAGGCACCACTTTTGACCTACGTAGAAAATTTCCTCATTCTAGCTCATGTGGTTTGCGAGAAAACTTGTTTTGACGCACGAACAAACGGACGGACAGACAGACAAGTCGTGATTTTATAATTTTTTTAGGGGATTGTTAAAAAGATTTTACAATATCTTAAAAATGGTCTGGCTTATAAATTCTATCAAGTAAAGTCATTTAAAACGTTATCATGAAAAATATTCATTATTTCAGTTGGCACTAAAATAGCGAATTGCGCTTGCCTTCTGACCTTTGGGGGCCGACATTTTGAATGCATGCATTTTATTTTGGATTATTTTAAATCTTTGTATGCTAGGAACTCATCAATCAATGTACTATCTCGTTCAAATAGAAGTTTCACTCTAGACAGGGCAAAATAATTCAATTTTTAAAGAAAATGGCAGTTAAAAATATTAGGCTTTATATTTTCGACTTTTTTATTTTTCATTCAATTTTAATAATTTCCTGCATAATACAAGAACATAGTACAGAGATCCATAATCTCAAGTTTCATCAAAATCCGCTGGAAAATGTGACCGCTAGAGGGCCACAAAAACCTGAAAAAAACGCATATTTAAACGGCCGCCATTTTGAAAGTTGCTCATGCATGATCACCAAAATATCAAATATTGTAGGCCTAAATAATGTCTATCTTGAAACCGAATTTCGTATATGTTGGATTAAAATTGCGACCTTAAAAAGCCTTTGAAATTTTGCCTTTAACTGGCCGCCATTTTGTTTTTTGCAACCTGACCTCCAATTTTTTCACGTAATTCTTTAGATACTTATAATTTCTATCAAGTTATCAAATTTCATGAAAATCTGTTGAAAGCTTTGACCACTATTACAACAACAAAATTTTGCACGTTTTTCGACCTTTGAGCGGCCGCCATTTTGTTTCTGCCGTACCGACTTTGGATTTTTTATTGTGAGATTCATCACATATAGCAATGAACCTTTGTACCAAATTTCATCCAAATCGGAGCTACACTTTGGTCAGAACAGAAATCACGATTTTTCGTCTAAAATGGCCGCCATTTTGTTTTTGCCCGGCCGATATAGCTGGTTCACGAACTTAACCGAGATAATTACCCAATACACCTTTCCTGAAAATTTGGTGATAATCGAAGCAAAATTGCAACCTCTATCGTGGTCACAAATTTCGTTATATCCCATATATATATATATATATATATATATATATATATATATATATATATATATATATATATATATATATGATGCTCTCCGCAATAGGTAAATTTCTCTCGAGAAATTTACCTAAAAAAAATTATAACAGTACAGCTGCTGAAATTCATCTCATTTTTGAACGGTATGTCATTCCTTCAATCAAAGACATCGAAAGAATGAACAGAAATGAAACAGATATTCTATATACGATTGTTGGGCCATCTCAAAGTCGACCAAATGATTTTTATAAAGCTTTAAGAAATAAAAAATTTAAAGAAGTTTTAATAGAATTTTTAGGCCAATATTGGGAAAATTCAAGCTTAGCATCCATTATAGATAAAAAAACAATTTTGCTCACTTTCAAGATTAAATGCTATTCGTATTTTGTAAGTAATAATATAATTGTTAAAACAGAAGAAAAACGATTAGAATGTCTGCATGAAGAAGCTGACACTAGGATAATTTACCATGTAAATAAGTGCGCTGATAACTCTAAAATAATGATGAAATCATCAGATACAGATGTTTTAATTATTTTATTAGGAAATATGTTTCAATTAATGAGTTTTGAAATTTGGCTCTTAAGTTCAACAAACAGTAAAGACGGTGATGAATGTATTAATTGTACCAAATTAGCGAACATTTTAGGTGAAAAAATGGGCAACACATTGCCCGGGTTTCACGCGTATACAGGTTGTGGCTATACCTGTAGTTTCTTTAAGAAAGGTAAAGCCAGACCTTTGAATATTTTAATGAATAATGTAAAATATCAAGAAATGTTTGCTATACTTAATAATCTTGGTAAGATCGAAGATAAGGAGATGAAGGAAACAATTCAAAAGTATACATGCGAAATGTATGGTATAAAAAATTGCACGGATGTTAATTTATCACGATTAATCATTTTTCAAAATAATTTTTCTGCTGTTTCTACTCAAGAGGCGTTTTTGCATGAAGTAAGGAATTATGATTCCAGCCTAATGCCACCTTGCTGGGAATCGTTAAAACAAAAAATTCTTAGAACAATTTATGTTAATGTGATGTGGCAAAATTCTTTGTATAAACAATGTATTGTAATGAATTACGAATATTGTGGTTGGATATATGGTCATGATAATATTACCATAACGCCGAATATGTTTAATGGTAGCCCTACACCACTTCAAATAGAAGAAATCATTTTAACTGATAGTAGCAATGAATTCTGTAATAACGATAATACTGACGACTTCAATAATGATAGAAATAGCATTGCAGACAACAATGACGATAATGTTAATATTCCGAATTATAGCGATGATGTAAATAATGATGTAGATTTTAATGACGATAGTTATTTGTAAAATTAATAGTTAATCATTGTATATCATTTTTGTATGTAATAAAACTCATTCATGTGTTAACTCCACTATCTAAGACTTTAATTTCTTTCGTTCTATCTCACAGGAATTTATGAATAACACCAGGACTCACAATATATGTGGTAAAGAATGTAGAAATGTACAGTAAGTATTTCAAGAAAATTGTAGTTATGTTACAATTAATAAAAAACAAGTTGGGTAAACAGACCTACGCTCATGTCAGAAGGGTTTTGTATTCAATTTACAAAATGCAGTCACCAAATCGAATCAAATCAAGAAACATGTCAAAGACGATTTTATTGGAGAAAATATGAAATACGAAGATCATAATATTATTAACAAAGTTGAACGAATTTCGACTTCTGAGATTTTTGTTATTGTTATACTCATTAATATCTCCCTTGATAATTATTTCAGATGTCCATTCGCGACGGAGGAAACACAATATGTTCGAATCCTAGAATGGTTACAAAGCCCTTTTGCTAGGAGCTCACCCCCGCCTCCTTGACTTATTTCACTTATGAACATTAATTGTAGGTACTCATTTTCAGTCATTCATTAAATTGAATCAAGGGTTCAAAGCATGCACCTTAAACGTTGAAGTTGGGAAAAAATAACTCAAAATTATCCAATCTTCGCATTTAAAACAGCCACTATTTTGTTTTACGATTACTGATACCACTAGCTGAACCGATTCTCAAAGATCTATATGACACCTATCATTCGTGAAATTTTCATGACATCCTAGCAAAACTGTAGTGTCTGAGTCGGTAAAAAGTGCATGTTGTTCCATGGCCATATGTTGCCATAGTAATAAATGCAGCGTACTCGTATATTGTTCCATAGTAATACAGGAAAATTCAAACCGCTATTACTTCGCTAAATATGATTCAATCTTTATGAAACTTTCAGGATAGATCAATCTTATAAATAGTCATCTGTGTGCTGAATTTCATAGAATTTAAGGGTACCATTAAGATTTTATTCAAGAAAACATAAAATCGATAAATCATACTATTACTAACAAAGTTGAGTGAATTGCGACTTCTCACGTATTTGTTGTTGTTGTACTCACCAAGGCCAACATTCCTGATTTTTTTCAGATTTTTCGGGTCACAGGTGTCCAATCGCGAGGGGGGGACACAAATTTTTCGTATATTTCTCCTCCCTGTGCGCCCCTCGAACCAAACTTTGCCAAACTAAGACCCGTTTTGAAAAGTTCTCATTATGACCTTTCATTTGATACCCACATCGGCTACTTTTAATGAAATTTTTTTTCGGGGGGTTACTCCCCTATATGGGAAGACCCCCCTTAAATACCTTATAATATTTTTCTGTAGTTGAACTTTGAAGAAAACACCACTTTACACCTACATACAAAATTTGATGTTTCTAGCTTAAGTAGTTTCCGAGAAAAACTACTGTGACACACGGACGGACGGACGGACGGACGGACGGACAGACAGACGGACAGACGGACAGACAGGACGCGATTTTAGTAGGGTTTTGTAAATTTATTTTAACAAAACCCTAAAAATTAATAATGTATTTGGAAAAGATATGTAGATAATTAAACATACATAGAGATGAAATGTATAAGCATAGCTCTTTAATTCTTCAAACTAAGTCGACAGTCAGATCCGGGCAAATAAAAGGTGTCGACTAATTTTTTTCAGTTATTCAAGAGGTTCTAGTTTCAGAAAATGGTAAGCAAGTCCATGTATTCGATGGCTTAAGATAAATTTAAAAAAATAATTTTTAACGGAGGTCGACTTAGGGTAGCGAATAAATAGAGCTTGTCGACCCTTGACATTTCTATTCTACTCATCAAAAACTTTCGTTTGACATAAATTTTTTTGATGTATTTCATAAATTACAATTAACCCTAAAATAAAAACCGGAAGTGACGTCATAATTTTGCATGCGGGCAAAATCAAGCAACTTTGGGGGTGTCGACCTCTAGACCTATGGTTTTGTTGTTCATATCCCAAAAATGATTCATGTATCTGATCCATAGGACTTTTATATAGCCGGCTCTCGGACTATTAACTTACATACCGCGATTTGTGTCTATTTTTTTACAAAACCGCGAAAATGAGCTCAACGCAGTAAACCAATCCTTTGATACAGGTAAAATAAAAAACAATCAACGATTCCTCGCAACCATACGCCGTATTTGTATGCATAACTAACAATATAGTTGGTCAACGAAAGTGAAAAAAACATCAACATTCTTTAAATGGCTTAATGCATTCAGATTATGAACCAATTCCTCTAAATTATTTCTCAGAACTTATAAATATCCTTCCAGTAGCTGATTGTTGCGCTAATGAATGAGAAATTACTAAATTTGAATTAAAATTGATTTTTCATAGAGACCTGTAAAGGACCTACCATCGGTGATGAATGTAGTTACACAAAGTTCCCTTATTTGTTCCTTAAGCAAAAGGAGCTCTGAAAAAAATGGTTTAAAATGAATAAGCTTATTTACCCAAAACGAAACCGTTAAAAAGTTTGAAAAGTGGCTATAAAAATTTGCGAAAATTTCCGTTCAACAACTTAATTGCTCAAAAATACCAACAACTGTATTCTTCAATGAAAATTAACTTAAAAGTGCACTCTTTTGAAAACTCTGTTGACACATTTTATCGGCTTTTTGCCAAACAGGAGTAAAACGAGAAGAGGTGAATTTTATATTTGTTGAAAGTCCATTGCGTAATTAAAAAGTTACTGGATTGCAGTTGGGAAAAACTTTATTGGAAATGACACAGGTAGTAGGCCCACACCGGACTCTAAAAATAATTACTCTCTTCTCTTGTTCAGACGCTCAGTCTCCTTTATACAGAGCGTTGATTTCTAAAAAGCAGTGGAAGGAAATCAGGTAAACTCAACTCCCAAAATCCAACGTTTACGTCCCTATCAGATGAACTTTTACAATCACAATGGATGACTTTGTATGCTTGGCACTCCAGCAGCCCGGGAGGTACACCTGGAAGAAGCAGGATGGGTAAGAATAACAGTCCCATGATGTAAGGCCATGGCCTGGATGAAGAGCAGGAAAAGGTTACGACGAATTGCATTTCGGAAATTGAATTAAACTTTTCATAAAAGCATTTATAAGGTATAGTAACCTGCTGAGCATGGCCTAATAGAGTTTGGGGGTTGCGAAAGTTTCCTGCTATGCATACCTAAAGTCCAGGCATTTTAGGTGCACTATGGTAGGTATCGTGTCTGTCGCCGACTCTAAACATAACATGGTCAGGCATGAGAACAATGAGTGGAAAGTTAGAATACCGGAAAGGAATATCGACATGTTGGACAGTTTGAAAATAATCGTAAGTGAGTTGTTATTGAGTTCAGCTAGCTGAGTCCCCTGGCGGGTTTATAGAGTTCACATCAATATGTAGCGGTAGATGGTGGTCGTGTTTTGCATGGATTCCCTGTATAATATAAAGTCAAACTTTGCAGAGACTAACGAAGTGATAACTTTCACATTTTTCGGACAATTCATTTTGCAAAGTTGGGTTTCATATTGACGGAATTGCATAGCAAGTTGGAATAGTTTTTCTGCTAGTTTTTCGGTAGGATTAGATGTTAAGTTTGTGATTTCCCACAAAAACTACATTAGTCGGCAGAATAGTTTCACTATTTTTGCATCCACCAAGCGTCGTGTTAAGAATATGAAGAATTGGCATTGAGATGTTGACAACGCATGACTAATTTGTGCGGCCCAGGAGTTAAGGGTTTAACAAAAGGTAGATATGTTTGAAAATAAAAAAGTAGCCAACATCTCAAGGCTCTACTAGAAGCTCCTTAATTTTTCACAATATGTACTTGAAAATTTCTTCTTTTCACAGAAAAAGCCGAATATTCAATTTATTTATTATATTGTGTTTTGTTTCAACTGAAAAAATCATCTTAAAACTTTACAATTCTGCTGACACTCTGCATAAACTTTTTCTGAGAAAAAAAAGTTTTAATTCAAACAAATTTTTTCAACAGCTTTTTTATAAGTCTGTTAACAATGAAATTCCGGGTATGTGATGTGGTTTGGATAGAAGTGCTTTATTTGCCTTTGAGATCAATAGCGATTATATATTTTGCAATATTTAGAAATACATATTTAGACCAGGACGGGTCTGATTTCAGTTGGCTGTTGAGAGGGGGCACACTGATTTTTGCAGAAATAGTTGTGGAATGACTGGTTTAACAATAATTGACTTATTTTTCTTCTCAAAAAGGTCGGGAACATTAATAAATAAATCGAAATGTTTAAAAACTAATACAAAACTTCAATTTTATCCTATTTCTCTTACTTCTAAATTCAAAACGATTCATTTTACAGCAAAATTGCACAGGAATAAAAGCTGTGTAGTTAAATTTTTTATAAGAAATGATTGGTTAAAAATTTTTAAAGTTTTTACCCTTTCTGTAAAATAGCAATAAATATATAAATAATTGAAAAATAACATCCTTTTATATTTAATTGTTTTTAATACTTGAAATGCAATCAGGACCTTCATAATTCACTAAAAAAATTTTATTATATAGCCAATTTTCATCAAAATTGATTGAGCAGATTTCGCAAAATAATTAAGCAGTCTAAATTTATTTTGATAGAATTCAAACATTTTAAAATCTTGCAAGTCAGTCATTTGAATTTTTTTACATATAAAAGAGCATACACCTATCGAACGTACTTTATAACATTAAAATCGGATCATTTGGGCGGCATCAGGATTTTTTTTAATTAAAATATATTACTTGATAATAAATTGAATATCTTGGCAACTATTGATTTAAGGGGGTAGTACACTCCTTAAGGCCCTTTTTAAAAAATTTTTTTATAGTTAACTTTATTTTGATCTTGCAATCCTTTTATATATGTTACAACTAACATTCAAGAATATAAAAAAATTGTTTTTTCTTCATAGGGCCATAATATGGCTGCCTGAAGGTGACCCCTTTCTACTCTGGCCGGCATGATGTCTCGACTCTGGAACGTCTGAAACGAAATATTCAAAGTGCATATTAAAAAATAGATCAGTCAGAACTAGAATAAAAAAATTTGGTGAAAAAAGAGAGTATAGAGTATAAAAATTTGAGCCCGATCGGACCAATAGTTTTTTCAAAATCATGTCGGCTAGATAAAAAAACGTGGTTATGAAAAATAACGCGTTTAAACTTTTTTTCTTAAAATTTATATAAAAATACGCAAAAAAGTACCTTACGCTCAATCAGCGACACCAGGTCCATACATTATGCCTTCTTCTTCTTTAAAAATCTCATTTTCTGCCACTTTGGTCTGTCTAAGTTGTACCCTTCGCTCCTTTGGAAGCCTCGATGCTGCGTCTGTTGGCGTTACTTATACGGATACTATCGCGCTGCGCCGCGAGATAGACTGCATTATTTCCAACTGTTACGCCCATCACTTCCATAAGTTTTTAAAAAGGTTAAAAACCTTCATTATATGTGCACGCAGCACAATATGAAGTGATTTCAACGACTTTTCTGCCTGTAAACATAAACTTTGGAACAATATTCCAGACACGCATTGAAGCTCTCATTCTAGTTCTGTGTGTTTGCTCCCACACATCTTTCAAAACGAGTCATCAGAAGTTAAATCCGTGTATGTTTCTTTCAAATAAGGCCGAATTTCCTCATCTAAAGCTGGAGGGTGCTTGTAATCCTTCAATGTACCATTACTTTCAGCAAGTCGATATTTACATTATGAGTCCGCGCCAACTGGGCAATATTCATGTTTTGGTTTATCGTCGGTCGAAATCTTATGATAAAATGTTGACCATATAGCATTCTTCATATCTTCAGTTAAATTCGGATGACGACGCACTGCTAATTTATAATAGGTCGACAATTCTTGCATCACATTATTTGTAAGGGCTGCAGTTTTCACTTTAGGTGCTTTAGTTTGTTCGGTTAATTTCTTCGCTGTTTTTTGTTTCGATTTCGCCGTGGTCGAAGCTTTAGATTTCTCTTCTTCAGCAGCTTTAGTTTGTAAGATCTTTTTCGATATTTTCATCTGTGTGAGCTTCTTTTTTCTATCTTTTGCATGTTTATACATACTTTTTTTCACGTGTAAAATGCACTCCTTCTTTTTCACACTTATAGTAAGACCATAGGGTTCAACGTCTAATAAAGACTTAAAGGCATTGGTGTCGCCATCACCAATATAATATTCATGATACACCTTCAATAATTCTACGGAACGTTTGAACATTTCAATTATTCCATTTACTTCCATCAATCCAGCACTGCCCTCTTGATTTGCATTACAATTTGGCTCGTGAGTCTCGTACCAATCCTAATACTCAGCAGTATCCTCTTTGCCGCTCTAATCTTCACACGCTTACATACACTTGATTTTATTATAAGATCAACTACATTTCCTGTATATTTTGCAATGAAAGATGCTAAGTCAATAAGCAAAGAAAAGCCTCTTTGAGCCCATGAACCATCTTCAGAAACTGTGAGACGATCTCTCACATTACCAGCGGCTTCATTCAGGTCTTGCTCTTCCAAAATGGCTTTTTAGGTAAATTTCTCGAGAGAAATTTACCTATTACGGAGAGTATCATATATACATATATATATATATATATATATATATATATATATATATATATATATATATATATATATAACTATATATATATATATATATATATGTATATATATATACACATATATATATATATATATATATATATACATATATATATATAAATATATATATATATATATATATATATATATATAAATATATATATATATATATATATATATATATATATATATATATATATATATATATATATATATATATATATATCTATATATATATTATATATATATATATATATGTATATATATAAATATATATGTGTATATATATATATATATATATATATATATATATATATCTATATATATATTATATATATATATATATATACATATATATATATATATATATATATATATATATATATAATATATATATAGATATATATATATATATATATATATATATATATATATATATGTATATATATAAATATATATATATATATATATATATATATATATATATATATATATATATATATATATATATATGAGATATAACGAAATTTGTGACCACGCTAGAGGTTGCAATTTCGTTCCAATTTTCACCAAATTTTCAGGAAAGGTGTATTGGGTAAGTACCTCACTTAAGTTCCAGTGAACCAGCCAGGTCAGGCGAAAACAAAACGGCGGACATTTTAAACGAAAAATCGTGATTTCTGTCCTGACCAAAGTATAGCTCCGATTTGGATGAAATTTGGTATAAAGATTTACTAATGTATGTGATGAATCTCACAATAAAAATTCCAAAGTCGGTACAGCAGAAACAAAATGGCGGCCACTCAAAGGTAAAAAAACGTGCAAAATTTTGTTGGCGTAATAGTGGTCAAAGCTTTCAACAGATTTTCATGAAATGCGGCAGTTAGATAGAAATTATAAATATTTAAAGAATTACGTGAAAAAACTAGAGGTCAGGTCACAAAAAACAAAATGGCGGCCAGTTGAAATTCAAAATTTCAAAGGCTTCTAAAACCCGCAATTTTGACCGAAATATATGAAACTTGGTTTCAAGATAAACATTACTTAGGTCTACAGACTTTGATATTTTGGTGATCATGCATGTGCAAATTTCAAAATGGCGGCGGTTTAAATGTGCGTTTTTTCAGGTTTTTGTTGCCCTCGAGCGGTAACATTTTCCAGCGGATTTTGATGAAACTTGAGCTTATGGATTCTTGTGCTATGCAAAAAATTATAAAAATTGAATGGAAAATAAAAAAAGTCGAGAATTTAAAACCTAATATTTTTAGCTGCCATTTTCACTGAAAATTGAATTATTTTGCCCTGTCCAGAGTGAAACTCCAATTTGAACGCGATTTGGCACATTGATTGATGAGGTCTTAGCCCACAAAGATTTAAAATAGTCCAAAATCAAATGCATGCATTCAAAATGGCGGCCCCCAAAGGTCAGGAGGCAAGCGCAATTCGCTATTTTGGTAGCAACTGAAATAATGAATATTTTTCATGGAAACGTTTTAAATGACTTATCTTGAAAGTATTTATAAATCAGACTATTTTTTAAATATTGTAAAATATTTTTAACAATACCATTAAAAATTATAAAATCATGACTTGTCTGTCTGTCCGTCCGTCCGTTTGTTCGTGCGTCACAAGTTTTCTCGCAAACCATATAAGCAAGAATGAGGAAATTTTCTACGTAGGTCAAAAGTGGTGGCCTCTTGAAATTTGCAGTGTAAGAACATATTTTAAAGTGTTTAAGGGGGTCTCCCCATAGAGAGGGGTGACATAAACATTTTTTTTATTTCTGTAACCCTCTAGCAGCCAAGTTTCCCAACAGATTCCGATAAAACTTGAAATTATAAGTTATTAAGGCAAGTTAATTTAATTTAATTATGCAAATCGGATGAAAAATGAACAAGTCTAAAATTTACAGCTTAATATTTTTAAGCAGCCGTTTTCAATATAAATTTGAAATAATGGCCCCTGATGGTTCAGAAAAGAATCGAAAATGTATATATTAATGGCAATGCAAGTGCTGATTAAAATTTTATGGAAATCTTTTGAAATTAACTATTTGAGCTAGTTAAGCCAAAATGTTATCACCTTTGTGTGGTAACCACTGCGAAATGTATAAACAGCAAATGTGAGAAGGCCGAAACCAGTTTAAATATGTTTACAACAATTTATTATCCGCCGAATTTCAATATGTGATCCATACGTGTTCAACTCAATTTAATTAACAAAATAATTGCGCCTCTATGAAAGGTCTCCAAATACGAACGGCGGCAGATCCTTTCTGTTAATAAATACCCATGTAGTGCTACAAAAATTGCAGTAAGAAGTCCAGTAGTAGGCAAGCCAAATTCTTTTTCGAAACCTTACGCTACATACAAGACATTTACCTTTTCGGCTGGTGCTGCCAATGAGGATTTTTTTTTATTGCAAGTGAATACAACTTCCATCTAGCTGTGCTGATTTGTATGATCTATCGGAATTAAAATATCATGTCCCCGAGAATAGCCTGACGTGAATTTTTATACGTTCTGCCTGATTTTCAACGTTACCAAGTCATGTAACGTAAATTGCTGTCCCGGGATAATTTTTTTGTTGCAAGTGAATACAACATCCATCTAGCTGTGCTGATTTGTATGATCTATCGGAATTAAAATATCATGTCCCCGAGAATAGCCTGACGTGAATTTTTATACGTTCTGCCTGATTTTCAACGTTACCAAGTCATGTAACGTAAATTGCTGTCCCGGGATAATTTTTTTGTTGCAAGTGAATACAACATCCATCTCGCTATACCGATTTGTATAATCGATCAGAATTGATATCGTGTCTCTGAGAGCAGCCTGACGTGAATTACAATACGTTCTGCCTGATTTTCCCTCTGTGTAACACAATAGCAATTTGAATTAATAAAGTTTAACGAATTCTAGGGACATTGTAAATCATCCACATTATCAGCGGGCGCCCGGCAAGGATTAGGGTGAGTACCCTTTTCGTTTCCTTTTTTACTTTTTTTTTATTAATATATATATATATATATATATATATATATATATATATATATATATATATATATATATATATATATACTTAATATCGAGCATTCAAATTTGATCCGAGAAAAAAAAGAAAAAAAAATATTTCATATACATTACTTATAGCAAGAAACTTACATGTGAAATGAAATGACACCAATGGCATTAATAGCTGGAGACTCTTTAGTTTAGTTTTAAATGCTTAATTTCCATATTCAATTAGTATGTTCATTTCACATATTATCTCACCAAAAAAATAGAAATGTTTACTAATAAAAATTTACATCTGGTCTTTCGACTTGACTGAACCTGACTGGCTAACGATGGCTGGCTCCTCCAGTATACTAAGCTAGCGGTTGGGCAAGCTCATCCCCATTGATGCTCTATACGGGCTCTTGCCCGGGTAGAGTGGCCTTTCACTCGCGTGCCTTTTTATGGTGTTATTTGATTCCATCGCATAATACTATAACATAAATTGGCCAAGATTATGTTTGTCATTTCAGGGAAAAATTCATACAAATTATGTTTGTATGTGTTTCTCCCTTAAATGGGAAATTTATGGCCATGTCTACATTTGGATCTTGATCCGGTTGGGAGGGTGCCAGGGGCATCGCTTCCACCTGGATACCCCACTCTTATTTGTTGGCCATAAGTATCGTCGGTAACGACGAAGTCCTTTTAAGCCCGTCTGTTTTCTTCAGGTCTGGTTTGTCCTCTGTGTCAGCAATTTAATAGCCCTTAGTAGGTTACCTCCTTCTCGACTCCAGTCGATACTTATTGAGCCCTATTTTGAAATCCGTGGATGTGAAAAATTTTTTGTAGTGGGTCTTGTGCTGGGGAAAAGAACTTGCCCCACGATACCGCAACACTAGGCTGCCAACGCATTCACGCGTCCTCAGACAAAGTCAGTCTCGGCAGATCGGCAATCCTCTTTCACTGAGGCAGCAGACCATCGCTGTAGTCCTTCACGGACACTTTAATCTACCCATTTCATTACATGTTTCTGCAAAAATCTGTGTACCCCCTCTCAACAGCTAAATGTAGTCGTTAATTTACAGATCCACCTTGGTCTAATGATATGTTGATGGATAAAGTCCTTTCAACTCATGTTAAATTTTGTTTTGTCCGCAGGAAGTTACTCAAGGAGAAATATGAAAATTATAAGTGAAGCTATATTTTCCATAGATTTCACGCTCATTTTTCAAAAAAGAGCACGCTTAGATGTTTGATGTATTTGATGCCATAAAGGAGAGCAAATATATTTACAGAAATAATTTGGCATGCTTCTTTGGGTCAAAATTCCTTATCGTTTTAATTATAGCCTATATTAAGCCTTGACGGTCCTTGACACAAAAACCTGACTTTGTTTTGGATTATTGTATTTCCAAACCTAATCCCTGCCTTATCTCATGCTTAATTGTAGTTTAATACGCGAGTATGCAGTCATAGATTTGCGATTTCAAACCTGAGTTTGGCTTTTTAATAAAATTAGTCGACTTGGTTAAGAATAAAATGTTAAGCACAGAATCCCAGCTCAAAATTAATGATGAACTAATGAACAGTTTTGAAATGGAATCAGGCTTAACCAGGAATGAATTTTCCCCAAGCCCTCCAATACAGACATAGAACAATTGAAAAATATGAAAATGACGTGGCTATGCTATCAATTTCATGAAAGTATGTTTCCACACAATTCTGTTGCAATCTCGCTGCCTATGAACAAACACGATTATGAGTTGACACCATTATAAATGGTAAAATAGTTCAAGCCAACCCTTGGCCTCCAGAATTAATTGCCTGCAATCATAATGGCTCTGCTACCTCGCTCGTCAGTTGATCACTCTAAGTAAGGGTGTGCTGTTAGCTGCTGTTGTGTCTTCCCATAGAGCCCCCGATCTTCCAACTGAACATCTACCTGCTTATTGGAGAACACATTTTCTTCCATTCATTCTACGGGGTCCATCCATTGCAATTTGAATAATTCATACAACTTAACGTTGGAACGCATTTTCCACTCTGTCTCCAGGGCCGTTTGTTTGCTGGATCACTTTGCGTTCAAATATGCCCACTGATTTTTGAGTTTACATGCGAGGGTCAATGTTTCACTTCCATATAACAGTGCAGATTTGACTCGTGAATTGTGAGTGCGGAGCTTATGTTGCCTGTGCACAACTCTAGACCCTAAAATGGGAAGTATGGAGTAACTTTATGTACGGTGTTTATGCGTTACCCAATGACTCTAAGATAAATAAAGCTATAAACGTTCCAAATTCACAGATGCCTACGGTCAGGTTTTGTCAGACAGGAGTGTTCTTTTTTGTATGATTCATGAATTTAGTTTTACCTTCATTTACTTATTGGCCAATTCTATATGCTTTAAATTCTAGGCTCAGAAATGATCGTCTTATGTCTGAGATTGTACTCGTATATGCCATAATATTGACATCATCAGCATATGCTACCAGTTTTATAGACTTGAATATTAATGTAGCCGAGGTTTCAGCTGATGTATTCCTGATGACGTGTCCCAGCGGAATACTAAAGAGCATTAAGGCAAGCCCATCCTTCTGTTTTAAGCATGATTCCATTATGATGCTGTATTTAAATTCGACACCATTTTCGTTTCAAGCGTTTTGACCCCATTGCTTGATTAGTCATGATAACACATCAATATTACAAAACGTTTCTAAAATTTTTTGCAAAACTTTTGTATATGTGTAGTGTCTACGTCCCTTACAAACGAGTATCTCCCTGATATCACGTGTTATTGTTGTTGAAATTGTTAAATATTCAATCGGCTGTAATAGCTTTTGGGAAATTTAATGGTCCCATTTTGATTTTATATGCTAAAATTTATAAAATATACTAAATTGATTCAATTTTTATTTCTGAGGCATTTGCTGCCCTTGTGTTCTTAAAGACTTACCTCCATGAAGGAGAAGGGGGGACACAAAATTTACGCACATTTACCCTTCTCCTGCATTCTTCAATGGAAAACTTGTCATTTTAAGACCTGTTTCGAAAAGTTCTTATTGAGGCCTTTCATTTGATACCCATATTGACCGCATGCGATGAAATTTTTTTTCAGGGACTACGACCGCATATGGGGAGGCCCCCTTAAACAATTTATAAATTTGTTTGTGATGAAACTATGACAAGGGCGTCACTGAATACCTACGCACGAAATCTTTAGTTTCGAACTTAGGTAGTTTGCGAGGAAAATTGATGTGAGATACGGATAGACGAATGGATGGACAGGCGGACAGACAGGACGTGATTTTAGTAGAGTTTTGTAAAATTATTTTACAAAACCTTAAAAATGCGGAGCTAGTTGATTTTGATGGTAAGCGCAAAAGACACATCAACGGATCATAAAATGATTTGAACTTGTATAGAATAAAACTGTGTGAAAAGGAAATGCGTTGAAAGTTGAAGTCCACAAGTTCACATTACTCATGAATTACTGCAGTAAAGTGGAGGACTTCCCAGTTACAAATTTTATCATCATAAAATCGACTGCATCAAAATGAAGAAATTGGATTTGTACATTAGTGTTTTTTATATTCAACCTAGATCTAGTGGTATAGTTTATAGCGATGTGTTTAAGGTAGTTTCTATACTGGCTACTTCCTTCACGAAAGTAGACAAAATTACCATCTCAAGTGACTTCAATCGACCTTAATTGTCATTCATGGTCGACGCAGCTGATGGTGATTTATTGCCAATCAATCTTTCGGACAATATTCACTTCACTTTATTAACACTCTATATGGTAATGATTTGCAGCAAGTTGTTTCGACTTCCAACCATTGCGACAATTATTTAGACCTGATTTTTACAAACGCAAACGCCGACGTAGTGATCAATCTGACAAGTGAAACAGAGCCTGCACTTTCTATTGAGTTGTCTACTATTTATGAAACAAATCAGCTATCTTACAACAACAATATTGTATACGACTTCTATAATGCTGATCATTATAGCACTCATAACTATCTTCATCAAATTGACAGGAGGGATATTCTTACAGCGTTAGGTGTGGACGATGCAGTAGCTTGTTTTTACAAAACTTCTTTGGACGCCGTTGAAAGATACGTACCTAAGGCAAAAAAAAAAACAAACTCTCTGAGTTTTAGCTTAAAAGCGAAATCCATTATTTGTGAAATCAAAGAAATAAGCTTTATAAAATAATTCAATAAAGATCCAATGTGAGCCACGAAATGAAATACAAATATGATGAGCTAGCAAAGAATTTCAAATTACATCTCGAGAAGTACATATATGCATCATATGTTAATACGATTGGTGATCCAAAAAAATTCTTTGATATCATAAATATTAAACGCAAATCCATGATATATCAGGAATTCAGCTCATTCAATCAATTGATATTTGTGAATTTTTCGCCAGCCACTTTCGATCCATTTATTCTACAAAAATTTCCTCACACGATTTTTCCTCCTCAGATCAAAATTCTGCTGTTTTAATATGGCAGCAATAGAAGATCTAGCTCAAGTTCAATAATGAACCTGGCCCTGATTCACTTCCTCTCTATTATTTCTTCAACTGCAGAGTACCATTGCTCTTACCCTTATATATCCTTTTTAGCAAATTCCTTGCTACTGGAATTTTTCCCTCATCTTGGAAGTCATCACATTGAATACCGCTGTATAAAAATAAAGACAAGAAGTCGGTTGAAAATTACAGAGGTACTACTATTTTATCAGCTACTGCAAAACAATTTGAAACAAGCTGGGTAGACAGACCTCTGCTCTTTCAGAAGGGTTTTGTACGCAACTTACAAAATGCAGTAACCAGCAACGAATAAAATCAAGAAACATGTCATGTTTGAGTATCATACTATTATTAGGAAAGTTGAAAGAATTTTGACTTCTGAGGTATTTGTTATAGTTATACCCATAAATATCTCCCTTGATAATTTTCTTCGGATTTTTTAGATCCAATGTGTTCATTCGCGAGGGAGGAAAGACATTTTTCATGTATTTTCCCCCTGTGCCCCCACTGAAGCAAAAACTGTCAGTTTAAGAACTGTTTTGGAAAGCTCTCATAGAGAACTTTCAGTTGATACTCATATCGGCTACCTTTCATGAAATTTTTTTTCAGAGACCACTCCTCTGTACTATAATCATCGATTCATAGCCTGTTTTTTCGAATTTTAGAATAGTTACAAAGCCCTTTTGCTAGGAGCTCTCTCCTTCATGATACCTATCATTCCTGAAATTTTCATGCAAATCCAAGCAAAGCTGTAGTGTCTGAGTCGGCCATAGCCATATGTTTCCATAGTAATACAGGGCATATTGTTCCATAGTAATACAGGAAAATTCAAATCGCTATAACTTCCTTAAATATGAAATTATGAAACTTTCAGAGAAGATTAATCTTATAAATAGTCATCTGTTTGCTAAACTTAACATAATAAGGCAATTTTAAGACTTGTTTTGAAAAGGTCTCATTAAGACCTTTCTAATGACACCCTACTCGACTACCAATGGTGAAAATTTTTTTTTGAGGGGTCACCTCCCTTTATGGGGAGACCCCCCTTAAACCCCTTTGAAAAATTTTACCACCCTTGAACTTTCAAGGAGTCACCTCTTCTGACCTTTCCACAAAGTTTCATGGCTGTAGCTGCTGTGACATACAGAAGGACGGACGGACGGACGGACGGACGGACGGACAGACGGATGGACGGACAGACTGACACAGGTCGTGATTGCAATAGGGTTTTGTATTTTAGTACAAAACCCTAAAAATAGTCTGCTCTAAACGACCTCCCGATATTGAGCCACGACTGAACGACCAACAGCATGGTTTTCAGAAAAATCGTTCCACCACAACTAATCTAGCGGTCATGGTGTCTAGCATTCTCTGTGAAATGGAATGGGGCGCTAAATTGACGCAATTTACATGGCTTCTAGCAAACCGTTTGATCAGATTAACCACAAAATCCTAATGCATAAGCTGAAATAATTTGGAACCGGTGGTTTCCTAATAAGCCGGCTTGGCTCATAACTCCATAATTGGACTCAAAACGTTAAATTTCAAGTTTTCAAGTCCAAAGAAATAAATGTTTACTCCGGTCTACCACAAGGCAGCCATCTAGGCCCTCTTATTTTTAATATCTTCATTTATGATCTTTTGAGGTCTTATCAGATATTCCTCATCTTTTACATTCTGATGATTTTAGCTTCACTATGTAATTGAGTCCCATAAAGACACATTTTTCCTCCAAAACAAAATCCATTCTCTGTTAGAATAGTCCAGAATTAACCAACTCTGCTTGAACTTTGAAAAATTTCAATAATAAGTTTTTCACGGAAACCCTCATCTTTATTATCATAAAGTTAACCGGGTGGATAGCATCGTACACCTTGGTGTCACTTTGGACTGAAAAATGCGTTTTTATTTAAATTACGATCATGTTGTCAGTAGGGTCAATAAGCCTCTTGCACTCATTAAAAGTTAATCTAAAGAATTTGATAGAATTTATACGTTTCCTTAGTTAGCCCTATCCTTGCATTTGCTTGTCATATCTGTGACCCCAGCTTCTATGTTCACGCTGACAGGACTGAATTGGTTCAAAAGCAGTTCATCTTTTTTGCATTAAGCTTATTATATAATCCGAGGAATTTTTCAGATTTACCATCATACGAGCATAGACTTCGGATTCAAAATATAACAACGCTGGCCTCTAGAAGAACTACGAGTATGTTTGCCTATTGCTTCGCGTTTGATATCCTTAGGGGCACTATTATAATACCATTCCTAGCTAACAGAATTAAGGTCTATGAGATATCGTAGCTCACAAGGCATTCTCTTCTGGTGATTGAATAGCAACACCACACAATTTACCCTGACAATGAGCCTGTCAACAGATGTTGTAAAACATTCAATCCCTTAAGCACACTTTACTCTCCAACTATTCCTAGATCAAATTTCAAAGCTTTATTATTAAGTACCTTATCCTCTGAAATCCACCTCTCAAACGTCAGTTAAGAATGCAATTTTAATTATATTATTAATTTTTATATTTTATTATTTTTGTAACGATGCCTTACTTGGCAATAGAATGAATAAAAAAGAAAGCGTGTGGTACTTACGGCTTGTTTGCGTGTGTTAGCCAGTAGTTCTTACTGGTGTTGCTCCTGGCCTTTGCTGTGGCCATCACATAGGCTAGTCGTTCGTTCTAATAATAAAATATAAAATTGCATAAGATGGGGAGAAAATAAGTGTTTTAAATTTACCACAACATGTCAATGATAAATTTAAAGCAGCATTTTAAAATGAGCAATAGAATGTGAATCTCGGCAATTAAGGTAAGCATCTTTAAACTTTGTAAACATTGTTTTGCAACTGGTCATTTAATTTTGCTGATCCAAAAACACATGAGAAGTTTTAAGGTTTGTTTGTGTTAGTACTACAGCTCATATTCGGTATAAGCTTAAAGATAGTTAGAGTATCCATTATCTCAATCGTGTGTATTGGCACCCGAAAAGGTGATATGGTCAGTCTTTCCGGCCCCAGTTTTGCTCACCAAAATGGGCGTGGGCACAAACTTGCTTGCTTCTTCTTGAAGCAGTCATCCAGCCTGTAGACTGCCGGAATTAATTTGCCGCACAATTTTTAAAAAGTACCTAAAATCGAGCTAACATTAAACCTTTCGTGAGCCGGAAGCCCGTACAATGCACGCTGACAATACCCAAGCTCTGTCAAAAACTCTACAAGTTCCACAGGGCCTATCTGATCTGTTCAAATTCGGAGCTCTTATAGCGTGGTGATTACCCTGGGAAGATTATTCAACATAATGCATTCGCAAAAACAACCACTCATTTGCTTTTTACCTATTTCAGCTTTTTATAGGCAAGAAAAACCTTGGGAATTTATTCCTGCACCCTATTTAATCTAAAAACCAATGTTTAATTTGGTAAACAGAGAAAGAAAATCACATTCGATATAAAAATGTTAATAAATTTAATATAAAAAGATTGCTTTCCAAATACAAGTTAACAATTTGAATGAAAAAATCTATGAAAGTTCAACTCATTTAAGTCCCTACGCAGAGGAGAGGCCCCTTTGTTTCTGCTTGCAACGCCAACGAAAACGGTAATAAACTTTCTCCGATCCCGATAGGTCTTTTAACTACCCTCAATGAAGAATTTGAAACTCTCAAAAAAACTTTCTGGACCAAATACACTATAGAAAATTTTATGCACAACATCTTTCTTAACTCAAGTCGGTAGGTTTTTAATATTGATCCGCTCGTTAATGATCTCATCTTAATGTTGCAACCATTTGAACAGAGTTGAATGAGCGTTGCCTTGATCTTGGTTCATCCTATTTGGTTCGGGTATTTTGAAGATTTCTATGCTTTCAATTACGTCTTATTTTTGAAATTGCTTTACCTGTTTTAACACCTAAAAATCAGCCATTGTAATCTTGTGTTTCGTTTCAACTATATGTCTTGCCACTGTCGATTTGATGTCCTGTATTTTTCGATGCATTTTTATATAATTATCTGCTTCGCTGAGGTGTTCTTTGCAACGTGTTTGTACTGGGTGTCGCATTTGCCCTATGTAACATTGGTTACATTCTGGGCAGGAAATTTTGTACACACCACTTCGTCTTTACTTAACGGGTTCTTGACAGACTTGAGTCGATTTTTCAGTTGTAGTTTTCCGTTCGTCGGAATAAGCTCAATTAGTGTTTCCTTTAGTAGCTATTTGAGCATTCCCGTAGCTGGAGAGTGTCTGATAGCGGCCCGTCTTATATTTTCATCTGGCTTATTTTGTTTAAACAGAGTAGTCCAATTGTTGAGCTCAACATGGGTCTTAACTTTGCCACAACTAGCAACTCAGGAGTTCTAGAAGCCGTAATTATACAAGTAGATGTGGAAACAGCAATTATAAGAAGTAATAGCAGCTGTGACACACATACTAGCGAAATGGCTATTGCACCATCTCAAAGCATACTAAACAATAATATCGGCCCGAAGATCGTGAAGAACAATCAAGAAGTGTTAGTTTGGCTTCAAAACTGTGTAGGGATAGGAAACTACGAAGCATTAACATTATTTAATGTCAAAGCATTATTTCCAAGTGTCCTGGCGAGAGAAGCATTAGTTATAGTGGAACAGCGACTTCTAAGCACAAAACCACAAGAGTGGACATGGAGGAAAGACGTGAGATCGCTAATGAAATCAACTGAATTATGTATGAACGAAAACTATTCCGTGTTTTAAGGCAGATATTTTAAAGGCGCTTGTGGAGTAGCAATGCGTAACCCCCTCTTACCACTCATCAGCGATGTATTTATGTGTAACATAGAAATTACTCTGGAGGACTAAGGCCTATTACCACGATTTTGGATTCGATACATGGACAATGTACTGGCAATAGAACAAAAAAGCAAACTTGAGGAAACACTTAAAATCATTAATTCAATACCTAAAAACATACACTTGCCAGAAAAAGTATCCGTACACACAAGATTACAAACTTATCGTTCTAATAAAAAGGATAGATCCACTTAATTTGAATGATTTATTTTATAATATCATCAAAACTACGCTTTTGCATGATTCCCAGTATGTTTCATAATACTTACTTTTTAAAAAGACTTGAAATTCAAACAAAATCAATTTATGGCAACACAGTCGACCAGAAAAAGTATCGTACAGAAAAAACCGGGGGATTCCCCGTGTTACGCGATGACATATGAATATTAATGTTTTTAGGTCCGATAACAGTTCTACTTTAAGTTGTGATAGATTTAAAAGTGAGAGCAGTTTCTTTCTTTTAAATTTTTTGTACACTTGAATACATGGTGATGCCCAAGATTAGCAAAATCAGCGCTGAGGAGCGGTAAATTATGCTGGAACTTAAGAGTGAAGGGAAAACTTACAGCGAAATTTGTCAAGTAGTAGGCAAAACTCGCTCCTCTATTCAGTATGTGGTCAAAACATTTAATACAACTGGTTCGATTATGTCAATGCTTCGTTGTGGTCGACCCTCCATACTGACTGAATACGAAAAAAAAAAACGTTTTGTAGGCATTTAAAAAGAATTCTCGAGTAACTGCTTCCCAAACTGTTACAAATATAAAAGAGTCTTTCCGCAAGGATCTGCACGAAGATACCACATGAAAAATATTAAAGAGAGATGGATATCTCTCACGCATAGCACGTAAAAAGCCATACATTTTGGAAGTGAACAGGAAGAAATATGTGGATTTCGCAAAAAAAATATATAAACAAGCGACCAGAGCTTTGAGAATAGATACTATTCTCTGACGAAAGTAAATTTTGCATATTTGGCATTAAAGGAAGATAGTAAGTGTAGCAGAAGAACAGTACTACCCTCGGAAAAGAAAATCTCGTACCAACATGGTGGAGGTGGTGTGTTGGTCTGGCGGTGTATGGCGGCAGAAGGTGTTGGCCAACTTGTGTTTATAGAATCGACTACGGATCAATACGGTTACCTTAATATTTTGAAGGCGAATTTGAAGCAAAGCGTTCAGCAAATGAGTCTTGGTAACGATTTCTGATTCCAGCAAGATAATGATCCCAAGTTCACAGCACACAATGTGAAGCTTTGGTTGCTCTTCAACACAAAACATCAACTGTGTACGCCACCCCGAATCACCAGACCTTAATCCCATTGAGCATTTGTGGGATTTTCTGGAGCGCAGGATCCGTCAGCACAGCATAACCTCGAAGAAAATGCTGAAAAACTCCATCGTCGATGAATGGGCTAAAATTACCAGGCAGGACACAGCCAAATTGGTTCACTCCATGTCGAATCGACTTAAGGGGATCCTTAAGGGGAAAGGTTATCCGACAAGCTATTAAGCCCTGATATGTAATGAAGTATTGGAATATTTCAAATTAATATTGTCATATACGGATACTTTTTCTGGTTCGTTTAAGTGAGGCTTTTTTGTTTTTATTTTGTAAAATCTAGTTTTCAAAGAAAAACTGCAGGAAAAATTTATAAAAAAGATAGTTTCATCAATGTATAAAAGATGCAGCTTAAATATTTAAATGTAGCAGCTTTCTTTAGCATGAATTTCCTAATATATTCTTTTTTTAGGGTTTTGTACTAAAATACAAAACCCTATTGCAATCACGACCTGTGTCCGTCTGTCCGTCTGTCCGTCCGTCCGTCCGTCCGTCCGTCCGTCCGTCCGTCCGTCCGTCTGTATGTCACAGCACTTTTTCTCCGAAACTATAGAGGCTACAGCCATGAAACTTTGTAGAAAGGTCAGAAGTGGTGACCTCTTGAAACTTCAAGGGTGGAAAAATTTTTCAAAGGCGTTTAAGGGGGGTCTCCCCATATAAGGGGGTGACCCCTCAAAAAAAAAATTTCACCTTTGGTAGTCGAGTAGGGTGTCATTGGAAAGGTCTTAATGAGATCTTTTCAAAACAAGTCTTAAAATTGTCTTATAAGTACCGAGGGGGGCAGGGGAAGGGGAAATGTACGAACTTTTCGCGTACCCCCCCCTCGCGATTGGACACCTTCCATCCGAAAAATCTGAAAAAAATCATGAATGTAGGCCTTAATGAGTACAACAACAACAAATACATGAGAAGTCACAATTCGCTCAACTTTGTTAGTAATAGTATGATTTATCGATTTTGTGTTTTCTTGAATAAAATCTAAACGGTACCCTTAAACTCAATAAAATTTAGCAAAAAGATGACTATTTATAAGATTGATCTTTCCGGAAAGTTTCATAAAGATCGAATAGTATTTACCGAAGTTATAGCGATTTGAATTTTCGTGTATTACTATGGAGCAATATGCCCTGTATTACTATGGAAACATATTGCTATGGAGCCATATGCGCTTTTTACCGACTTAGACACTACAGCTTTGCTTGAATTTGCATGAAAATTTCAGGAGTGATAGGTATCATGAAGATGAGTGCATACAATTGAAACAAGTCGAAGAGGCAGGAGAGAGCTCCTAGCAAAGGGGCTTTGTAACCATTCTAGGATTCGAAAAAATAGGCCATGAATCGATGATTACAGTACAGAGGAGTGGCCCCTGAAAAAAATTTCATGAAAGGTAGCCGATATGAGTATCAACTGAAAGTTCTCTATGAGAGCTTTTCAAAACAGTTCTTAAACTGACAGTTTTTGCTTCAGTGGGAGCACAGGGGGGGGAATTCATCAAAAATGTGTTTCCTCCCTTGCGAATGGACACCAGTGATCTAAAAAATCTGAAAAAAATATCAAAGGAGAAATTTATGGGTATAACTATAACAAATACCTCAGAAGTCAAAATTCGTTCAACTTTGTTAATAATAGTATGATCCTCGAATTTCACATTTTCTCCAATTAAATCGTCTTTGACATGTTTCTTGATTTTATTCGTTGCTGGTTACTGCATTTTGTAAGTTGAGTACAAAACCCTTCTGACATGAGCATAGGTCTGTCTACCCAACTTGTTATATGTTGTACGGATAATTTTTCTGGCAAGTGTAGGTTTCACGATGGAGACGGAGGATAGCAATATCACATCTCACACCTTTGGACTTATGCATTTATACGAAGAACGGTGAATTCAGCTTTTGGATACACAGAAGGCCAACACAAACACACAAAGGACAATTCCGGCAACATCCTTCTACTCGTTTGCTCAAAGGAAGGCTCCATACCGTGCAATGCTAAATCGAATGCTAAGCATACCGCTTTTAACGGACAAAAAATGGAAAGAAGAACAATATATCATACAAAAAGCTCACAAAAATAGCTACAGTTTCAATACCGTCAAAAGCATCATCGACGAAAAAAAGAGAATTTAAGCTCAACAATTGGACTACTCTGTTTATACAAAATAAGCCGAATGAAAATATAACACGGGCAGCTGTCAGACATACTCCAGCTACGGTAGCGCTCAAAAATTAACGCAATCGAAAGCATAGAAATCTTCAAAATACCAAAACCAAATAGGATGAACCAGGATCAAGACAACGTCCAATCAACACTGTTCAAATGGTTATAACATTAAGATGAGATCATTAACGAGCGGATCAATTAGTTCCTAATTTCTTTTTGTGAATTATCCGTTGTTAATTAGGTCAGGCAGATATTTGATTCCTGCTAACTCAAATAGGTACAAGTACTGTTGTTTGATTGTTGTAAGATTTAGTTGGCACTGAAAAAGGAAGCGACTGACTTCCAAAATATCGGTATTAGCGAAATGAATAAAATTCTGTGGTTTCAAAGAAAATTAGTGTTTTTAATTAATTTAAATCAACCACAACAAGGACATCCACACAACTCACATACTATTCTTTTTACCATTTGTAGCAATTTTTATATTTGAAATTATTATGCATTATTTAGTTTTAATATAAATATTTTAAGAACATAATTTTTAGGGTTTTGTACGAAAATACATAATCCTATTGCAATCACGACCAGTGTCCGTTTGTCGGTCCGTCTGCATGTCACAGCACTTTTTCTCCAAAACTGGGTTTAAGAGGGGTTTCCCCATATAGGGAGGTGACCCTTCAAAAAAAATTTTCACCATTGGTGGTCGAGTGTGTCATTGGAAAGGTCTCAATCAGATCTTTTCAAAACAAGTTTTAAAATTGCCTTATCAGTACCGTGGGGGATAGGGGAAGGGGAAATGTACGAACTTTTCGCGTACCCCCGTCGCGATTGGACACCTTTAATCCGAAAAATCTTTAAAAAAATCACGAATGTAGGCCTTTATGAGTACAACAACAGCAAATATGTGAGAAGTTGAATTTCACTCAACTTTGTTTGTAATAATATGATTTATAGATTTTACATTTTCTTGAATAAAATTTTAGCGGTGCCCTTAAATTCAATCAATTTGGTTTACAAATGACTATTTATAAGATTGACGTGTCCTGCAAGTTTCATAATTGTGAAATGGTATTTAACAAAGTTATATCGGTTTGAATTTTCCTGTATTACTATGGAACAATATGCGCTGTATTATGTACTATGGAAGCATATCACTATGGAACAACATGCGGTTTTTACCGACTCGGACACTATAGGCTTACTAGGATTTGCATGAAAGTTTCAGGAATAGTAGGTATCATAGATATCTTTGAGAATTGGATCAGCTAGTGGTATCAGTAATCGTAAAACAAATAGTGGCTGTTTTAAATGCGAAGTGTGAATAATTTGGAGATATTTTGTTCAACTTCAACGTTTAAGGTTCATGCTTTTAACACTTGATTCAATTTATTGAATGACTGAAGATGAGTACCTACAATTAATACTTATAAGTGAAAAAAGTCGAGGAGGCAGGAGAGAGCTCCTAGCAGAATGGCTCTGTAATCACTCTAAGGTTCGAGAAAAAAAGTTATGTTGCCATGAAGCGATGATTACAGTACAGGGAAGTGGCCCTTAAAAAAAATTGCATCACTGGCAACCGCTATGAGTAACAAATGAAAGGTGTTTATGAGAGCTTTTCTGACTAGTTCTTAAACTGACAAGTTTTGCTTCAGTGGGGGCACGAAAAATGTGTTTCCCTCCTCGCGATTGGACTCCTGTGATCTAAAAAATCTGAAATTATTAAGGGAGATATTTATAAGTATAACAATAAAAAATGCCTTAGAAGACGAAATTCGTTCAACTTTGTCAATAAAAGTATGATCTACGAATTTCACATTTTCTCAAATAAAATCGTATGGATGCCTTTAAATCCAACGAAATTCCATATTGGAGTAGCCTAATACTTTGTAAGTTTGACAAAATTCGTATCATATTCGCGGAAGTTATATTCATTTGAAATTTCCCCAAATATAACAAAAACAACACACTACTTTGATATTTTATGGACTTTCCATCAAACCAGACGCTGCAATTTTGATTTGATTTTCTTAAGATTTTCATGTAAGATTGATGACGTAAATGCTTTTGGGATTTCATGATTTGAGTGGTTTTTGTTGGTTAAAAATGGAGAACCAATGGATTTTCCTTTGAACGAGCAAATCTCTTTGACATGTTTCTTGATATTATTCGTTGCTGGTGATTGCATATTGTAAGTTGAGTACAAGACCCTTCTGACATGAGCGTAGGTCTGTCTTACCAACTTGTTTTATATCAATTTAATTTCCAGTAAAAAAAGATGGGGTTCATCTCAAAAAATAAAATCAATTCTTCCAAAGCATTTTTATTTGTGTACTCCTCCTTCTTCTTCGTGGCCCCACAGCCCCTTCCGGGCCTTCGTTTAGAGATGGTAAAAGTATCTCATTGTCATGATCTAATATATCGGCATTCCACAAGGTGATATGATCATTATCACACTTTGGCTGTGTGTCCGTCCACCCAGCTGCGATACGTTCTGATTTCAAACCAGCACATGTCATAACTGAACAGGCTTATAGAATCACTCCAACTAAATCTCGTTGACGCCAATGAGACTTGAACCAGAGACCTTCGGCTTACGGGCTTAGTGCTCTAACCACTAAGCCACGCGGACTTTTTGCACTCCGCAGATCAGAATTGCCTAAAATAGAATAGTGAACCTCATCCTGCAAAATCAGTGTTTCCTGTGTGATTTGAATTGAGATAAGAACTAAATAAGTTACAAACTTTCCTTTTTCCTCAATCAAGTGTGGCGTTTTACTTCTCATAGAGTGACCGTTTTATACTAAATTTCTTTTTAAAACTTGCAATAGTAAGGTAGCTCTTCCATTTTGTCTTTGATCTATTGCCAATTTTAGATTTATCAAAGGGTCGCAAGTGATTTGGAGTTTATCTGAAAAACTTAAAAGGATGTCGTGTAAAGAGAATTAGGGAAAAATCTAATTTTGTTCGAAGTTTTAACAACCGTCCAAATAATGTCTGACTACATATAATATTTAAAACATATGACCCCCGCAACTAGTCTAGATATATTATATAGACTCATCATCATGAAAGTATCAAAACACATATCATTCATCGCCAACTGCTATTGAAATCTCAATACAATGAACAGAAATCGACGAACTGTATCTAAATATAGCTCTAGCCTCATGTATCTTCTCTTTATAAATTTATCCTTGGTGTGGTTCAACTTACTACTACCCCTCAGTAATCCGAAGAGTTCTGCAAACAAGTGGAAAAATATTGATAATAATCAGCACCTAGGAAAGCTTTCAGAATCTATCGAGCGTCACTAGACATACGATTCCCTCAAACATATGTATCCACGTCCTTATGTAACACGGAATGAAACTCTTGGAACAGGATAACAAATAACCATCTATGTCGATACATTTGAGAAATAGGAGCCTTTGGCATATCAGAGACGTTATTTCTTTTATTTGGAAAAGTCCTTGCCACATACTCGTATACCTTGACGAGGTAGATTTCGAAGACCTTTAGTTGCAAATATTGTCATTGCCGCGAGCATTTTATCAAAGTGGCGTGAGGCGTAGGAGCGGTTGCTAAGCAATATCCGACGCCTCAGAAGATTATCTACGTGATTAGTTACCGAAATTCTCTCCAGAGGGTGCTTACCTCGCCTGATCGATGGCTAGCTACTCGGAGACGATTCAAGGATGTAGGGTATACTATTAGGGTATCCACTGCTTGTTGAAGTATCGCTGCCGCAAGACCATAAGCTAACCTAGACTTTAGCAAAGAACACAACGTTTTGATTCCATTAACTTCCTCTCATCCACTCATCAGGAGAAGTTTTATAATATCCACAGAGACTTATAACAACTATTCCATATGGCCATAAATATTAGACATAAAAGTAATTTTGCTGAATTGTGCACCCTAACAAATAAAGAGTAGATACCAAGATAAGCTTGGATAAAGTCCTTCTGATGGCAATTACATTCGGCTGTAGCAAAGGATAAATGGACTTTCGGCAGACCAATCACAAAATATGTTGTACCGACAACAGGTAAATCCCATTCCGCCTCAGATGTGTCTCATCTTCAGATACATCCGATACAGATTACATTACAAGCACCAACACGATTTCTAATGGGACAGGAAAGGTGGACGGATGCTATCTATAAAGGAATTCCGATCACATCTGTTGAATGGCCCTTTTAATGGAACGCGCTAATGTTGCACTTCGGACATCAGACTGTTCGTGTGTTTATTACATATGAGCACGTTTGTATCTATTACTTATTCAGTAGCACTGGAAAGAATCATAAATTAAACAATTAGTTTAATAGTGTCGAACACGAAGCAGAAAACGATTCAATAGAGGAGTCTGTTGAGTGTTAGGTTTTCTTGTTAGTGAATTTAGAGTCTTATTTAGTCGACACATGAAGAGTTTTTGAATGCTGGTACATTTTATGTATATGGTCACAAGTAGAGGACTAGTATTCACATTTGATGGTTATTTGTTAGCGCAGGAGCCCAAAAAATTAAGGCGAGGAATAAACGACCCGAGCGAAAAAAATTTGCATAGTAAAATTTTGATATCCATATTGCCTACATGCGATGAAATTTTTTTTTCGGCGGCAACTCCCCTTTATAAGAGGGCCCCCTTTAAATATCTTATAAATTTCTTTTCGTGGCGAAATTTTGAAGAGGGCGTCACTTCGCACTTACTTACAAAATCTTATGTTTCTAGCTTATGTAGTTTGCGAGAAAAAGTGGTGTGACACACGAACGGACGGACAGACAGGACGTGATTTTAGTAGGGTATTATAAAATGATTTTACAATACCCTAAAAAATAGAACAATTCATGTATTTGAGTGTGAATGAAAGGAAGAGAGTGGAGTGAAAGAGTTGAATATACTTTAACATGTCCCCTCAAGATGTTGGATATCTATGTATTTGGATCTAGCGTAGAATCTTGTGTTGAGAGCAAATTTCCCGGCACCTTGATTATCGTTGTACATGATTACATCGGAGAGATCGCTGAATCCAAGTTCTTTTGAGAACCCAATGAGGTGAACTGCTTCCTTTGCTGCATCTATGAGTCCCATGTACTCAGTTTCTGTGGATGATAGCGCAACCAACCGTTGGCTTAACGATTCCTAAGAAATCCAATCCAGCAACGATGAACACTGAGCCCGTGTATGAGTGCCTGTCTTTTGTGCATCCTCCCCAGTTAGAGTCCACGTAGCCGATGAACTTTTGGTTAACCCTTTTAAAACATAGCCCATGATTTGTTGTAGCGAGTTATCTTCAAATACGTGTATCGGCGGTCTAATGGACTTTCTTATGACAGTTCGTATATTGGCTCAAATTGCTTACTGCATGTGAAATATCTGGACGAGTTCGCAAGGCCTCCTTCTCCTACGTTCACATTGTCGTCGTCGGAAATATCTGCTAAGTTAGTTCCGGTTGCGAGCGGGGTACATGCGGATTTGCAATTAGTCATTCCAAAACGATCGAGAATATTTCGAATATAGCCAGGTTGCGATAAATATGTTGAGTCCTTTTGGCGATTGATTTCGATGCTCAGTTTTGCGTGCCATTGGCTGCTAAACTGGTGCACGCCAAAAAGAGCTTTCTTAAGTTTGCAGAACTTACCACCACTTTTTAATAGGTCTAGTATTAAATTTGACTTCTCAACGAGGTCTCGGTCCTTTTCCCTGACTACTATTGATTCGACTATCTTTTCCAAGAGTTCAGGTGGATCCATGTTGGTGTCGATGCTACCATTTAGGTAAGCCGCATTTACATCTAGTATATCTTCATGTCAAATTCTGTTGCCAGTGCGGTAAATAATTGAAGGGAGCTGCGTGTTGCAACTGGTGCAAATGTATTGTGAAAGTCAATACCCGGACGTTTAGAGAATCCTCTTGCAACTTTCTTCGATCTAGTGTCCCATCTGCGTTCAACATGTTCCTTAGAAAGGTTCGACATTCGATGATTTTTTCGGTTTCGGGACGATCGACAAATTCCCAAGTACCGTTGATGATAAGTTGTTTTATCTCAGCGAGTATGACGTCCTCCCATTCCTGCCTATCTGGTCCTGAAATGGCATAGCGTATTGGTATTTCAGATGCAAAAACTGCGATTTGCGCGTCGTGCCATTCTTCGTTGATCTGGTCTTCTATGGTTTTCGTAGAATTTCCGAAACTTCCGCATTCTGGTTGTCGTCCGGAACCATGTTATAGATTTTGATGGGACGGCTATGACCCTTGATTTTTATTATTCTTGGTCTTCCTGTATCACGTTTAATTGGTATTTTTACTGTCTTCTCGTTTTAATAGTGAGGTTCGGAACGTGAACTGGTTTCACTTTGTGGAATTCGTGGTGATGATGTGCTCGATAGGAAAATATGCTCGATGAGATTTGTATTGAAATTTATTTTGTTTACAGCATCGTCGATTTGAACACTATGCGGCAGTGTTGATTCCTGGTTGAGTATGTCATCGGAAATAAAATCTTCATATTCATTTTTGGTTTCAAATTTATCAAAAAATTTTACATCACTGGTAATCCGGATCTTTCTTTTGGTGGAAATCCAAACACGATATGCTTTTGACGTATTCAAATATCCCACGAATGTTCCTTCGACGTGTCTTGCATCGAATTTACCTTTTTTGGAGATTTATCGAGCACATAAACTTTGGTTCCAAAAGTCCTGACGCATTTGACGTCCGGTTATCTTCGTGTCCAATTTCCGAATGAGATACCTTTTCCGAGGCTTTGTTCGGGGCATAGACTCCTGACGTAATTAGCCATAGTGATTGCTTCAGCCAAAATGGATGGTGGAAATCCAGATTGGACTAGCATACGACGGACAGATCCTAAAAGGGTGCGGTTTTTCGTTCCGCAACGTCGTTTTGGAGTTAATAAACGACGTTGTATTCCAGCGCCCTTAAAAATTGAATCGGTGAACAGCTTGAATTTTTTCCTTTCCTTCACGATCGGCGATTATTTTCTTGATACCTTGCTCGTCTCTGACTTTTGCACAGTCATGACGAAATAAAATTTTGTGACCTTTGATGATGATTTTCGCAATTGAAATTAAATAAGCGCCAGACTCAAACTTCAAGAGATTATGACATTTCCGCTCGCATTTGCTTGAGCTGTAGCTTTGCTAGCCAAATTGATTCCACTGTTGACTATTTTCACATTTGTAAACATTGACTTGTTGTTGCATATGTGTGCCGTGCAACCGCTATCTAAAAACCATTTGGTTTTGGATGCGTGCTTGGGATTCTTGTTGGTGAGTGTAAAGAATGCTTCGTCAACGTGTTTCGTTTCTTCTGTGTTTCTTTTTTTCTTGAACAGCATGATGAAGTGATGTGCGCTTTGTTATAGAGCTTTAGAGCACCACTCTGAGTCTTGTTTGTGTTGTTGAGTATTTCTTTTTCTCAAATTCTTTTGTTTGCTGTTGTTCGCGTGGTCCTTTATGAACATAGCAGCTGTCTCGCTTTCGTGAGGATGGTTTCTTGCAAGGCTTTCTTCGATTATTTTAATTTTCAGAGATTCGATATTTGGGAGAGTATCTCGAGTCTCCATCACGTATCAAAAATTTTCGAAGCGATTTGGCCAGCTGTATAGCAATATTATTGTGAGAAAATGGCCATAAATTTCCACCTCCATTGACTGCAATTTGTCCACAATGTCAAAAAACTATGCGAGGTGCTCCTTCACATTTGCCCAATCCACCATTTTATGCTGCTTGAGTTGTTTTAACAATGTTACCTTGCGAGCCGGCCCTTATGAGGAGTAAATTGACTCGAGTTTGTCTCAAAATACCTTTGATGTGATACAACAACGAATTTGTTTTAACTCCGAAGGAGAAATAGTGAGGATGATGTCTGATTTCGTTTTTCTGTCTTGCGCGAGCCATACCGCATGTATTTTTTGCGACGCTATTAATTCACTGCCGGTGCCTTGTATTGATGGCTTTGGGATTTTGCCACTTACGTAGCCCCAGGTGTCGTTTCTCACCAGAATGGCCTCTGCCTGGATTTTTCATGTATCGTATTTATCACGAGATAGCATTCCCAGACGAGCAGAGTTGACGAAATTTAGCACCATGTATTTGAATGAAAGAATGAGAGTGGAATAAAAGAGTTGAATATATACATATTGTAACATTATTCAATCAATTAACTGTGTACTTTATTCCCAAAAGTCTCACTCAGGTTGCGTAGTTAAAACTTTGAGGTGACGCCCAATTTCAAGTAGCAGGAAAGTTCTTCTGCCAGAGGTGTTTTACAAGTAAATGAGTGAATCAATACCTTCTAAGTACTAGCAACTAAGCTTCCATATGGATTCCTTAATTCTAATTCAACATCATCATTAATAGCGTAGCACTAATTCAGGCCTTGGCCTCCAGTAGTTTATCAAGCACTAGATAATTTAGAACGACTGGCGCAGGTGGTTTGTGATTCTGAGCTGGACACATAATACTTGTGTTTGATAGCCCTTTGATATTGATGAGAATATCCACCGGAATCCACTCCTACCTCTGACAGCATGACATTTACGCCCTAACTACTTTAAAAATCAGTCTTTGGAAACACCATTACTCCCAGAGAAAGGAATAAAAAAAAACCTACGTAAATTCGAGAAAACTAAAATCGAATGTTAGACAAATTATTAGACTTGCACAACTAATGGGAAGCCAAAGCAGATACATCAGGACTTCTTCAACACATCTCCCACTAAACACCGGAGTATTCTTCGGAGACATTGGCAACTTACTGAGCTTCCACAATACCTGGAAAATTTTAATGCAGCTGAATCTACAAGAAATACGTGAGCAAGTAGAGATAGCTGCACACGCCGAAAAATTATTAAGGCAAATTTGCTAAATAAACAACACCAGTTGCAGTAATCAAATCACTTACGTACACAGCATATTAACAAAATTAGAAGTACGTTCCAAAACACTCTCTAATTCATTAGGAAATAAACGTAGTAAGCGTGGAAAGGACGCTCTACTCTTCATTCGGAACTATGGACGATGTAAACAAAAAAGAGCTCTACGAGAGTTGACACTCTAGATCTTGAGGAGAAAAACTCAAGCCAACGATATCCACCCGCCACTGATAACAAGCAAAAAACTACACAGCTGATGGCAACAAGTGCCCCAATTTCTGCGAGCAGATCCTCACTCAAGCCGCCGAACTTCAGTACCACCAATCAGGTAATGAATTGTGAGTGGTTATTCAACTACCACTTTTCCAAATTTCTCCGATGCAACTTTACCGCATACACACTGACCCCATTACTATGTTACCAACAACACATACCTTTTAATACCATCTTTCGAATTTACTTCAACCGCCAGCAATATTCCTTCCCAACAGTTTCTACTACTAACCAAAAACACCCCGTTAAAAAAGATTTAACACCTCCAACCAGGAGGCCTGTACGTACCATCCCTACTAACACCTATTATCCAATCGCACCCCGCCACTCACGATATAACCACTACAGGTTAGCACCACCAATAACAATACAGTAATCAATCTCACCCGGCCCAATAGGTGGATCTATTTTCTACAGTCCGAAAAACCCAAAACACATACAATGTGACTCGAACATCACCGCCCACACACTCGTTGGAAAAAGTATTGAAGAGTCCGTGCCAAGTTCGAATAAACAACCTAGTGACCCACTACGCGGTTGCGAGCACACATCCATTCAAAATCGTTCAACCACAATTTTTTCCACAAATCAATCCCGAACTCTTAGAAATGGACCTAACTCAACTTAGATCCGCAAATAACAGCAAACTAAAATTACTAACTTACAGGAATCAAGCCCCCCGACTTTTAACAAACACATACACCCTTACCGACATCTGTAACCATCTGAGTACCTTCGCACATACAACAATCGGACAACGACACAAGCACATGAACACCACTTCGGTCAGCTTAGCTTCATGTTTGGTAGGTTTTCTATTAATCTTTTTCATGACACGATACCTACAGCAGCTTGCCGAGGTCGTGCAACCCATCATTCCCATGCGAAATTTAACTACCGCAACTCTATCCAGTTTAACTAGCCTCGAAGCTTTTGGTTAACTACCTGGTTCTTTTGATTAACTACCTGGTCGATGGAATTGGAGCGAGTGCACGAAAATTGTCCCGTCAGCATTTTGCCCCAGGTATTGACTATGGCAAAAGCTGCCCAATTGGCAATTTATTTGGATAAAAATCAATGAGGCCCCTGAAGAAGCGTTTTTCGTCGTCAGACGCGTCCACAGTGGAACTCTGGCTTTAACAGGCCTTTCAGGAACGTCTGAAGACGCCTTTCAAGGTTGAACACCAGGACCCTTACAGCGTAGGTGGAACACAGGCTGCTCGCAAACCTTCTAAGGTTATGAGATCCCTCAACAGAAATACCCTGCATAAGTGGAACTTGGCCCGCCCAACACCCTCCAGAGCAGAAAAACAGCGGTCTTTCCAAGTGGAACTCAGGCTGTCCCAGCCCTCCAAAAGGAGCTCGAAAACACTTGACAAAGCGGCACTCAGGTTTTAACGAGCCCGCCGATGGTAAGCAACCTTTGAGCAAAAGTTTTGCTTTAGGTTTGAGCACCCTGAAATTTTCCTCACTATCTCTTGAACCCTTTTCAGGCCACATCTACCAGAAAGAACCCTCAGGAGTGCTCGGAGGCTCCATACGTGGTTCACCCCCATCAGACCGACTGAACCAGCGGAAGTTCGGACTCTTCCCCCCAAACCTACACTGGAGGAAGCGCTTCGCCAAAATCCCCGTGCTGCACCTCGGCCCCTGACACTGAAAGTATACCGAGCATGCCACCAAGTAATATCAAGCACAAATTTGACACAAAAGGCATCACCCGCGATACCGGGTAAACGCTACAGGGGCGGCCTGTGGAGCAACATCGACAAGCAAGTAGCGGAGCTCCTCCAGCTACCCTTGATTGCCGCCACTCCAGAGAAGCAGGCCCGTTTCAAAGACCAGGCCACTGCCCTTCAGCGAGACTACCACCAAAACCAACGAAAGAACCGTGCACAACATCGCCGGCAACGCCAGTTACCCCAGCTACAAGTACCGGTTAAACCACCCAGTCCCAGGCCAGCAAACAACTCCTACATCCATTCGCCTATGTTGGAACGAACTGTTAACATATGTTGATAAATTGTCGTGATATTTGCAGTTTGAGTTTTAATATCATAGTATACTTTGAATAATTATAACGTTTTAAAAAGAAAACTACCATCAAGTATTTCTTTTCTCTGGACTAAAGGTTACAGGTGTTTCCTAGGTAAGAAGCGACTTCTGTGGGCGAAAATAGGTTTATAACAATTTGCGAACAAAGTTTATAACACCTTCAACGTTTGTCAGGGTGTAGTGTTTACAGTGATCTTTCAATGTCAGTTCAGGACTGCAACAGTGGACTAATAATTGAGTGAGCCAAGAATTAGTGCTCAACTGAGATGGCCTTGCGTACTTACGTATAAGCATGCTGGCAGCTTGCGTTACGGTGTCGTGGGGTGGGTTCTTCAAAAAAAAAACTTAACGCTTACGGCTTTTTTGTGATGAGACACATTCAACAGGTGTTGAAGGTCGAAGTAACCAAGCGAAGGATACAACAATAATAAGACGCGATGACTTGTCGGAACTACCCACTCGCGAGATAGAACACGAGTTTGTCCTTCACGTCCGTGATCACAGTCCACAAAAAGCACCAAACTTTCTAACGCATTGTATTTTTATCTTATCTAGAATCCGATGTTTAGACATGTATGGCATTTTTAAATTACTTTTTATGGAATTGTTTGCAGCTACATATAAAAGAGTTGCATATTTTGAATAATAATTTTTCTGAAAAATTATTAGAGAAAAAAAATGTTAGAAGAAAGTGGTTTCGACGTGTGCACTAATTCTCCTCAGGCCATCACTCTTAGATACACACCGGTGATGGCGACCACCATGCTCAGAGGTGAGGGAGTTAATTTTTTTAATTTTTCTACTTATGCAAACTCAATGCGTTTTTGTATCTGCAAGTTATATTCAAGGTAAATTTCTCTTGTAAGTACTTGTATTAGCTAAACTTTTTTATTGGATCATTTCACCCTTTTCACATCAACTTAATGTAAATCTATACGACAAATTTGCTCTACATTTGAAGCGCGGATGGCCTGAGGAGAATTAGTGCACACGTCGAAACTACCTTCTTCTAACATTTTTCTTCTCTAATAATTTTTCAGAAAAATTATTATTCAAAATATGCAACTCTTTTATATGTAGCTGCAAACAATTCCATAAAAAGTAATTTAAAAATGCCATACATGTCTAAACATCGGATTCTAGATAAGATAAAAATACAATGCGTTAGAAAGTTTGGTGCTTTTTGTGGACTGTGATCACGGACGTGAAGGACAAACTCGTGTTCTATCTCGCGAGTGGGTAGTTCCGACAAGTCATCGCGTCTTATTATTCTCCTTCTAAATATATGTACTTCGTAGGAAGTGGGTTTCAGACTTCGTCTCCTAATTGTGTAATTGAATTACTTAGCACACTCAATAGCCCTTTGAAAGAAAAACAATCCTTTTTAGACTCACTCGTACCTCCGATCGTAAGAGCGACAATAAACTCTAGCAAAGACCTTCAGAGCAGGTATCTATTATCAAGAATGGATGAGCGCAGATTATATGAGTTGGTTCGACTCTACCTAGCTTACATACTTAAAGCATCAGACACAACATTTATCGACGGTAAAACGAAGACCAATATAAAAGTAATGATTCAGAGACAACGTGTTCCGGTAAATGTTGATGCTCTACAAAAACGTTATCTTGGATACCATGAGCAACTTGGTATTACATCAGAACAAGCCAAAAAAGATCTTGAAACTTACGCTTCTCATGTAAGCTCAAATTATACATCATCGCTCCAAAGGTCACGTGATTTTTTCGTCCACAATAAGAGCTCTAACACAAAATGCAATGTTCAACCATAACTGTAGTGGCATGAGAGGCAAACTCAACAGACTTTTTCTTGACGCTAAATCATGCCCTTTCAGTATCCTTGCATTCACAGAAACCTTGTTGAATGACTCCCATTGTATCGAAGAGATTCCCGACAGTTGTTGGTCTATTTATAGAGACCATCGAGACTATCTAAGCATTGGCCTAACCCAAGGAGGTGGTGTCCTAATTGCCATACACGCTTACGCTTACTCGAGTGATATCGTCGATACCGTAACTTTCAAAACTTTCGAACATGTAATAGCGAAAATCCAAAATAAATAAATTTTATTTGTACGTTGATGTATTCTATACTCCCCCAGAGTCCAGTGAGATAATCTATACCGAAGCTTGTGGAGTTGTCTCTTCACTTGCTGAACTATCGAAAGAAGAAGATAAAATTTTTATCTTTGGAGATTTTAACAGGCCCAATTTAAAGTTTGTAGTTGACGAACTTGAGAATCGTCTCATTCCATTGAATCTTTGAGACGATATTGATTTCAACATAGTTTCTACATTGTACGACAATGATTTACAGCAAGTAGCTCCGACACTCGATTCCTCTGGCAATTGCTTAGATCTAATTTTCACGAATGCTTATGATGAGGTGGTGGTTAATCCAACTAATGATGTGGAAAATCTTTTCAAAAATACCCTTCCTCATTCCGCACCTTCAGTTGATTATTCCATCTCTGATGACACAAACAGCCTTCCGTACAATAACTCGATTGTATTTGATTTCCGTAATGCTGACTGCGATAGCATTAAGAGTTATATTTCTAATGTTGACTGGATTAGTAAGCTTTTGACGCTAGATGTAGATGATGTAGTGAACTCTTTCTTCAGACCATATTTGACGCCATTGGAAGTCATACACCTAAAATCAAAAAGAGGAATAAGCTGTCTGAGTCATGATTGGACAGTAGTCTTCGAAGTTTAAGAAACAGAAGGAATAAGCTCCACAAAATTATACAAAAAGAATCCAATGTCAGTGGTGCGAATTAAAAACGAATATAATGTACAGGCAAATGAATTTAGATTGAAGTCACGCGAGGCGTATGCAATGTATATTAATTTTTTTGGCAAAAACATGATTCAAAACCCAAAGAAGTTCTTTGATTTTGTAAATATTAAGCGCAAAGCTCATGGTTATCCTAAACAAATGACCCATGAAGACTGCAGTTCCTCTGTCCTGGAAGTAATCTGTAATTTCTTTGCAGGTCATTTTCAATCAGCGTATTCCTTACCAAACACCTCATCTCATGTAGATAACACAAACGCCGTTTTTGTAACAACGCTTCAAGAACTCTTAGTTCGCTTCGCTAACGAAACTCTTACTTCAAACACCGGACTCAAACCGTTAAATTTCAAGGGTATTTGTCCAAAGAAATTCAAGTCTACTCCGGTGTACCTCAAGGCAGTCATCTCGGACCTCTTCTTTTCAACATATTTATATCAGACCTTTCTGATGTGTTATCCAATATACCCCATTCATTTTATGCGGATAATCTCAAATTATACTATGGTATACCATCCTACAGTGATTCCAACACAAACCACCTATACCTGAACCTCGAAAAATGTCAGGCGATCAGTTTTTTTCGCAGAACTTGAATTTTATTAGCTGATTATCACCTCAGTAATAATAATCTTTCCCGAACAGACAGCACAGTAGACCTCGATGTCTTTTTGGATAAGAAACTCCGTTTTAATTTGCACTATGATGAGGTTCTCTGCAAGGCTAATAAAATGTTAAGCTTCATCAAACGGCGCGCTAAAGAATTTCAGAATGTTTGGGTAACAAAGACATTATACATACCATTTGTCCGCCCTATTCTCGAATATGCATGTGTCGTCTGGCATCCTGTTTCTGATGTTCATACAAAAAGATTTGAGACTGTTCAAAAATAGTTCCTGCTATTTGCTTTACGATCTCAATATGACCTACTTAACTTTCAGAGCTTGCCTTCATATGAATATCGGTTGTCCATTCTAAATTTATCTTCACTTGCCTCCCGTAGAATTATATCATGCTCTTGCTTTGCATTTGATATTCTCCATTAAAGTTCAATATCTGATCGACAGGATATCCTTGAACGAACTAGTAAGATTTACAAGACATTCACGTTTGCTGGTGGAGAGCCGACATCTTACCATCTACGGTGAGAATGAACCGATCAGTAGATGCTGCAAAATATTAAATAGCCTGAGCCATTGCTTTTCCCCAACCATATCCAGACTACAGTTTAATACCAATCTATCAATGTTCCTTTCTGCCTAGTCCTAAATTTTTAACTTGTATTTTTGTAAGTGTAACCTTTACTTTTAACTTGTATTTTGTAACTTTTAACTTGTATTTCTTTGTGATAATTTATAATTTTGATGTAATACCTTGTTTGGTAAGTAAATAAATTAGTTAATTAATGGGAGACGGACAAATAATTAAGTGTAATAATTTTTTTTCATTACATACAATACTTTTTTCTATTTTGGACCTTGAGTTGGTGTAGATTTTCCACTTTCATTGAACTCTATATTAAACCGAGGATAGGATAAGTTTCGACGAGCGGTACGAGGAAAATCATGTATTTCTTGAGGTACGGTACCTTTACTTTGATGTGGTGTTGACGACCATCGAAAGCAGCACAAAACGATGAGAAATGATGCAAATCATGCATCAAATTAGGCAAAAATCAACAAAGGATCCTTACGGGGCACTTTAAACTTGGAAGACACCTTAAGAAAATGTGTCTTAGGGAGAACGGCAAGCATATGTTCTGCAGGTTTGCAGATAAAACACCCGAATTTCTTCTGACGTGCTGCAGAGCTCTGTTCTGGGAAAGAATAGACATTCTCGGAACTTATTGCCTAGCTGAGGAGCAACTTGGACGCCTAGAGCCAATGAAGATCATCCACTTTCTGAGAGAGGTTGGTATATTAATGGAACTCTAGGCACTCCAATGAGAATGGTTGTCAAAGGATGAAGTGCAAGACACCAATTTCATGCAACGTAGAATTTACAAGTGCTCTTCGTATCTTGTCGTTATTTACCTTGTTTTCCTTTCTATGTATAGCATGTTGCGTGTCAGTTTATAAATTTAGTTTTTTGAAATCTGACCAAAACTCCTGCATTCTTTGTAGCATTTACGACTGGAGAACGAGTCTCCAAGCAGTGCAAGGATTCAAAATACTTACTAATTACACTTGAACTGACCAAGTTAGAAACCCCGCTCAGACACATTATTTCTCCCTAGGCCTCAGTTCGCCATTGTGGTTATGAATTTATCCCCATAGCAGCGACTCAGAATTAGATATCCTAGGTAATTCTAAACTGTGAGATTTCTAAGGTAATCTTGAGGTTCATTTGCACGCATGGAAGGAATACTTACAATATTCTTTATGACTAACATCTCGTCAGCCATTCTCGAACGATATTTTTTGCATCTTTGAAAAAAATTCTTGTTTTGATCTTATCGCAAAATGCTTCACCTATAAAAAGAGTCCTTTCTGAAGTGATATCTATAGTAAAGAAACTTATTGCAAATGATTCTCCTTCAGTTCAAAATTCCGGAGGCTTTATGGCTCTAAAGGTTGATTGTTTCGAGATCAGAGAAGAAAACTGTTTAACTTTTTCGTTTAAAAGTGATTTCCCATCACACCTGCTAAGCACATTTCATCGAACTATATCTTCTCATCCTTAATTCCAACTCAAATAAATAGGAACCCATCCAGACAATGCACTAGTACGACTACGAAGCATCCTTCGTATGGTTCTTTTCCTTTTCTGTCGATTATCAAGAAATCATTGGAGTCAGGCTCTGAAGCACTTTAAATATCCCGATATGGTTGATTGTTATCTAACCATGTAACATTCTGCACACGATTCTAGGGAAGGAAAAGTACCACAACCAGTTGAAACCTTTTTTTCTCTCAGGCACTCTGAGCTAACCTTAACAGCCGCCATAAAAGCTAATCAAATGATTTGGGTTAAAGTCGTTGCCTTTGCCCTAACACTTCTGCATCTGGAGTTCTCACTGAGACAAGCGTCGATGAGGCATCAAACAAGTCACCTGCCTCGTTCTTGAAAGCTATCAGTGTGTGAAATGAACTTCACGATATTTCGAGGTAACGCAAAGAGGACGATAACCGTAAAAGTCACGTCATTACAAGAAATGCACGGTTAAGACTTTGGCTCGATAGTCTGAGCTGTAATGTCTCACCAGAGTACGATTATCTTTGTTCTACGGAATTCTCGCATGAGCACATGTACGGCAGTAGGTGTGCCGTCAGATGGAGGTGGTTACGTACAGATTCCATGGGAACAATATCGCCCGGGAAAATCGAAAGGTGAAATATGAGATTGTTTTATCCACTTTCGATAAAATGGAAAATCGACTGGCTATGTACGAAAGCGACTTTTTGCTGCTTTTCGACGATTTCTTTCATCACTGATTCACGTGAATCTGCATAAAAGCTTGTTGGTAGCACTTCACGTTTGTTGCGGGGAATAACTTTGCATGAAGTGAATTATTCAACGGATAAAGACAGATTCCTTTGGCATTTGTTTTGATTTCATTTTAACAGTAACTGCTTGTGAGATTGTTTTGATAAATTTGAATAGTTTTGGGTCTGGGAAATACTTCGGTTAACATATAATTTGAATCTCCAATCGTTAACCTTGATTATTAAATTTGCGAAATAGTTCCAGGGATCATCAAAGTTAGTTTATCCCTCGACCAATCCTCAGGCAGATAAATTTATAATTACAACCTTATTGGATCACACACAGCACCTCCAAGATTCATGTAACATTAACCTGTTTGTGAAAGTGATTAGAATGGATGACAAACAAATCATTCTTTACACCTCTAAAGATGTACAAATATATTCATATGCTTACGAGTACAAGTACAATAGATTTGTACAAGTTTAGAAGAGAGATGAAAAATCAGTTGGAATTCTTCATAAGCGCCTATGAAACTGCCAACTAATTTTGATCATCAAAATTATTTGAGGCAGGAGAAGGTATACAGAGAATAAAATATATTACATGAAAAGGTTTACAAATTTAACACAAAGATAGGATGAAAGAGCCGGAAAATTTTTGCTAATATTTACAAGCAACATGATTCTTACTTAATATTAAATGCTGATTTCGAAAATGTTTCAGTTTTTCTGTATCAGTTCTAGTTTTAAGATTATCAGGGGAGGTGTTACCACCAAAAACATATTTAATAGTTTAAAAAAAAATGCCTTTGAATTTTTATTATCTGTCACTGTAACAAATTATAATGCCAAGTGATATCTATAAGAATCAGCATCAGATATCTTGGTCAGCAACTATTCATCACAATGTCAAAGTCAAAGTCAAAAGCGCTTTATTTAATACTAATCGTTATAAACTTTAAAAGAATATAAAGCAAATTCCAAACAATAACAATAAAAACTTAATGGTCCAAATGGCTCTCTAAATTTATACGTTATCATTAACACATTTCATCAAAAAACTATAGCAAATTCAATTAATTAAGATTATTACATATTTTTAAAATTTAATAGGAAAAAGGAAAAAAAACCAACCAACACTATCCTAAAATTATTTATAATTTAAACACATAAGTGAAACTTTGATCCTACACCTAATATGTTGTAACTTATTTCTAATAAAACCCAATTAAAAATTTTGATCTTACACTAAAAAATTCTATAACAATGTTCCTAACCTAAGCGTTTAATCTTAGCTCTAACGGAATATAGTAAACATAACATATACCTAACTTATACCTGATTTTTAACACAAATAAACAACATCACTAAATAATGAGCTGAAACTCAAAAAACTAAATAACGAAAAACACCAGAACTGAAAATAAACACGAATAATTTAGACATTGTCATTCAGCCACCAATACCTAGATTGCCCCATCTCAACTCGATCAGCTTCAACGAATCTAGCAAATGAGTATCTCCAGTGGAATTGTTGGTCTCGTGAACTCAAGTTCGGAGGATATTTTATCTTCTTATCGGTGGCCCGTCGATATATGTGGTATATGACTAGGACGCCGTCAGAATCAAAAACATATCGATTCATGTCCAAATACACGAATGCTTCTGGAGGAATGAAGCCAGTAGCGAGGCAATTCGCGATATACCCGTCTGTAGGGTGGAACGGCTGTGAAATCAAAGGGTTTTCACTCACAGTAACAGATCTTGCGATATGATTCCGAAGAAGCTTCAATATGTAGATATCGACCCTCGTCACTTCAGCAGTTTGATAAATTCTTCTATTTGATATATAATGTTTCCAATCCGTCTCAGGCTTTCTGTACAAACCAGCACATGCACGAAGACATTTCCTTTGGAAAACTCTTAATTTTTCCATAGTACTAGCACTCTGTTTGTACCAGATCTGACATCCATATGTCAAAACTGGTCCAACCAGGGTGTTGTAACAGATAATTTTGACCTTTTGATCAATGTATTTGGAATGAAAGAGTTTTCGTAGAGCCATGGCTACTTTTAGTGCCTTACTGAACATGATTTTCACATGTTCAGTATAGTACAGATACTGATCGAGATGAATACCAAGGTATCGAACACAGGATTTATGGGGAACTCGTTCTAAACTACCCTCGCCAGCCACGATGTGGAAATCTTTCCAATTACGTTTCAGGTCTTGACTGACCCCCTGCAGAGTTGTCCGAAACAAGATTGTTTCACACTTCTGCGCATTGATTTTTATTCACCCATTGTCAGTGTACAGCTGTACATCATTGAACATTTTTCGGAGATTGCTCTGAACTATTGTAGCTTTTCGGTCTACCGTATAGATGATCCGATCATCAGCAAACGCTACCAATGATCGCGTTGGCGAGACGTTAAAATCAAAGCCGTTCAATAGCTGGCGAATGAAGATTGAGAAGAGCAGAGGCGCAGTAACTTTTCCCTGCTGTAGACCATTCAAGACCTTGAATTCGCGCGTCAGGTTTCCATCAGTTACAACAAACGATTTCCCGGCTAACATATTGCACATCATGGCAACAAGGTGTCTGGGCACTTGCCCTGAAGGAGTTTAAAAATGAGTCTATCTAACCACACCGTATCGAAGGCTTTCTCCATATCAATGAGACATGCTCCAACACATTGTCTATCATTTAGTTTCCAACAGATATCTGAGGTTACTTTCGTTATTGCATGTGTGGTTGAATGCCTGGCACGAAAATCAAATTGGCAATTCGGCATCAACTCATATTCCTCAATGTGGGCGTTTAATGCTCTGTTGAGTATCACTTCAAACACATTGCTGATGTTAGGCAGCAAGTTGATTGGGCGATAGCTTTTGAGGCATGAAGATTCTTTTCTTTTCTTCAAGATCGGAAATAACTTAGCACTTTGCCGCTCATTTGGGAAATATGAATTGCTCAACATGTTGTTGAACAATATTCAATAATTTCTAATAGCAACCTCAGGCGAATGTCGGAGAACTACATTTGAAATGCCATCAGTACCACATGATTTCTTGTTGTTTATCTTGCGAAATATGAAACACAAGTCTTCATAGCTGACAAAATAATCAATAAGATTCAAGCTCGGTATGAGGTCAGATGTTAATGTTTCATCGAAATGAAGAATTGATTGGCCGTTCAGGCTTGACTTGAAGTCGGAAACTTTTGCTTCAACGACCTCTGAAAATATTTCATTCCGTCTCTCAGGGTTTGGTAGATGAACCAATTCAAAATGTGTTCCAATCAAGGCAAGTTTATCCAACTTTTCACAAATAATCCTATTTTCATTTCTATCCGGAGTCGTAGTATCAATTTCGACACCAGCCCTATCGAGAAGATTTATCTCATCACTAGTAACTTCAAGATTCGATACCTTCACTCGAGACTTCTTGCGGAATATGCTATTCACTTTCGCAAACACGCCGTCTGGGTTCTGTGGGCTAATACCCCTCAATTTTTCCGCCCATTGATTGCTGACCACACTCATGAAGTATGACCGGATTAAGTTCCGGACATTCTTCAGGAGTAATTTCAACAAATTCTACGAGCGATGGTTGTAGTCCGTAAATCGTCGATAAATATTGTTGACGCGTGTGAGAAGAAGGCTTTTGAATCTTTTTAACCTTGCGATGGTTGGTGTTTCATGTTCTTTCATATTGTTTCGATGTTTAATCTTGGGAACTACTTTCTCAATCGTTTCCAACGTCAGCTTCTCTAACTTCGACAAATATACATCTTTTTCATCGTTAGTTAGATTCCTGTCATTAGGAACCATTGAGCAAGAGTTGCCACCATCAGAAGGAGGACATTGCTTCTGATACTCCCGATTCAACTTCTTCTGAAACTTTCCCCAGTCTGTTTTTTTGAAATTCAACCGATGGTTTTCATTTTGAATTGGAATGAGGAAGAAATCATCCCTGTGATGATTGATTTCCATTACAATTGCGTTATGGTTGCTATCATAAGGAAGCACCTGCAGTTTCCGTTGAGGACTATTAAAGTTGAATTCAAGCATTGCGTCAGCAATGCAAAGGTCCAAATATGAATTTGTTCTAGGGTAGGTTGGAAACTCCGACTCATATAGATTGCACCTGTATTCAATTTGGTTCTCTGTTATACACGATATCAGGAAAACACCTCTTGGATTATTTTTGGCGTTCAGCCATGATGTATGCTTGGCGTTCAGGTCACCAGCAAGAATATAATAGTTATGCAGCCTGTTCTCTTCGAGTATTTCAAACAAGGAATTAAGCTCCTCCTTGAGGTTGAGAACCGTTCCACCAGTTGCATAGGCAGAGATAACGAAGAGGTTATCCCCACCTGGCAGTGAGACTTTGATAACAGACACTTCAAGAGATTCCAAGCTTTTGAATTCGACTTTTTCAATATTTTGGAAATGATAGAGTCTTCGAACCAACATCCCGGTGCCACCTCCCCCATCACTCGTTACCCTATCGTTTCTTACGAATTCAAAATCTTTGAATGTCATGAAGTGCCATAAACTGAGGTGGGTCTAGGTTAGAAGCCGATGTAAAGTAACAATGGAGTTGACGTTGATCGAGATGAGACGAATCCTATCCGTGGGAATGCGGGTTGATGACAACTTACTTTGCGGCCCTAAGCGCTGAAAAACAATGTTAATTTTCAAATCTTGTTTATCGATTCTCTCCGATAAGGAATTTGATTGCTGATAAATTTTAAGGAGCAGCTCATTATTGCCACTTACATTATTTATTTTATTTACATTGTCTGCTGGTCCTCTCGCAGCAAGTGCAAATAACACCCCGGGCTTGACGAAGTTGGTAGGTATCACACTGCGGTGTGCTTGACTTTATTTCGTAGTGACTTTAACCTTTGCATCTTGATACCGGGGGCATCCTCGATATGATGCTGGATTACCAAAGGCACTGCAATTCACACAATATAGTTTTTCTTTTGGCTCCGGCTGAGCCAATTTGCACTCGCTGGGAGCATGAATGTCTTTGCATTTAACACACCTATATTTCATGGCGCAATTGACAGCCGAATGCCCGAATCTTTGACACCTGTAGCACTGGTTGACCTCAGTTTTCTGGAGGCGTTCCCACCTCACCACGCGGAAGTTCAAGCACCGTATTTTTTGCAGAGCACTTGAACTACTTTTGCTGGAAATCTGGACTAAGTAGTGAGGCAAATTTTCGCACTCCACAATCGATCTCCTCGTGGCAAAATTTTTAACTGAAATAAATTGTATTTCTGGTGCAACTTCTTGGAGCACCTGAAAGAGATCGACTGTGTCCCCACCACAGTCCAGACCCTTCAATGAAAAGGTTTGGTTTCTTTCGCTTATTGAGGTGTACGTAAAATGCGGAACATCTCCAGAGGTTAATACACTTTTTGTTGCCTGGGAATCAACCAACGACTTAGTCCTAATTGTCAATTTATCGGCATTGACTCTTTTTATCTCAAAATCTTTTAGCTTTTTTTTGGCTGCCAAAAGCCGAACCATATCTTTGCCCGTTTGCCCAAATACATGGATTGGTGGGACTTTTTCTTTTTTCCATTAATCTTAACGGACGGACCAGCAGACAAAACTTTTGGTTTTTTCTCCCGATTTTTAATTTTAAGGTACTCTATGAACTCATTATCTAACTTTGAAGTTTCACCTGGATCTTCTTCAATGCTCATCGGGTCTTCAAGTCCAGCTAGCGCTGCATAGTAATTTCTGCTGTCGTTTGTGCCGCCTGCGCTGAGGACATCCTCTTGATCGGCTTCTTCCTTTGCCTTTTTAGTTTTCTTATCTTCGGTTTTTGAATTTGCTTGTTGGCCTTTTTTGGTTTCTTTAACTTTGTTGAAAGTTAAAGTTCCAACGAGTGCTTCTGATGATTTGATTCGAAGCTTGAGTTCTTTATTTTCTTTTTCAATTTTGTCAGCTTTCTCTTTATCTTTGATCAGCTGCTCGATTTCGATTACCGATAGGATTGTCAGTTTTTCTGCTTTATCGTCGTATCTTCTTTTTAGTTTTTTTTCGCCCGTCATCGGCGATGGGCACGAACCTTCTGGTTGATGGCTAAAGCCATCGGGCTCCTCCATCTCGTTGCTTTGTTCTCAGACTGGGATTTCCCTTGGACGTATTTCCACTTTTGATTTTTCTTCAGGTATTCGATAAATGATCGAATAATTCGACGGTGATGCTTTTTAATTAAAAAAAATTCTTTTCAACTCACTTTTGTGAAAAATTAATTAATTTTCAAAATTAATGACAGGAGCGAATTAAAAACACGTCTACACGCAACGAGTGCTAGACGTAGAATTCTATTCATCACAATTGTACGTGCATCGTGGAGCTGTGACTTGACGCCAGTTTTGTCTAGGTGCTTCAACATATCTTGTCGATGCGTGCTGGACAAGATTCAGATGTGGGTGCAATGTGATCTACTTATTTCAGAATAGGTGCATTTCGTTGTGCTTGCACTTTTTGGCGTGGGCATTTCAAATCTACGATGCACTAATTTTATTGATATGACTTGATGCGGAAATCAATTTTGACTTGCATTCAAATAGTGAAGGCGTGTTTGCCATCCGGGAACGGGAAATAGACAAGGCGTGCTTGTTAATTTTACATATACTGCGCAGCAATTCTTGTGTACAAGTTTATGCAGTTGTGCACATCTAAAATCAATTTTGTCCTAGTACAAGAACTGGGATAAGTTGTTACTGGCATAAGGCCAATTATTGCCAGTTACATGACACCACTACATGCACTAGAGTAATAGAATTTGGCATAAGGTCCAATTCTAAAAGGAACCAAGTCAAGGCAAAGGCCTCTTGACTCAACATTTGGTGACCCCGACGTGATCAGTATCGTAGCAGGAGTTAATACATCGTTTTAAGACATGTCTGTTTCGAACAAGATGGATCTCTTGTCCGAGCAGCAGACGCGTGTAGCTGCCGAATTCGATGCAGTCATTGCCAACTATAAAAAGGATCCCACTACTCGAAAGCAAAGTGCGGATTATTTTGAAAAAAGGCTTCGAAGAATTGAGGCATCCTGGGATATCTTCGAGGAAAAGATCCAAAATTCAAGCGTTGAAAGATGTGCGCATGACTCACGATTATTTTTTGAGTGAGCTTTTTGAGATAACGCAAGCAAACTTCCAGAACTTCGTAGTGCACTTCAAGAAAAAATTGCTAGTGTTAAGGCATTCGGCTGAAGACACCCAGGAAGAACCAAATGAGATGGCTCGCGCTGATACTCCTACTAAGTCTGTAATGTGTAATAAGCTATTAACAATCGTCAATGACGAAGTCCTGAAGCTGATTCGAAAGCATAAGGCACTAGCTGACTCGCTACGATGATTGGTCATCCGGCTAGATGTAGCTGAACAACCTCGATCGTTCTACAAGCTGAAAATGGAGTCGATCAACAAATATTGTACACAACTAGAGGGCTATCATCAAGAAATATTGGAACACACCGATGACCTAGTGATATTTGGATACGATCTCAACCAACACTTAAAATTTGGAGAGATCACTCAAGATTGGTTGATTCGACTTGAAATTGAATTCAAAGAACTGAAACCCACACCTACGCCAGCTCCATTAGCATTTTCAAGGCCTGATATAAACGCGCCAAAAATTACGCTCCCTAAATTTAAATTGGCGACAGTTCCACGACCTTTTCGTACAGATGATGCACGATCAAACTGCCAGGAGATGTGGTATCTTAAGGCTAACCTAACAAGAGAAGCTGAAAACCTCCTAAGGAATTTTGCATCATCAGAAGATAATTACGAGTCTGCATGGAAGACGCTCAATGACAGATACGATGATCGGAGACTATTAATTGCTGCTGTTATCAACAAACTACTGAGTCAACCATCGTGTGTAAGCGATTAGCCATCAGCCGCAGCAGTAAGGTCACTGCATGGCACGACTCAAGAATGTATCAGAGGTCTAGTAAATATAAACATTAGTACTAACGGATGGTATCCAATGCTTCAACACATCCTAATAAAGAAGCTGGATGCTACTATTCATTTGTTGTACAAGGTGCTTTCGAAAATAAAGGAGACGTTTGTGATAATTTTTTTTTTGTGGCGCCATCTGTGAATGAGATAGTACGTTGGAAAGTTACATTACTCCCTAGCTTCCAGTGAAAGATTGGTGACATTCGGTTCAGTGGAAGCGAAGTTATGGCGTCGAATGTGACAGTATTTTTGTGTCATCGGTATAAAATGAGTTTCGAACAAAGAGTTGATATAAAATTTTGTTTTAAAATCAGTGAAACGCTTACCGAAACATTTGAATTGATGAAAAAAGTTTATGGCGATGATTGTTCATCTGGTGCCAGAGTTCATGAGTGGTTTACACGTTTCAGAGATGGTTGTGAGGACATAAATGACCTTAAACATACGGAAACCCCCAAAATCAGTGATCACTGAAAACTCTATCGAAATTGTGCGTGAATTTATCAAAAATGAGCCGAAATCATCATTGAAATTTATGGGACCATAGTTGAATACCTCTAAAACATCGGTTTATCGCATTTTAACTGATCATTTGGGCTTACGAAAGGTCTGTGCACGTATTGTTTCACTAAAGTCAACATGCTTTCCAACATAAATGAGACTTTTGTCACAAAAATCCACTCTTGTGACAGATTTTTAACTAGAAATCGCATTTTAGCCATCAATCACTCACCATATTCGTCTGATATGGCTTTTTGTGACCTCTACCTATTCGGAAAATTGCTTTTAGCCATGTTGGGCAAACGCTTTGCGTCCATAGAGGGCATTCAAAAGGCTTGTATCGACATCCTGAAGGACATTGCGGTCAATGACCTGAAACACTCTTTTGAAAAGCGTTTGGATCACGCAAAACAGTGTGTCGAGGCCGAAGGAGACTATTTTGAATGAATAAGCTTGAATTTGTCAGAACAAAGCTCCTGTTGTTTCTATTTCAGCTCAGTTTCGTTTAATTTGGAAAGCACCTTGTATGAGTAACCATTGACAAATCCACTCAGTCTGCAAAAAATGAAAGGGTTTTTATCATTCTTGGAAAACGGTCATCTCTACATCATGCACTCACTATCAGAATATGCTTAGAGTTGGGTAGGACAGCATTTTATAATGAGTTTGTATGAGGTACTCATTTTAGAACATGAGGTGGCACATTGTCCTACTTCAAATGTGGTGTGACATCAAACCTTAACAAATTATTAATTCAATGTTAATGTTCTATGAATCAAAATCACTATTGAATTAAAACTAAGCAATAAGTTCAGCTACTGTAGGGAAATAAAACGTAATTCATATTTGGATACTGTCATATTTATCTACTGGGAATATTCAAACGAACAAAAGTTTTATAATTATTTACAAAATTTTATAAGACAAATTACAGGTGCAAAAATATCTTTGTCTGCTATGCAGGTCAGTCTTCTATGCTCAAACTCAACAATGAACTCATCTAATTTTCATTATTATAATAAATGAAAATTTTATACGTGGTTCAAATAATAATAACAGTTTTGTCAAAATTAAATACTAAATTTCAAAGAATGAAAAGAAAAATTGATTCGGACTAGAAAATAGTTGAACTTACTATTTTTTATTATGTCTTGGTACCTGTAAGCACAGTGACGACTTACATGTTTAAAAACATAAATTAAAAAGAATATGACCTTCATATGTTATAGTTAAAAAAATTAATTGGGACACCTTATTCCCCCTTAGTCGATTCCTTCTTACAACGAATACCTGGCTAGATTTAAAAAAAAACGGGTTGTGATGAGACAGAAGTTGCAGATGGACACATCCGTTTTTAGGGTTTAGTAAAATCATTTTACAAAACCCTTCCAAAATCGCGTCCTGTCTGTCCGTCCGTCCGTCCGTGTGTCACAGCACTTTACCTCGCAAACAACAAGATAGAAACATCAAATTTTGTGTGCAGGTGTAAACTGTTGCTCTCTTCAAAGTTCAACTACAAAAAAAATTTATTAGATGGGGTCTGCCCACAGAGGGAAGTGGCCACCGAAAAAAAAATTCATCAAAGGTAGCCGATACGAGTATCAAATGAAAGGTCTTCATTTGACACTTTTTGCTTCGAGGGGTGCACAGGGAGGAGAAATACACGAAAAATTTGTGTCCACCTCTTCGCGATTGGACACCTGAGATCCGAAAAATTGGAAAAAATTATCGAGGTAGGTGTTTATGAGTACAAAAACAACAAATACCTTAGAAGTCAAAATTCGCTCAACTTTGTTAATAATAGTATGATCTTCGAATTTAACATTTTCCTCAATATAATCGTATTGGTACCCTTGAACTCAACGAAATTCGATATTCAAGTAGTCCTATATAAGTTCCTTTTACTTTGTAAGTTTAATGAAAATCGAATGGTATACACTGAAGTTATAGCCATTTGAAATTCCTCCAATTACAATTACAATAACACACTATTTTGGTATTTTATGGACTTTCCATCGAATCAGTCAATGCAGCTTTGATTTAATCTTCTTGAAAGTTCCAGAAAAGGTCAATTACATAAATTTTTATGGGAATTCATGTTTTGAGTGATTTGGCGACTGTTGAAAATAAAAAAGCAATGGATTTTCTTTTAAACGTGCACATCTCTTTGACATATTTCTTGACTTTATTCGTTGCTGGTGACTGCATTTCTGAAAAGTTGGATACAAAACCCTTCTGGCGCGAGCGAAGGTCTGTCTACCTAACTTGTTTCATTATTAAATAGAGCCTTGGGTAAGCATGTTTTATTTCGTTCCACCATTTTAATGGATCTAAATGTCATGGTAATATCGGTTCTTGCAGGTACTTTTTCACTTCGATAATGCCTACTGCAGAAGGGTTCATGTTTCTCATGACCTCACTAACCTTGTTATCAAATTCAGACCCAATACTCCGTGGTTTTTTGGTTGAGATGCCAGCTACTTCGGTGTCCGTGATTTCTTGTTGTGGTTCTTAGCTCATACTAGTCACCAAGCTTTTTAAGCTGGAGCAAGCCTGGTTGTAGCTGATTTCATCAGAGAAGTCATACCGTTTGAATCGTGGGCCTAACCGCGCTCTCTGTAAAAAAATTAATCCTCTTCAATATTAGAAAAACGTTTTTCTAATCCCATTTTTCTGATTGAATAAGGGAGCGCATCTTTTGTGAGAAATTCATTACATTGCCTTTGAAGAGCATTTAAAATGAGAGATATCTCGGATATAGTGATTTTTTTTCTCTGTACTTATTTCTACAGAAACATCTTTAAACAAGTTGGGTAGACAGACCTATGCTCATGTCAGAAGGGTTTTGTACTTAACTTACAAAATGCAGTAACCAGCAACGAATAAAATCATGAAACATGTCAAAGACGATTTTATTGGAGAAAATGTGAAATTCGAGGATCATACTATTATTAACAAAGTTGAACGAATTTTGACTTCTGAGGTATTTGTTATAGTTATACCCATAAATATCTCCTATGATAATTTTTTCAGATTTTTTAGATCACGGGTGTCCATTCACGAGGGAGGAAACACATTTTTCATGTATTTCCCCCCCTGTGCCCCCACTGAAGCAAAAACTGTCAGTTTAAGAACTGTTTTGAAAAGCTCTCATAGAGAACTTTCAAATGATACTCATATCGGCTACCTTTCATGAAATTTTTTTTCAGGGGCCACTCTTCTGTACTGTAATCATCGATTCATGGCCTATTTTTTCGAATCCTAGAATGGTTACAAAGCCCTTTTGCTAGGAGCTCTCTCCTGCCTCTTCGACTTGTTTCAATTGTATGTACTCATTTTCATGATACCTATCATTCCTGAAACTTTCATGCAAATCCTAGCAAAGATGTAGTGTCTAAGTCGGTAAAAACCGCATATGGCTCCATAGCCATATGTTTCCATAGTAATACAGGGCATATTGTTCCATAGTAATACAGGAAAATTCAAATCGCTATAACTTTAATAAATACCATTCGATCTTTATGAAACTTTCAGAAAAGGACAAATTCATATTTGGACCTCTGCATTGCTGACGCAAGGCTTGAATTCAGCTTTAATAGTCCTCAAGAGAAACTGCAGGTACTTCTTTATGATAGCAACCATAATGCAATCGTATCGGAAATCAATCATCAACGGGTCGATGTCTTCCTCATTCCAGTTCAACATAAAAATCATCGGTTGTATTTCAAAAACAACAGACTGGGGAAAGTTTCGAAAGAAGTTTAATCGAGAGTACCAGTAACAATGTCCTTCTTCTGACAATGGCGATGCTTGCTCCATTGTCTCTGATAACAGAAATAGAACGTACGATGAAAAAGATCTTTATTTGTCGAAGTTAGAGAAGCTGATGTTGGAAACGATTGAGAAAGTGGTTCCCAAGATTAAACATCGAAACAATATGAAAGAACATGAAACACCAACCATCGCAAGGTTGAAAAGATTGAAAAGCCTTCTTCTCACACGCGTCAACAATATTTATCGACGATTTTTGGACTACAACCATCCCTCGTTGAATTTGTTGAAATTACTCCTGAAGAATTTCCGGAACATAATCCGTTCAAACTTCATGAATGAGGTCAGCAATCACAGGGCGGAAGAACTGAGGGGTATTAGCCCACAGGACCCAGATGGCGTTTTCACGAAAGTGAATAACTCCAGATAGAAATGGAAACAGGATTATGTGTAATAGATTACAGAAATTTACTCTAATTGGAACACATTTTAAATTGGTTCATCTACCAAATCCGGAGAGAGGGAATGAAGCAAAAATTTCCGACTTCAAATCAAGCCTGAAAGGTGAATCAATTCGCCATTTCAATGAAACATTAACATCTGACCTCATACCGAAATTGAATCTTATTGATCATTTTGTTAGCTGGAAGATTTGTGTCTCATATTTCGCAGAATAAACAACAAGAAATCATGTCGTACTGACGATCTTCCAAATATAATTCTCCGACATTTGTCAGAGGTTGCTGTTAGGAATTATTGCATATTGTTCAACAACATGCTGAACAATTCATATATCCCAAATGAGTGGAAAAAGGCTAAGTTATTTCTGATTTTGAAGAAAGGAAACAAATCTTCATGCCTCAAAAGCTATCGCCCAATTAGCTTGCTGCCTAACATCAGCAAGGTATTTGAAGTGATACTATACAACACATTGAGAAAAACTAGTTGATACCAAATTGTCAATTTGGTTTTCGTGCCAGGCATTTGACCATATATGCGATAACGAAAGTAACCTCAGACATCTGTTGGAAACTAAACAACAAAGAGTGTGTTGGAGCGTGTCTCATTGATATGGAGAAAGCCTTCTACACGATGTTAGATGACTAGTTTTTAAACTCCTTCAGGAGAAGTTCCCCAGACACCTTGTCGTCATGATGTGCAATATGTTATACGGGAAATCGTTTGTTATAACTGATGGAAACCTGAGAATAATACATTATTTCAGGGTCTTGAATGGTCTAGAGCAGGGAATGGTTACTGCACCTCTGTTTTTTCTCAATATTCGTTCGCGAGCTTTTGAATGGCTTTGATTTTAACGTCTCGCCAACGCGATCGTTAGTAGCGTTTGCTGATGATCTGATCATCTACACGGCAGACCGAAAAGCTACAATAGTTCAGAGCAACCTTCAAAAAATGTGCAATGATATGCAGCTGTACACTGACAATTGATGAATGAAAACCAATGCACAGAAGTGTGAAACAATCTTATTTCGGACAACGCTGCGAGGGGCCAGTCAAGACCCGAAAGTAATTGGAAGGATTTCTACATTATGGCCGGTGAGGATAATCCAGAACGGGTTCCACATAAATCTTGTGTTCGATACCTCAGTGTTCATCTCGGTCAGTATCTGTACTCTACTGAACAAGTCAAAATCATGCTCAGTAAGGCACAAAAAGTAGTCATGGCCCTTCGACGACTCTTTCATTCCAGATACATTGATCAAAAGGTCAAAATTATCTGTTACAAGGCCCTGGTTGGACCAGTTTTGACATATGGATGCTAGATCTGGTACAACTAAGTGCTAGTACTGTGGGAAAATTGAGAGTTTGCGAAAGGAAATGTCTTCGTGCATGTGCTGGTTTGTACAGAAAGCCTGAGACGGATAGGAAGCATTATATATCGAATAGAAGAATTTATTAAGCTGGTAAAGTGACAAAAGTCGATATCTTCATATTGAAACTTCTTCGGAATCATATCGGAAGATCTGTAACTGTGAGTGAAAACCCCTAGATTTCATAGCCGTTTCACCCTACAGACGGGCAATTTGTGACTTGTCTAACTACTGGCTTCGTTCCTCCAGAAAAATTCGTGTATTTAAACATGAATCGATATGTTTTTGATTCTGACGGTGTTCCAATCATATATCACATATCTAGACGGGCCACCGATAAGAAGATAAAATATATTCCGAATTTGAGCTCACGAGACCAACAATTCCATTTGCTAGATTCGTTGTGGCTGGCCGAACTGAGACGGAGCAATCTAGATATTAGTGGCTGAATGACAATGTATAAACTATTCGTGTTTATTTTCTTTTTGTGCGTTTTTTCTCGTTACTTAGTTTTTAGTTTCATCTTATTAATGCTACATCTAGTGTTGTTGTTTATTTGTATTATAAATTAGGGACCGATTTCAGTATAAGATAACGTTTCTTTTGATTGAATTTATTTAGAATTATGTTGTAACATATTAGATATAGGATAAGAGTTCACTGTTGTGTCAGTAAAATAAGTAATTTTTGAATAATGCTGGTTGGCTCTTTCTCCTTTTTTTAATTGAATCACAAAATATGTAATATTCTTAATTTATTTAAATTTGCTAGTGTTTTTTTTTCATCAAATATGTTTCATTGATAACGTATAAATTCATAGAGCCATTTTGGCTATTAAGTTTTCATAGTTTTATTGTTTGGAATTTGCTTATTGTACTTTTCAAAATTTACTACGATTAGTATTGAATAAAGCACTTTTGACTTGACTTTGACTTTATTAGTTGAACTTATGGCTATTTGGGATGATATTGATGGGTTCCCAAGATTGGACGATATGTTTGTGCTCGTTGTAACATTTCCAACAGCTGAAGCTTCCATCGAAGGTATTGATTGTGAGAAATCAATACTCGGTTGACTTACATGATCCTTTTGTTGAATTGCTTCAGAAAGGTTGAGTGCTGCGATTTTATGTGGCAAATTATATTATATTGACCACCAACACTGTATGAAAGTATTTTTTTGCAAAAATTGCATTTAGCCTTATGATTACTTAAAGCAGCAAAGTACTGCCAAGCACTTGATTTTCTTTTATCAGCCATACTATTAAGATAAATATAAAACAACATTTTGAGTATAACATTTCATTTCAATGGGATTTCAGAATTGCGTTCAAGGTTTAAGTTTTTTTTTAGTTAACCTCAAAAATTCTGCCGGAAAAGCTTTTCTGTAAAACAAACGAATTTTCAATGATTGTTAAATATGGCTTTTGGTAGAAATTTTATACTGGATTTTCTGTTCAGAATGAAAGATGGAAACATTTCAACAATTATTGAGTTTACATATATCAAGTTTTTTCTCCAACCATTGAGTGCGATATACACTCACGACTTAGGGAAAACGTTTAAAAGTTATAGCAGCTGATATAGAGCAGAAACATTTAGCAAAGCATTATAAAATTCAATGCCTTCCCAAAAAATTTCAAAACTCTAATCCCACCTTCGAAAAGTCAACCTACAGTTTACCTAAAATATGGCAACAACTAGGAATTTCTACTTGACAACTTATTTTTTATATTTTACAAAATAAAACACAGTTAAATTGCTTAAAATATCTCAAAAAAATTCTGATATCCACCATGATCAGCTGCTGAAACAAAACTAATCAAATGGAAAGTTTTCTTTGGTCAACTGATTTACTTTACTTGTTTACTTCTCATTGAAAATATGTTTTTTAAATAACGATTTTCCTTAAACCATACAACGTTTTACTTATACAGATACGTATTTCAGAGCTCAGTTGGCTCCTTTTTCAGTGTATTTCTTTAATAATGTATTAAAAGATTAAACTGAACAAGGAGCCAACTGAGCTCTGAAATACGTATTTGAATAAATAAAATGTTCTATGGTCTAAGAAAAAAATCGTTATTTTATTGAAACTCACCATTGTAAAGTAGCCGGTATTTTAAGTTTAACGGTTCTACAAAATCTAGAATTTTTCGAACATGCCCTTCTCTTAATAAACATGTATTTGTGATTGAGATCGGTAAATAAACACCACTTAACATTAAACTATCTTGTTAAATAAAACTTATATTACAATTATGCAGGATTGGCTTTTATTTTATTACTTTTTGCAGCACTTCAAATAATTAATTGTAACGCACGTTTCAAATTTTCTCCAACGGAACCCAACAGTCTGTGTCTAACACAACAAACAACTGGCAATTTTTCTCTATCGCTACGTTACATGCAGAGGTTGATTATATCGATGGATAACTTCAACTCGAATTATCTCATTCTACTTTTCTGCTTTTCATTTTGCCTCAACTTAAATTTGCCATACAAACATTTTCTTTTGCCTACTCAAACTCATTCTTCATCGCGTGCAAGCACTACAATACTATATTGTACCAAAAGATATCTCAATGGCACAAATGATAACTTTGAGGTAATGGGACATTTTTTTCATATAAACTCATTTGCCTGCCAAAGCTTCACTCACCTCAAACGATTTCTTGCACCTTATCATTCTTTGTCACATGCAAGCGATACATTGTACCTTACTATAACTCATTCATGTTAATATGAGGAAAATGAGTTAAAGCAGTAAGGTGGTACAAATAAGATTTTTGAGGTATGGGACATTTATCTCAGGATGTATGGGACATTTGAGAGGCATCTTGTATGAGTTGCACAACACTACATTAGCTACTCCATCAGATTTGGAGCAGGCCTTCGAACGACACAAACGTCTCTGGGGGGAAGAGCAGCTATGGCACTTCCATCGCCTGGGCCGATTGAGTAGCACCACAAGGAACTCTTTTGCTTGCATAGCATCTTCGCAGTAAGTCAGTTTGCGTCAAATTACGATATCGGTAGCCTGATAAGGTCCCTCTTGGGTAGGACCCAACAAAGCAGTTCAGTATTTTAGTTTGCAATCTTATATTTTGTTATAAATTGTTTGTTTGGCTTTGTTTAGTTTGCCTTAACAAGCCCCCCATGCTTATTCAGCAAATGTTAGCTCTAGGAACAATTAAATGTTTATCACAATAATCAATGTTGACTATAATTTTTGCTTTTAGCATACTATCGCTTTTCTTCCGCACTACCAATATCACGAATTTACTTCTTCTTATACGTGCATCCATGGCGGTTTGTATAGAGTGGTCAATTTAACTCGAATATTTGCCGATGACATTACATGTTTTTAATTACCAGCAACATTCTTTCTGCTACTTGGATAATGACGTAAGCGGTGACTTCATTTAATGCTTTAAAGGGGCAATAATTCTTGTATTATCTTTATCCATCCAATGATAATTTATTGTTTGCCAAATTATATATTATTATGACAATGGCAAAAGTTTGACGCTAACACGGCAGAGCCAATCGAATGGGGCATGCCTCAGACGGATCCGCGGGGAAAACGAATCCTGGAAATCGCGGCCAGGACGGCCCTCGTCCTACTAAACTCCGGAAATACGCCGACTTTCCGCCGTATTGGCTGAGAGGGAACCATACCGGACGTGACATTCACCTCGGAGTCCTTAGTACGGAGGATACACAACTGGAAAGTATTAGAAGACTACTCAGCCAGTGATCACCAGTGCATTCTGCTTGAGATAAGTGATGTTATCTCCCGACGTCCGTGCTCTCGGCCTTCTGCAACTGGATGGAACATTGGAAGAATGGACGTCAAGAGGTTCATCAAGGTTCTCACAGCAGGTGAGCCGCTGCAGGGAGCTCCGGAGGGGACGGAAGAACTGGCAGCTCAAGACATGGTGAACTCTACTATGAGTATAATCACGACTGCTTGCTGCGCTTCTATGCCCCGTCGAAGACCCCGGCGCGGCAAGCCCCCAGTGTACTGGTGGTCAACTGAAATCGCTGAAAAGCGGAGGGAGTGTCACAAGCTTCGGCGTGAAGCTTAACGGGCGCGGAACCGTGACGAGGCAAGCAACCAGGTGGCAGCATATAAGTCGGCCAGAAAATGCTTTCGCAAATTGATCAACAATAGCAAGGCTCGCTGCTGGCAAGACCTAGTGGACAACGTGAACAAGGATCCGTGGGGCCTTGGCTACAAGCTGGTCATGGGGAAACTTGGTGCCCTACGGAAGCCTTGTATACATGACGCGGAAAAGATGGACGCGATAGTGCGGGGACTCTTCCCCGCCCATCCCGTCCGTGTTGACGCTGTCCATGGTGAAACAGCAGTAGAGTGCCCACTCTTCACACAGCTGGAACTGGAGGAGGCAGTCCTCTCCTTGAAAGCGAGGATGGCTCCAGGTCCAGATGGTGTTCCAGCTGAGGTGTTGTGGCTCGTCTATCACCATTGTCCTGACTTGCTGCTCAGCACATTCAACGCTTGCCTACGGGACGGGGTTTTCCCGGTACGATGGAAGGTGGCAAGGCTCGTGCTGATCAGCAAGGGGAAGCGAAATCCCGAATCGCCGTCTGCATACCGCCCGTTATGCATGCTAGACACGGCTGGGAAAGTGCTAGAGAAACTCATCAAGGGAAGACTCACTGACGCGATTCGTGCTGCTGGGGACCTATCTCCTCGGCAGTACGTCTTTAGAGCAGGACGTTCTACCATTGATGCGATTGCAGAGATGGTGAACGCGGTCCAAAAGGCAGAGGCATATAGTCGCACCAAGCGACGGATCGTCCTGTTGGTGACACTCGACGTCAGGAATGCCTTCAACTCCGCTAGATGGGTGGATATTCTGGACACGCTGGAAAACTCTTTTCAAGTTCCAGAATATCTAATGCGGCTTCTGAGGAACTACCTAAAGGACCGAAGCCTGCTCTACGTTACGACACAGGGCCAACGAAGGATACAAATTACATCGGGTGTTGCCCAGGGATCTATCCTTGGTCCGGACCTGTGGAACGTGTCTTACGACGGGCTACTGAGACTTGAGATGCCAGATGAGTCGCGCTTGGTCGGCTATGCGGATGATGTTGCGGCTCTGGTCGCCGGACGCACCGTTGAACAAGCGCAACTTAGGCTAGGTACGCTAATGCGCTGAGTGAGGGACTGGATGACTGCTCGCGGGCTCAGTTTAGCACTGGCGAAAACCGAAGTGGTCATCTTGACAAAAAAAGAGAATCCCTAGAGCAACGATGATCAGTATTGGAGATATACAAACCGAATCGAAGCCAGCGGTGAAGTACCTGGGGCTACTGATCGACTCGAAGATGAGTTTCTCTGAGCAAATCAGGGCAACGGCTGAGAAGGCTGCTTCGGGAATATCGGCCCTGAGTCGACTTATGGCCAACGTAGGGGGACCCAGCCCATCAAAAAGACGCCTCTTGATGAGTGCTGTAGGGTCAGTGCTACTGTACGGGGCAGAGGTATGGGGCGACGCCCTCAGCAAGGAGGTATACCGAAAACAATTGGCACAGGTACAGAGAAGAGGAGCACTGAGAATTGCATCTTCGTATCCAACAGTCTCCGACTCGGCGGTGAGAGTGATTGCAGGCGTGATACCTGTCGCCCTCCTTGCTAGAGAGCGCCGCGCTATTTACCTGTGCCGAAACGAGGATGCGAGGGAGATGGTTGTCCGCGATGAGAGACAACGCTCGCTCAACGATTGGCAGCAGTTTTGGGGCCTCATCCCGGATGTGAGACCGTGGCTAAATCGGAGGCATGGTGAGACTGACTTCTATCTGACCCAGCTTTTGAGCGGGCACGGGTGTTTTCAGTCTTACCTGCACAAGATCGGTAAGTCACGGTCTCCCGATTGTCGGTTTTGCCCAGTAGAGGAGAACAATGCCTGTCGCACATTTTTTGCGTGTACAAAATGGGTCAGGCTGCGAAGGGAACTCTACAGGGAGACGGGAGAGCTCACCCCGGATAATATAGTTGCAGTGATGCTCGAATCGGTTGACAAATGGAACCAGGTGGCACATTATGCTCGGGCAGTCCTAAAATATAAAAGGGACTCACAGCAGCCGGAGGCGCTGGGGCTGGGGGATCGCTTTTCTGGCATTTCCTCTTCCCCTCTCCCCTCCCGCTAGGAAAGGGACTCCCCAGCTTGAAGGCGCCCCACGGCGTTACAAAACGAGACTTGGCCCGAAGTAATGTGTCAAATGGTTCCAGGCTAGGCTCTCAGATTGACAGGGGAGGTGTTTAGTGGGTAGTCCAAGGGTATCCTCCATAGGAGTCCCACACTGCCAGACTCGGCGGGCGTAAATGCCTTCACCTCCCTACCACAACAAAAAAAAACACGGCCGAGCAACAGTAATCTCTGGGCTCATAGGAACATGAAACAATATTGAAGCATAACGGACGAAGTTGTTATCCTTGATATTTTTTTCCCCAATCAATTTTTCTTTAATATTTTCGCGTGTTATGGTTCGCGGCCAATAATTTTAGTGTTCCGGGAAAGTGAAGGCGCACTGTCTTTTACAAATCGCATTTAAATCAGATTTTTATTGTCTATCAACTTTATATTTCCGCTGTCTTTATCACGAAAATCACTTCACTATTAATCAATGTCGCCTTTACTCGGCGCTCCACCATATCGCAGTTTTACTATCGCGGTTTCAACATCTCCCCCATTCATTCAGCTCGGCTTTATATAGGGTCTCTAGTCGTTCAATTCATTTCTCGTACATTGGTGAACTACCTAGAATATTCGAGCAATTCTGAATGAAAGCAGTGACGTCGCTTTCAGATATTGATCATGCTTGGTAGATTTTTGTGCTTTTGAGTACATTCGTTTGTTGATCATGATGTCATTGATAGTTGCAACAGTAGCTCGCAGAAATGTTTGGACACGTAACAATATTTTTCTTTATCATTTAAGCCTTTTCCTCTGTTTTGAGAATTGCTATTATATGAAAAGAAAAACGGGCAGTTCAAAGTAGACGCGGGTAGTATTTTAACATATTGAAATCCGTGAAGGTGAAGATACCCCATCAAACAGTACTACTTCAAATTTCTGCCATGCAAATTCGATTAAGGTAATTTATTTATTGGAGCAAAGCGCACTAAATTACTTCTGCCCACAATTTCTTTCTTTAATAGAAATAAGTAGATCGATAAGTCAAATATCACATGAAAATATAAAATTCCTATCAGCCATAATCCGTCGAAAAATTAGCTTTCAACGGTTTCTATTGCTCTAAGTTTCTACATATGTACATTATGCAACTAATTAAGAGCGGAGGAGGACAAATGCTCTGATGTCTTACCTCTCTGGTACCATTCGTCTTCTTGTTCCGAGTCATCAGTTAGTCCTTCCATAAATTTCAACATCGATTTGCACGGAAATATCCTTCGACAAGATAAGTACCAATCGAAACATTTTCGCTTATGTATAGAATCAAGCCGGAACTTAGCCCAACTAAAACAGGAGAGCCTGTTATCAGGCGGCTTTCAATTGAAAATTAATGTCCATTCATCAATCAAGTAGAGACTAGTCCCATCGACGTGATATATCTGTGCTTTTCACATACATATGTATACGAGTATGTATTAGAAAACCCATTCCTAGTGATGGCACCGTCCTGATCCTTAGGATTATGGAAACCACTGGCCAGTTTGCAACTGAACAAGCGTATCGGTCTGCACCACACTATCTTCTCTCAACTACCAATACTACGTTTTTGCTTTCAAATACACTTACGAGTATGAGCATGTATTTCTGCCTATCAATAAGTATGCGCTATTGAGCCGAACATTATCAAATGTCCGAAAGAGAGGAGTCAGAAATATTTATTGGGTCCATTTGAAAGAAGTGAAATGCTTGGTCGAAATTTCGATATTGCCGAAGAATTGAATTTTGTCATGGGGGGTAGCTGGTGCTGAAAAGAAGAAAACAAAACTAGACAAACTGATAGGTGGCATACGTAGATACATGCAGTGATTCGTGGAACAACCAGTGGGATATGCTTGCCAGATTTTCAATTCCTGGTGAATCTGCTGATGAGTGTGATGGGGGAAAAATTGATGATTGAAGCATTCAATTTATATTTGATATAGAAATGAAAATTTTCAGGTTGATTGAGTACAATTCATCTTGATGTGTAGAGTTCAAAAATTCACTTTTCATGCTGAAATGTCTGTGCATGAGGACATGTGATTGGCTTGTGATATTATAAAAATTCAAGCAATCCCACACGACATATATACATACTTTTAGATGGAATAAAAAACTTTGATTTGTTGAGTGGCTTTATGTGTTTTGTTCAGAGTTGATTTTGCCATCAAGTATAGCATTTTTATGAGTGTTCATGCAGTTTTCCAATAATTGAAATTGTTTTATTGAAAGCTTGATAAATACTTCCCCCGTAAACTACATTAGAAATAGCCATGCACTGTTGATATAGTTGAATCAATTTAAGGTTTTGATAAAATAAATTTGCAGAACTCCAATTAAACTGAATATCCATCCATTTGCCCGTTTCTTGGAAACTACAAAAGCTCCTTATATGAAATTTACTCGTATTAAACATGCTAACATGCCTATAGCTACGTACGGGAATTTATGGGCGATGCCCGTCCAAGCGATTTCTTTGCCCATACAGGGGCCCTGTATGGGCAAAGAAATCGCTTGGACGGGCATCGCCCATAAATTCCCGTACGTAGCTATAGTCATGTTAGCATGTTTAATACGAGTAAATTTCATATAAGGAGCTTTTGTAGTTTCCAAGAAACGGGCAAATGGATGGACTGGCCGTCCATGGATGTCATCCAAGAAAAACGGATGTTTAGAAAAATTTTAAACATTGAGGTTACAAAAATTTTTCACATGATATGGTCAGTATTGGTCAGTGTTGGTGATGTTGGTTACAGCAACTCTCGTAGTAAGTTTATTTAGATCACATAAACCTAAGTTAGGTGTGTTTACATTTATGCACATTTGCTTTATCGAATTTCGCAGCAACTCTCACAGTAAGTTTATTTCGATCACAGAGTAATTGTACTAGAAAATTACCAATTTATGTAACATAGTAACTATACAGATTATCTTTCTAGGTATGTCTCAAAAGTATTGAGCCTTTTTTTCATTTTTCGATTGAATATTTCTTTTATTTAAAATTGATTTTATTTAAGTATATATTGTCCATTATTATCTATGACTTTTATTCATTTTTTGGATAGAGCTATCATTCCATTTATGTAGAACTTTGGTGGTTTATCGGGGAAAAACCTGGCCAAGTAATTTTCACAGTCCAGTGAATTTCTTTGCATTAAGGAAGTTTTGCAGAGACCGAAACAAATGATAATCTGATGGTGCAAGGTCTGGACTTTACGGTGGGAGCATCAACATTCCCCAGCCAAGCTCTGACAATTTTTGCTGGGTCATCAAAGATGTGTGTGGTCTGGAAATGTCATGATGGAAGATAACGCCCTTTCTATTTATCAATTCTGGTCGATTTCTTTGAATTGCTTGTTGCTATCTGGTTAATTGCCGACAGTACAGAGCTGATTTGAGTGTTTGGCCAGGTTCTAGCACCTCATGATAAACAATCCCCTTCCAATCCCACCATATACACAGCATAACCTTATTTGGTGTCAATCCTGACTTTGAAGTCGTTTGTGATGATTCACGTTTTTGACCATGATCTTTTTCGAACGACATTTTCGTATCTTACCCATTATTTATAGCTCGTAATGGTTCGCTTAAAAATGGGTCGATTTTGTTGCGTTTTATTAGCATTTCGCAAATGGAAATTCGGGAGGTCAAATTTATTTGTGTTTATTTATGCGGCACCCAAACGTCGAGCTTCTTTGTGTATCCAGCCTTACGCAAATGATTCAAAACTGTTTGGCGATGGATACTCATTTCTTTAGTAATGTCATGGCTGCTTACTCATATGTGTAGGTCTTCTTTAATTTTTTGTAAGATTTCATCGACTTTTTCAGTGATTAGTCGACCTGAGCGAGGTGCATCTTTGACTTCAAAATTTCTAGAATAAAAGCGAACGAACTATCTCTTGGCTGTGATTTTTGATAAAGTATCTTGATCGTAGACACCAAAAATTTTGTCACGAGCCTGCGATGCATTCTTACCTTAATCGTAGTGATTCCCGTATTTTTATACACCCATTTTTAAATAAATACATCTTTTCACGCGAATGACGAAATACAAAACTGTCCATATGAAAATTATAGTCTGGCATATCACCTTTCAAACGACTGTCAGTTTGACTCAATCTGATTAGTATTGCCCGATATATGACAACAAACACCATCTAGTGACAAAAAAGGCTCAATACTTTTTAGACTATTATATATTTAAAAGAGGAAGGTCATAGTTGTAATCGATCGGTGGTTCTAGTGTGTGATGTAAAAAATTTTTTCCAAGGTCAACTAACGTGAATGCGGTTTTTCCTACTTATTGAAAAATTAAAAAGCTGATTGTGAATTGAATGAGACATTCATCTTTTTAACTATTATGGACTTAAGGAATTATTTCGGTCGAAAACGTCCCCGTCTAGAAGAGATTCCTATCGTGCCTTCGACTTCTTCATCTACGAATACTATACTTGTAGATGCTCAAGTTAGTTCCCAATATGAATCAAAGTCAGTGAACGCGTTATGAATATCAACATTGTCAATAAATTAGCCAAAAGATTTGCCTAAAAAGGGAGAACCTATCAAATAAACAGTTTTGTCGCAATACCTTAACAGCAATGATCGTTCTTTTCGAGCATCACGGTTCAACGAACATAAATGGTTGATGTCCTCGGTGACAAAAGACGCTGCCTTTTGTTATACATGTAGCAATTTATACCATTAGGATTGAAAGATGTTGCAAATACTTTGATGCTAAAAGAGGTTTTGCAAAACATGAAAGGACAGGATCGCATGTTGAAGCTATGATTATGTGGGAAGAAAAAAAGAATCGACAAACTGCAAATACAGAAATTTCAATCCTTGTCAATGACAAAACCCTGGGAAAACATAGATATTACGTGAAATTGATTATGGAAGTCGTTCAATTCCTGGCGGCCAATGAACTCCCTTTCGCGGATGCTATGACGCTGATGAGAAAGCTGAACGTGGCTTACTTATTGAACTTTTCAAGTTCACATTAAAAAAGACAGCTTTTTAGCTGAATGCAACGAAACTATTCAAAACAAGTTGGGTAAACAGACCTACGCTCATGTCAGAAGGGGTTTGTACTCAACTTCTTAGAAATGCAGTCACCAGCAATAAATAAAGTCAAGAAATATGTGAAAGAGATGTGCACGTTTAAAAAAAATCTATTATTTTCTATTTTACTCACTATTATCACTCAAATCCTGGATTCCTTAAAAATATTACAATAATGTTATTGTCCTTATTTGAAAATTTTAATAAGATCAAATCAAAAATGCAATGACTGATTCGATGGAAAGTCCGTAAAATATCAGAATCATATGTTATTGTTGTTGTTATTGGAGAAATTTCAAATGGCTATAACTTCCGTGTTTATCATTCGATTTTCATCAAGCTTAGCCAGTTCAAGGACCTTATGTAGGACTAATTAAATATAAAATTTCGTTTAGTTTAAGGGTACCTATACGATTTTATTAGGGAAAATGTGAAATTCGAATATCATACTATTATTAACAAAGTTGAGCGAATTTTGACTTCTTACGTATTTGCTGGTATTGTACTCATAAACACCTACCTCCATAATTTTTTTCTGATTTTTCGGATCCCAGGTGTCCAATCGCGAGGGGGGAGGACACAAATTTTTCGTGTATTTCCCCTCACTATGTGCCCCTCGAAGCAAACTTTGCCTAACTAAGCCCTGTTTTGAAAAGTTCTTATCAAGACCTTTCATTTAATACCCATATTGGCTACCTTGAATGAAATTTTTTTTTCGGGGGGTCACTCCCCTATATGGGAGACCCGCCTTGAATACCTTGTAAAATTTTTTTGTAGTTGAATTTTGAAAAGAGCGTCGCTTTACATCTACGAATATATACAAAATTTGATGTTTCTAGCTTAAGTAGTTTCCGAGAAAAACTGCTGTGACACACGGACGGACGGACGGACGGACAGACAGACGGACAGAATTATTTTACAAATCCCTAAAAATGGAATATGCTCGTCTCCAGAAATACAAATTGAAATAATTTAAATCATGGTGGAATCTGTTAGAGAATCAGTAGTTTCTGATGTGAGAAAGCTGATGTTCCATAGTTTCCGCTAATGTAAGACGGAATCAAAGATCAAAACCACTGAGAAAACAAAGCTATCGCTATTATAAACGCAAAGGAAGGAAAAACTCGAGAAGTATTACTCAATATTATCACAACTAAGGTATTGGTCTCTTAAACATTTACCAAGAAAACTATTGAAACATTGCATGAGAATAGTATTGATCGTATGTCTTTTGAGCCAATGCTATGATGGAGCTAATGTGATGAGTGGTAAAAAAGGAGGTGTTTATGGTCTCCTGGAACAACACCTTAATTGTAAAATTCCTTACATACACTACCACAACCGTCATCTCCATTTCGTCATTGTAAAAGCAGTGCCTGATAACAATTCGCTGAGGAACTTTTTCGATATGTGTGATTCTACATAAATTTTCTCACCATCCCAAAATTTCTTCTTTGTATGAAGGACAGACCATTGTACGATTGCTACCACAACGATGGTCCGGTCATTTTGAAATTATACAGGTTGTGTCATCTAACTACCCTGAAATGAATAGAGTGCTGGATCAAGTAGTCACTCAGTCAAAAATGTTCAATGGAGAAAATAGAGCAAAATGTATTGGAATCAAAACAGTCATAAAGACGGAAGGATTTCAATTTTGCTTGATTTTTCCAAACACATCTGGGGCTCTTAAATCCGTCCGTTCTTCAACAGCTTAAAGTTATGACAACAAGCCAGAATTCAGGTTGATTTTAGAAGATACAAATAAGCTAATATTTATGACTGAATCCATGAACTAAACAATGTCCAAACGAAAAATCCAAACAAGTGAGCATCCAAACTACATAACTAAGACCAAATTAACTTCAAACTCCGCGAATCGCGTAACTAATGGGGACCAACAGGAGTCAAAGATGAAGCTGAAACAAATTTACAATGAATCCATTGATCTTATCATAAATGAAATCAATCGACGCATCTCGCATAATCAAGAGCTTGTCACTGCCATTTCCAGCATAAACAAATTCAAAACTGATAATTTGAATGTTATCAAAGAACTAGGTAATTTGAAAAATTTACGATTTACATGAAATTTTTTCTGGCATGTTTGTTAATAGCTTTTCACTAGCATGCTCAAATTAATATACTCGTATTTTCAGGTTTGAAAGCTCCCAAGGTAGAAGAAATGACAGTCGTGAAAAATTTCTTTATGAAGTGAAACTGACGATGGAACGAGATTGGAGGTATTTTTCAGATTTCGTGAAGCTTTCCTCGAAACGTTCAAATTGATGGCTGCTATTGAGACATTTGAGTGTAGCACAGCAACTTGCGAATCAACGTTTTCGACATTGACTGCAATTGATAGGCCACAGCGATTTTCAATGACCCATGGTCGCATGGTTGATCTCGTGTACTTGGCTTTCGAAAGACATCGCACAAGCGCATTAAATCTCGGTATAATTCTCCGAAAATTCAATGATAAGAAAAATCGTAACTTGTCGTTGTACTAAGTTGCACAGTATTTTCTGAATTAAAAAATTACAAAGCATATATGTACGTTTTTCACATATCATTGATTTCATCATTTGTTGTTATACATTTTTTTTTGCCTGTCTTTCGTTACTTTGTGCCCGTACAACTAAAGGGTTTTCCAATAAGAGGTGTTATTTTGAATAGCCCACTATTTCGGTAGATGTCTCTTTTGAAGCTGTAATTTTTTGATATTTGACAATTAACAACAAGTAACAATACACGCTTCAACAAAACATTGAAATTATTAAAATTCACTATAAAAATGGTGAAAATTTGGCAGAGACGGCTCGCACATTTTTGGGTCGTCGTGAAGCGCCTTGTCGGACTGCAATACAGAAATTGGTGGAAAAATTCGAGCTGTTGGGACAACTTAGTGATGTGAAGAATAAAACCCATGCACGTCACTCAAGAACAGCCGAGAATATTGCTGCTGTAGCCAAAAGTGTTGAAGAAAACCCAGGTTTGTCCATTCCTCGTCGTTCTTTTGAATTAGGCATTCCACAAACGTCATTACACCGTATTTTGCATAAAGATTTGGGTCTCAAAGCTTATAAAGTTCAGTTAACACAAGAACTCAAGCCGGTTGATCATCAACAACGTCGTGTCTTTGCTGGTTGGGTCCTTGAAATGTATGAAAATGATCCGGAATTCCATCGAAAAATCATCTTGAGTGATGAAGCTCATTTCCACCACGTTGGCTTCGTCAACAAGCAAAATTGTCGCATCTGGGGCTCAGAAAACCCAAGATTTATAGTTAAAAAGCCTCTCTATTCTCAACGTGTGACTTTTGGGTGCGGTTTATGGTCCGGTGGAGTCATTGCACCTTACTTTTTCGAAAATGAGGCTGGAGCAACAGTTACGGTGAATAGATTGCGTTATCGAGAGATGATTAATGACTTTTTATGGCCAAAATTTGATGGCACTGATCTGGACAACGTTCGCTTTCAACAAGACGGCGCTACGTGCCACACAAGCAACAAAACCATTGATCTTTTACGGGAAAATTTTCCGGACCGTGTTATCACAATTGGCCACCGAGATCTTGTGATTTAACACCTTACGACTTCTTCCTTTGAGGGTTCGTGAAAGAAAGGGTCTACGCCAATAGTTCAGCGTCAGTTCAAGACCTCAAAGATGGAATTCGGGAGGCTATTGAGGGCATAGGGCAGCCACTTTGCGATTTGATTATGGAAAATTTCATGAAAAGGATATGGTCCTGTAAGCGTGGTCATGATAATCATTTGCCTGATGTTATTTATTGCTATTAACGGGATACCTTTTTCTTTGTAATGAAATAAACATCCGATCATTTATATTGGAAAATGGCATTTTTCTTTTAATATCAAAATAACACCTCTGATTGGAAAACCCTGTAGTTTGGTCTTGTTACGGGCCTGAGTGCTAACCACTCCAAAGTTTTGGCATGACAAACAAAGGTCGATATAAGTAAACATTCATTTAAGTTACTTATCTTTAACACATTCATTACAATAGATGTAGCAGTGCCAAATGCAAAAGAATTCCTAAGATTTTTAACGTTGGCTCCAAAGTTGTTTGTCTTTCTTCCTAGGACATGATGAAAAACATCCACGCTTTGCTACAGGCAGAGCTATGTCCTCTCATGAATCTCATGCAGTTTTTTTTTTTTTTTGCTGGTTAAGAGATAAGATGTTTGTTTTTGTTGCTAGTTTCTAAAAAAATACATGTAAAACTTGCGTATAAGCGTTTTCAGTATTGACTTGTGCCCGATTTAAGCACGACTTCCGCTTTCCCTACTTATACCTTTATAGATATTGCAATCGCATTCGAATTTTATATCCGAAAAAGGTATCATTAAGACTTTTCATTTGAGATCCTATTCAACTACACTAGTGTGCAAAAGTACAAGAATATCGTCGAAAATAGCAATTTTTTGAGTTTATGATTGTTTTTTTATTGTATTCAACAGCATTTTTGATTAAATCTTGTATATAACTAGAACAAGTTGGGTAAACAGACCTACGCTCATGTCAGAAGGGTTTTGTATTCAATTTACAAAATGCAGTCACCAGATCGAATCAAATCAAGAAACGTGTCAAAGACGATTTTATTGGAGAAAATATGAAATACGAAGATCATACTATTATTAACAATGTTGAACGAATTTCGACTTCTGAGGTTTTCGGTATTGTTAAACTCATAAATATCTCCCTTGATAATTATATCAGATGTCCATCAGCGACGGAGGAAACACACTTTTTTCATGACTTGTTTCACTTATGAGCATTGATTGTAGGTACTCATCTTCAGTCATTCATTAAATTGAATCAAGTGTTCAAAGCATGCACCTTCAACGGTGAAGTTGGGAAAAAATAACTCAAAATTATTCAATCTTCGCATTTAAAACAGCCACTATTTTGTTTTACGATTACTGATACCACTAGCTGAACCGATTCTCAAAGATATACATGATACCTATCATTCCTGAAATTTTCATGCAAATCCTAGCAAAACTGTGGTGTCTGAGTCGGTAAAAAGCGCATGTTGTTCCATAGCCATACAAGTATGTTGCCATAGTAATAAATGCAGCGCATATTGTTCCATAGTAATACAGGAAAATTCAAACCGCTATAACTTCGCTAATTATTATTCAATCTTTATGAAACTTTCAGAATAGATCAATCTTATAAATAGTCATCTGTGTACTGAATTTAATTGAATTTAAGGGTACCGTTAAGATTTTATCCAAGAAAACATAAAATCGATAAATCATACTATTACTAACAAAGTTGAGTGAATTGGGACTTCTCACGTACTTGTTGTTGTTGTACTCACCAAGGCCTACATTCCTGATTTTTTTTCAGATTTTTCGGATCACAGGTGTCCAATTGCGAGGGGGGGGACACAAATTTTTCGTGTATTTCGCCTCCCTGTGCGCCCCTCTATGCAAATTTTGCCAAACTAAGACCTGTTTTGGAAAGTTCTCATGAAAATCTTTCATTTGATTCCCATATCGGCTACCTTCAATGAAATTTTTTTTCGGGGGGTCACTCTCCTATATGGGGAGACCCCACTTAAATACCTTATAAATTTTTTTTGTAGTTGAATTTTAAAGAAAGCACCACTTTACACCTACACACAAAATTTGATGTTTCTAGCTTAAGTAGTTCCCGAGAAAAACTGCTGTGACACACGGACGGACGGACGGACAGACCGGTCGCGAAACTAGTGGGGTTTTGTAAAATTATTATTATTAGTCTAAACGAGGGAATTATGAAGGAACCAAAAATTCTTAATTTCAAGGAGCATCATTTTTGCTCCGTAGCTTCAAATATGATAACTATTTGTCTATTTTAAATTATTCAAATATGGGCGCTTATGTCTTGAACAGTTATTCTGAATAATTTTGGTGCATTTCAAGAGAGGTTATTTGCGTCCTCTGCTGTATTTAATGTACAGTAGAACTGTCAAATTCATTCCGGTCGTTATTTACATGCGCATAACCAATTTTGATCGCTGAAAATGTCTAAAATAAATTTTACTTGGAAAACGTTCGCAAATACTTATTTTGAGAAAAGTTGGTAAAAAAGGTCATTGAATTGTAAATATTGTTAGTTCTTCAAATATTGGAGTTAAAACCACTTTGCAGCGGTTCACTGGAACCAACACAAATACTAATCGGGAATGTTCTAGCTAACTAAAAAAAAACAACTCAAGCTGATTATCGACACAATTTATTATCGAGCAAACAAAATTGGTTCAAAACAACACCAGACATTCATGCCAAAATCAGCAAAACCCTGACAGACCTAATTTTGGTGGATACTATCAAACGTCGTTTGCGAAAGAAGGGATATCTTGGTCGCAATGCTGTGAAAAAAACCACAAGATTATTGCTTGTTGAAAAATATAAAGATTGATCAGTGGATCAGTGGAAATCTATTTTATGGACCGACGAATCAAAGTTCGAGATTTTTAGATCCAAGCGGCGCCAGTACGCTCGTCGGAATAAAGCTGAACGGTATTATTCTCAATGTAAACAGTTAAACATGGCAAAGGCTCCGTGATGGTCTGGGGGCGTCTCAAAACTGTCCGTATTCTACGAAGAATGCGTTAAGAATACTATCAGAATATTCTTCAACGAAGTGCCATTCTATCTGGCATTGGTTTGGTCAGCAAAAGATATATCTTTCAATAAAATAATGATTCCAAGCACACCTCCCATCTGTACATGAATTATTAACGTTCCAGGGAACAGAAACGTGTGCTCAAAATCATGAATGGGCCACCGCAATCCCCTGACGTCAATCGGATCAAATTATTTTGGGATGACCTCAACCGGCAGGTGAAGAACATCGACGTTACCAATGTAAAACAATTGTTTGGCAGTCTAAAAGTGGCTTGTAACAATTTCGTTACTGAAACACTTCTAAAATTGATGAAAAAACCTGATTTGACTCGTCATGATATTTTCGGTATTTTTTTATATTTTTATACAAAATTTAAATGTAATGAACATAGCTCATAGTAAAATAGTATAGTTTGTAGTTTATATATAAGATACAATCATCAAATACAGTTGAAAAATATAAAAAAAAAAAAACAATCACAAACTCAAAAAATCGTTTTTTTTTCGAAAATATCATTATTGTTTTGCACCGTAGCGTTTGTTTGGTGAAAAAAAAAATGTTGAGGGATCACATCTTTACATGAGGAGACTTCACTTTAAATCCTTTGAAATTTTTTTCAGCTATCAAGCTTTCATTGATCAGAAATTTCTCTGCTTTTAACAAGTTTCTGAGAAAACTTAATATGACGTTAAGAAAAATAGACAAACGTGTATCGATTTTAATATGTTATAGTTAAAATTTTTGTTTCCAAATCTTTTGGAAGTTGAGTTCAAATTAAAAGTGTTGAAAATAAAGGCACAATGAACTATTCTTAAATTCTTTAGAAATGGATAAAGGGAAAAGTGAACTAAAATTGACACAAATTGTGGACTAAAGCAGAAAGATGAGCTGACCCCATTACCATTCAATTTGGCTCTGGAACCCGTCATAAGAAAGCTTTCTGTCAATACACGAAGTACGTTATCATACAAGTCAAAATAAGTGATAGCCTATGTTGATGGCATCAGCATTTTGTTACTCTTCCTAAAACTCGACAGCGAAGCAAAACTACTTGTAGTAGGGCTACAAATCTATGAGAATAACGTAAAATCAAACTCATGACGTAGTCAAGCAAATATACCCCAAATGCACAAAATATTGCAATTAGCGAATACAATATCGAAATTATGGGGAAATTTGTGTGTATTTAAGTGCCAAAATAACGAAAGTTACTCATGAAAGAGACGAGATACGCCGAAGAATACAGCTCACAAATATAATATTTTATTCAGTTCTGACGATTTTGAAGGTCAGGTGCATACACAGTGACACGAAGCTCCAAGTATACAAATCTGTGATAAGACCTGTGCTATGCGATGGGTGTAAAACATGGACCCTAACCCGAGCATCCGCAAACATACTGAACGCCTTTGAGCGACCGATGCTGAGGCGGATAATAGGAGCGAAACTAGACGGGGATGATTGGAAAATTCAATACAACCATAAGCTGCGTGACATTTTTGACGAGCTTGGGGTCGCAATGGTTGTAAAACCATAGAAGCTACAATGGGCTGACAACGTGGATTGTATGTATGAACAATGGATACCCCAAAAGGCACTCGTTAGAAGAACTCAAGGGTGGAAACCAGTTGAGAGACTGAGGAAACACTGGTATGCCTCGGTTGAGGAATACAGTTCATTGCTGCTTGAATTTCAAAACTGGAGGAGGTGATCAATGGACTGGGATATTGGAGGTGCTATTTGCAGGATGAGAAGGCTCGAGGGGGGTTTTGCTTCCAAGAGGGAAGAATTAAACTTAGTTGGTTATTTCAAAGCGGGTAAATATTTTTTCAAACAATTGTTTTGAGCTCGAGTATGGCGGGAATTTCCTGCAATCAGAATGGCTGCACATTTTGTATTAAATTACTCTTGTTTTAAAGTTGATCAGTTTAAAGTAAAAAAAATAAGTCAACCTTCAGTGCCTCCCCTTCTCTCTCCAGTTACAGTTTTCACTCTCTCTCTCTCTCTCTCTCTCTCTTTGCATAAAAATGGTATGCATTTTAATCGTTTGCGAGCGTTATTACTATTCTTTCATTTTTCCTAATCTTATTTCATTTATTTTTTAAGAATTTCTTTTTGAAAGTCTAAAGACTTTAGTTTTTGGATGGAAAAGTCATTTATATTATATATTTCTGTTCTTCTAACTGTCATTTAGAATTTCGTGCTCTCTATTTTTCATTTTAATTGAATCAAATGGTCATGGCAACTTGAAAGAAGTTGGATAGACAGAACTGCGCTCATGTCAGAAGATTTTCTCATTTAACTTACGATATCTAGACAACAATAATGAATAAGTTCAAGAAAAGCTTTAATAATATTTTGCAGCATTTTTGCTCCATCTTAACTGACCACTATTTTGTTGCAATATCGCTAAATTCATTAACTAAGTTGAGTCTAAAGTATGATTTTTCTACCCACTGAAAAGTGAAGTGTTGGGTTCAAAAGGGGAAACCCATATTCTAATCGAAGAAAATTCAAGTGGCTCTAATTTTCGCAAATATGAAACTTGTAGAATATAAAAACTTTTTTCCTTGACAAGCCGTCGGGCCTTGCTTTGTTGTGTGAACAGATGCATTTTGACTCCTTTGAGCCATCTTTAGTGTCTAAAGGATATGTTGAAGGGAATGAATTTGTATAGTCGTAAGATGAGTAAAGCAGGTAGTACAAAATTAGGTCAGGTACTAAATTAAATTTATACAATATATAAAGTCATTCCTTTCAACACATCTTTCAGATTCTGAAGATAGCTCAAAGGAGCCAAAACGCGTCTGCTTACACCATAAATCAACGACCGATGGCTTTTGAAGAAAAAAAATTCTTTTTCTTCTTCTTAGCACTACAGCCCCTCTCGGGCCTTCGCTTCGCGCAAATAGCGCCTCAAACTGTCTCGATCCATTGACCGCGTCCTCCAATTTCGAAATCTGAGCTGGTCTGACTCAGTCGACGAAGACAGTTCCCTTCGTCGACTGAGTCAGACCAGCGTTTCCTTGGTTTCCCCTCGGGACTCTGGCCTTCATTTCTCCCAACGAATAACTTCTTGGGTATCCGTTGTTCATCCATACGATTGCAGCTTTCGCAGTAATATTCGTTGAGAACTCCGGTTCGTCAAAGATTTCATACAGCTCATGGTCGGATCATATTCGGCATTGATCCCCATCTAGCTTCATTCTGGTTATTCGCCTCAGGACCCGTCGCTTAAAGGCGTTCAATATATTTGTGGATGCTTGGGTTAGTATCCATGTTTTACACCCATAGCATAACACAGGTCTTATCACAGATTTGTATACTTGGAGCTTTGTTTTCCTGTGTATGCAGCTGGTCTGCAAAATCGTCAAAACTGAATAAAATATTTTATTTTCGAGTAGTATTCTTCGGCGTATTTCGTCTCTTTCATTGCCCGATTTCGTTATTTTGGCGCCTATATACACAAATTAGCAAGCATTTTCGATACTATATTCGCCAAGTGTGATATTTTTCCTCAACTGCGTCATGAGCTTTTTTATTTTCATTGATTTGTAGCCCTACTAGTTTTGCTTCGGTGTCAAGTTTCAGGAAAATTCTTTGGCAGATGTTAATGACCGTGACAAAATGTTGATGTCATCCGCATAGGCTACTACTTTGCTCGACTTGTATAGTAATGTACTTCGTGCATCGACAGGTAGCTTACGTATTACGGACTCCAGAGCCAAATTGAATGGGCAATGGGACTAGCCCATCTCCCTGCTTTAGTCCGTTTTTTGTGTCAAAGGCATCGGTGAGTTGGTTATTGATGTGGACTTGGGAAGTCGTTGACGTCATTGTCATTTTGGTAAGACGAACAAATTCGGCTGAGATGCCAAAGCCAAGCATTATTTAGTACAGTACGTTAAGATCAATACTGTCGTATGCATGCTTGAAGTCAACGAAAATTTAGTGTATGTCTATGTTGAACTCCCAGCATTTTTCAAGTACCTGCTTGACTATGAACAATTGGTCTAAAGTGAATTGGCCTGCGGATATCAAACAAACAAATATAAAGACCTTTTATATGTCAACATAAACAATTCAATGCGGATTCAAACAATGTAATATTAATTAATAACAGCATTCAAAATAAACTGAAACAAAAACTGAATGACATATCAATATTTGAGAACAGTGGCATACACAAACTGACGTGCAAAGACTGTATTATAATTAATGCCGGGGTTTGGAGCTTGACTTGTATATTACTGGGGAGATTTCATGGATGATAACTATTGTAGATATTGCATTGAAATCTGGTGGTTGAAATCGGCAATATTGCGCACGCCGTAATGTTGACCGCACTGAATATTCGGTGTGTCTGAAAGTTTTCTGGACATTCACGCGGGTTGTCACCCTGACATTCGTATACCGGGCAGGGCGATTTCCGTCATCAGTGTAGTAAGGTTCATAAGTGGCGATCTTTTCTCTACAAATTAACAGATGGGCGGATACATTTGGACTTTTGTCGACACTTATATCTTGGCGGTATCGGACCTAATGTTTATTCTTAAACTAAATCACCTAACTCCCAAATGTCGCTGCTATTTAAACTGAATGTTTTTGCAACAGCGTAAATCTTTCGAGAGTTTTGTGAATCTCAGAGTCATTTTGAATACATACTAAAGTAAGTGTTGTCAAACAATTAAATAGTGCGTGTATGACAAAGTTATTTGTGATTTCAAAAGAGGCACCCCTCTTTTGTAGTTCAATTAAATCTTGAAAACTAAGAGAATCTTAGTTGGGCCGAATTTCAATTGATTCCGGGGTAAATGTATTCACAGTTTAGGTGCAGTGCAGCAGCAAGCAGAGTTGGCAGGTATAGCGGTCAAACCGGGGTGGCCTCTCAAGTTTTGTATAATCATAAAATTTCATGCAGAGAGGTTAGTGGCAATCAACACGAGCGGTGCTTACAAATAAGAGGGAACAATTGTATCTGATAGCGCTTTGGGTAACTTTGCATTGCAGCGTTGTGTTTGTGCAGCTTGGTAGGTGTGATGCCCGCAGTGGGTTGCTTTTGTGGTTTTATTTTTGTAAATAGCCGTTAACTTCAACAGGTGAGCTCTCACAGCTTTTACTTGAGTGTAGAGCTTTTAAAATCTAATATAAAAGCAACTATTTTGTTAAATAACAATTCTTCTACAGCTATTTGACGAGCGCGGTGGTTTGCAGGTTGTGAAGTTTCATTGAAAGAAGCAAGGCAGAGCTGCAGTATCCCACTATACCGAGGTTGATTATGTTGATGAGCATGTAAGTATTGTTACCCTTCAGTCGAGGTCCTCCGATTGAGGGTTCTGCAGGCTCCAGTTTTGCCCACCAGAGGTGCATGTGGACGCCACTCGCTACAGCCATTAACCTTCGTATGAACCGCCAAGCGAGCGGATGGTTTATTGGAGTAAAGAATTTTTTATTGGACTAATCAGGTACTCGTGCGTACGTAGGGGGGTCCCAATAATTCCACCACAAATTCAAAATACCTGCTTACTGCAGCCAATTCAAGAACTTCCGCTTTCGTCGATGGGATAAGACACATTAACTTTCTCGTTCCATCGCCACCAATTTTCGTTCAGCCACTGAGAGCGATTCTTTTGTTCCCGAATCCCTCGTCAACTCTTTTCAAAGAGGAGCTCGTTAAATTCCTGTCGGGGAAAATGAACTTTCTTTTGGCCGTGCGCAATTCGCCAGTAGCATACAAACTGTTATCATATTAGATAATTTAAACGTAAATTTAACTTCATCTAGTACATTCGCCAACCAGATATAAATGCCAAAGTGACTGACATTCTGTCACTGTTGTGTTGTGAATTTGTCAATGTTAAAATTTACCAAAATTTATAATAAAACGAAAAATTAGAAGTATATTTGATCATGCACGCTGACATACATACACTTTGGCATCGGATACTGAAATTTAAAAATCAGAAAGAAGAGGAAATTACATTTTCGGCGAGAATATTTTCGATTGTTTTGGATTTGTTTAATAAGTTTGATTGTTGAGTAAAATATTTGCCTTACAGCAGGAGAACTCTTCATGTCCGGTTTGGTTATTTCCATTTCTATAAGTTTTCACCATTATTGTATCCATCACTGCCATTATACATATCATTCATATTCATCCTAGCATCATTACTAATTGCAGCTGTTGCATTTACAGGTGGACCATTCAAAATAACACTAGTGAAATTATCAACATCCCCACCAACACCACCGTTTTGGCTACTAATTATTCCTAAAACAATTTCATTACCAGAAGCAGCCTCGTTGCTTGTACTGTTATTTCGCAGTACGTTACGCGCGTTCGCTGCTAATCCATTCTGACTGATATCATTCATTGCATGGGGACACGAGCAATCGGTTGATTGTAATTATTTTGTATCCGACATTGGAAGTGTTGCTTTGAGCTTAAGCTTCTAGTCAATATATGGTAGAAGACCCATGTCACTTTGTAGTGTTCTAGATTACAAGTAAATGATCATTCATTCCATTGGCTTACAGGTGATAATGGCGCTGATTTTAGTGTATGATTTTGTGGCAAAATACCATTATGTTTTGGCGACATTCTACTATTTATTCATTGTGGCACATTGGCGATAGCCTCACCGTCTGAATAGAAGTAGCCTGTGTCGTCTAGTGGTTAGAGCATGAGACGCATAAGCCGAAGGTCCCAGGTTCAAATTTCGTTGGGAGCAGCGTGATTTAGTTCAGGGGATTTTTCGGACAAACATCCAGTGTTCACTCAATGGTGATATGTATTGATTTAATCAGATCATATTCAGCTGAGCAGACACACGGGAGCATGGTACTGACCAAACCAACTTCCGAAAAAATCAATACGGTCATGAAAAGAAATACTCTAACTATCTCTAAGCGAAGGCCCGAGAGGGGCTGTAGTGCTAAGAAGAAGAATAGGCGTAAAATTGATTTGGAGGGTTTTAATACTTTTGTAAAACCCGGCCCAACAAAGAAAACAGTAAAAAAATTGCGAAAATGTTTTTTGTTTTCAACATTTTCTCCTTTCAGCTCGATAAACTTTTCTCAACGACGTTCAATAGCTTCGATACCCGCTTTGTAGTAGGAACCGTCAAGCTCCTCTAAATACCTACTAACCGCAGACTCTACCTCTTCACTGTTGGCAAACCTTCTGCCGCCGAGCCATTTTTTCAAATTTGGAACAAGAAAATAGTCCGAAGGAGCCAGATCTGGCAAATAGGGTGCGTGGGGAAGCAATTCGAACTTCAACTCATAGATTTTACCCATCGCAATGACACAGGTGTGGACTGGTGCGTTGTCGTAATGAAACAGCACTTTCTTTTTCATCAGACGGAGCCAATAAGTATTATTTCATGCGCATTCCAGAAAGCAGATGCCATGACCTTCTTGCCAGCTGACTGAACTGTCTTTGCTTTCTTTTGAGCCGGTTTTCACTTTTCAGTCCACTGCTTTGACTGCTCCTTGGTCTCAGGTGTAAAATGATGGACCCATGTTTTACATTGTCAAACACTCGATGGAAACATCCTCACGTTGCTGTTTGTGCTCCATTGTGAGCAAACGCGGCAGTAATCTTGCGCACAACTTTCTCATGTCCACATTTTCAGTCAAAATGTGATGCACAGCACGTTTCAGAATATCTGCCATGTCTGCTATCTTGGGCACTTTTAGTCGACGGTCGTCCAAAAACATTTCGTGAATTTTCTTCACATTTTCTGACGTAGTGAACTCACTTGATCGACCGCTCCGGTGTTCATGATGGCAGCTCGTACGTACCATCGTAAACGACGGATCAGATTTCTCCAGACTAGAATCCAACTCGGCTTTGATATCGGTTGGACTTAGGCCTTTCAAATGAAAGTATTACATCACATAACGATGCCCGATTTTTTCCATATGTACAAATTCACTAAGAGCGTTCACTTTGGATGCCGGTAAAATATATAATAAACGTACTGTTATGAAAACTACCTGTATTCATAAGTCACTTTTGAGTTTTGGGACTATCCTCGTAATTTCTTGGCTACATTCACCAACATCTCGCTCTACGCGGATGGATTTTGCAATAAACGTTCAGCTGTGGGTCTTTTCTTGGGATTTTTTGGTTAGAGCCATCTTTGTAAATGAGTGGAATGTTGGACTCCATTTGTCTTTATCTTTTAGCGTTAGCAGTTTGAAGCCACTTTTTGACATCAAGAACCATGCACGAATATGATGTAAATAGACGCACGCACGCGAATTCTGTCGCGGTTATGGCCACTGCCCAAATATCAAATAATTGATTGTAGCCACCTTTATGTTCTACAGTCGCAGCTTCTGGTGCCATCCAATATGGTGCACCTATGAAGCTCTTGCTATTTTTATCGTTGCCGTAATTTGTGCTAATATGCCAACATGGACCGGTTTCACATCTCCGTTCTTCGTGGGCATTTATTCCTTTTATGACCCTATGCACTTTTCCTAACGAATGTAAACACTCCAACTTCTTGAGCATTTTGCAGTACATATAGGAAATGTGTCGTCCAGTTAGTGTGCCAAATATTGGTAGATATCCTGCAAACTGCCACCGCTACAATATTCCATACAAATCAAAGAGTTCGTGGTACCGTAAAGTAACCCTACGGCGGTTTCTATGCGCTGGTGTTCAAAGGCACTGTTTCGGCACAGAAATGAGTCCTACAGACTGAAATAGGCAGATAAGGATTGTTCCTCAAAAAACTAGCCACACCAGCTGTTTATTGAAGAGTTTTGGGGATGATTCGATATCCTCAATGGCTGCAGAATATATTGAGCTCAGATAAACAAGGAGGAGATATAAGAACTCGATTTGCTATATTTGATCATTACAACAGTAGTGTTCTTTATTAGAATATCAAAGTGTATTTAAAACGAATTTTTCCACAATCAGCATAAAAAAATTATTATAACTGAATGCAAGTTCATCAAACCAAAATGTGCAAGCCAAGTTATATTAATCAAAGGAAAATTCAGTAAATTAAAATGTGCAATTTCATTAATCACATAATTATGCCAGCTGGTATTCACCAGAAATTGAAAGCGTTGAGCTATGATCAGTCAACAATTAAGGTAAATGAATTGTAGGGTAGCCTTGATATAAATTAACTGCACTGTAGACGGTCCCAAGTCCGTTTGAGAAAGGAAGAGGGAACTACTTGTTTCTCCGACCCATAGGTTCCATGATTCCTCATCCCAACTCCCCCAATTAAATCGTAGTAGGTCGAACATTGTATTTACTGGTTCCCCAATAATGGGACATTAAATACTGAGAAATGCTAAAAACTACATCTACTACATCTACATTTTTGCTACTAAAACCTACTAACACCTCTTTTGTGGGGACGTAAGAGGTGAAGGCAAATCTTCCGTGCCAGATAACGGAATCAACGTAATAACCATACCACCGGAATCGAGATTGGACGACGAGCTAACTCCTCGTCCCTGGAAAATCTTAAAATGTTTTGAAACCTGCAGATGGGCCTCGAAATTGATTGGACACGCGGCTACGACCTAAAAACGAAAAAAGGACTATGGCATTGGATATTGGAATGTCAGATCAGTCAATTACATTAGCACTGTCAAGGGCCTTTTACAACAGTACAGTCAATCTCAATTCAAAATACTGGCAGTCCAGGAAACGAATTGGATTGGAAACGACATTTAAGACATGAGATCGCACACAATATTCAAAAGTGGGAAGCCTACAAGAAAATGAGGATTCAGAGTAGCCTTCATTGTGGATAGGGAGTTCAAATTGCACGTTATTGATTTCAAGGCAGTCAATGAACGGTTGTGTACAATCCGTATAAAACCGAAATTCTTCAAAATCTGGCTGATTAATGTTCACGCCCTGACCGAAGAAAAGAACGAAGAAACGAAGGAAACGTTCTTCAATCACTTGGAAGGACTAGTCAACTCATTGCATACAAACGACTCAAAAATAATTCAGGGTGATGTCAACGCTAAGTTTGGCAATGAGCTTTCTCATAGAGGAATAACTGGAGGATATAACCTCCACAATGAAACGAATGACAACGCCCAGCGCCTCATTGACTTTGCATCTAGCAAAAATCTATTCATACGTTCGACTTGCTTCCCACAATGACGCATCCATTAAATGACCTACGTATCACCGGATGGCAACACACAAAACCAGATCGACCACGTTCTGACCCAACAAAGATGGGCCTTGAGCATACTTGACGTCCGTACACACCAAGGAGAAAATTGTTCCTCAGATCATTACTTGGTCGAATAAACCCATCGGTATCGTAAATCGTATTCAGCAAAGACAAGCGCGCTACAAAAATTTGACACCGAAAGGCTCCAAACGGCATCTGTAGCCAAAAGTTTCACGGGGACCCTCGGCAACCAGCTGGCTCCCACCTTATCAGACGCATCGTGAAAGACAAGCAACGAGCTCTGGCTGGAAATAAACGCGGCTATAAAGACCACGGCAGAACAGACGATTGGACATGAGGCCCGGCGCGAATGCCAGAATGCGTTCGACAAAAAGACTCAGGCGTACAAAGATTAGATAGATAGGAAAACCAGGACGAAGAGAGAACACAATGAAAATCTTACAAGAGTAACGAATAAGATCAATAGAATTAAGAAAAAAATACTATGACGATCAATTGAGAAGTATCAATGTAAGTTTAGCGAGCAACAATTCAGGACAAGCATACATAGTAGTGAAAAGTTCGAAATGTGGTTATCAGTCCATCACCATGCTCTGTAGTGATGACATCGGCAGTATCATCGCTGATGAAACCAAGACTAAGGAAAGATGTGACGGAAAGATGGGTATCATATGTCAAGAATCTCCTTAATCCTCTGCACAGCTCCACAGCATTGGGGCCTATAGATTTTGGCAGAGAGCTTCCATTGGCCCCACTAACTCTGGATGAAGTGTGTTCCATCATCAAACCCCAAAAAATAATAAAGCGCGGGCATGGATGAGATTCCAGTAGAGCTCATCAAATATGGTGGCAGCAATGTTCATATAGCTATTCACAAAGTCATCCAGCACATTTGGAAGGAAGAGCATATGCCGAAAGAGTGGAGCCAATCAATTATACTCCCTATCCAGAAAAAAAGTGACAAGCGCGAGTGCGAAAATTATAGAAGCATATCACTAATTTGTACGGTGTGCAAAATATTTTCAAACATCTTCGAAAATAAAATCGAATCATATGCCAACAGTATTACTGGGGACTATCAAGGTGGTTCTAGAGCAGACATATCGACAATAGACCAATTATTCACTGTCGAGCAGGTATTAAGAACTGCTGGGAGTTCATCATAGAAGTGCACCAAATTATCATTGACTTTAAGCATACATACGACAGTATTGATCATAACGTACTGTATTAAATAATGCTTTACTTTGGCATTCCAACCAAATTAGGTAGCTTTACCAAAATAACAATGACGTCGACGACCTCCCAAGTCTGCATCAATAACCAACTCACCGATGCCTTTGACACAAATAGCGGACTAAAGAAAGGAGATGGGCTGGCCTCATTGCTGTTCAATTTAGCTCTGGAGTACGTCATGAGGAAGAAACCTGTCGATACACAAGGAACATTACTATACAAGTCGAGCCAAGTAGTAGCCTATGCGGACTACATCAACATTTTGTCACGGTTATCGACAACTGCCATAGAATTCTTCCTGAAACTCGACAGCGAAGCAAAACTAGTAGCGCTTCAAATCAATGAAAATCAAACAAAGTTCATCTCTCATTCGAAGAAAAATATCTCATATACACAAAATATCACACTTGTCGAATAAAGTATCAAAAATGTGAGCAAATTTGTGTACTTAGGCGCCAAAATAACGAGAACCAGTAAAAAAAGAACGAGATACGCAGAAGAATACAGCTCGCAAATAAAATATTTTATTCAGTTTTGACGATTTTGAAGACCAGCTGTATACACAGGAAAACAAAGCTCCAAGTATACAAATCTGTGATAAGACCTGCGTTATGCTGTGGGTGTGAAACATGAACCCTAACCCAAGCATCCGCAAATATATTGAATGCCTTTGAGTGACGGGTCCTGGGGCGAATAATTGGAGCGAAGCTGGACGAGGATCAATGGCGAACGATACAACTATGAGCTGCATTAAATTTTTGATGAGCTGGAGGTCTCAAGGATTGTAAGACTGCGGAAGCTGCAATGGGCTGGACACATGAATCGTTTGGACGAGCACCGGATACCCAAAAAGTTGTGCGTTGGGAGAACTGAAGGCCGGAGACCAGTGGCGAAACCAAGGAAACGCTGGTATGACTCGGTCGACGAAGACAGTTCATCGCTGCTCGGATTTCGAAATTGGAGGACGCGGTCAATGGACCGAGACAGTTGGAAGCACTATTTGCAGGAAGTGAAAGCCCCAGAGGGGCTGTAGTGCTAAAAAAAGAAGAAGAAAGAACACCGTTTGTCAACTTGTATGAAAATTTCTTATGTTAGATGCTAGAATATATTTGCTTTTGCCAAAATACGTACACTGAATATAAGACAAAATGCCTTCTTAATCCAATCTGTCACCTTGAAAACTACATATCATTGCTGTCTTTCTTGTCCAAGAGTAACTTATTTTCATACCTTTAAAAACATATGTACCTTATATAAAACTTGAAAACCTACACCTAAGATATTTCGCAGCAAATCCTTGCAGCTTAAAAATAAATTTCACAATGACCAACTTTAAACAAACTAAGTCCGATGACAAAGTACCATACAGCTTTTATTAAGAAAATTCCAAATTTGATTATAGGCTTAAGCTTCTACGAAATTGCAGCCCACTTAGCGCGAAAGTTTCGCAGTCAGCAAGAAAGTGAAAGCAAATGCGAGTCCTTTTGTTGTCCTGTACGCGTGTATATCTTGCGATTTTCGTTATTTGTCCCCATTGAAACTCAAACATTTTACGTTCGAGCTCCCTTTACTGGAATTTAATTACATGCCTTTTTTCCTTTTCTTCAATTTTTATTTCGTTTTAATTTCCCCCACACTCTCACGTTCATCGAATCTCTGTTGACAAGCCACAAAAGCTGACACCACCCGCCGCCGTCCTCCTCTCCACTGACTGTGGAAGCGAGAAATCTTGTTTGATAAAAGCCAATAAGTTTCATTTTCCCGTTTTTCTTTATACTGGTATGCATGTTTTCTTTTCAATTTTTCATTGGAATAAGAAGCGAACCATTTAAAGTGTTTAGCTGGAGCAATAACTTGCGCCAAAAGGAAAAAAGGACTTCTTAATACTCCACTCAACAATTTATTTGACATTACTGTGCCACTCCATCCTTCGCAAAGAGTAAAATGAAATCGAATCAACAAATTAAATATTTAAAGGAGTAAATTGAGTCAGTCAAAGGAGTCACATGAGAGAGGAGTATTTCCATTCGCCTGTTATTTATTTGAAATTCCATAGCATAGATGTACGGAGGTAGCAGGATTTGTTAGTCCAAAAAGGCAAATAAATTTGTTTTCATTTTAAATTTCTAAATGGTTCCTTTTCTAAATAAAGCTGCCAGGCAGGCCCGTTTTATTCGTGTGAAAAAGGCTTAGAATATTCAAATGAAAAATACAAAAGCAGATGTTTTTCATGAGAAGTCTGCCAGCATACATGGGACATTTGTTCATTTCTTTGAAGGACGTAGACTTAAAGCTATGAAATGTCCCCGTGAATTTTTTGTGTCCATGCGAGCTTGTTTGAATTTATAAGATCATTCAATTAGAATGAATTTAGAAACGTTCATGGTGGCCAATGTATGTGCGGAATCTCAAATTAGAAGGAATTTCCACGGAATATAACTTTTTGGTAAGAACAAAAAGAGAGACTTTACTGCACGCTCAGACATTGCAATGTGATTTTTGTTTCGTGTTCTTTTCACGTTTGTGTTCATTCTCTGAAAGAATTCCAAAGGGTAATTCACTGGCAAGCCGCAAAGGAATGTCGCGGCATCTTGTGCTATCCCTGAGCATAACGACTGCTCGACTAGACTTTATCAAATCAAATGATAAAGGACTCACTCATTCAGCATTGGTGGCTGAACAAATATCAACATGGTGGCAGTGGAGCCGAGCGTATTATCCTCAGCCCATTTTTACTTTGCCATGGCCACCACAAACTTAATTTTGTCAGAACTTGCTGTCGTACGTGACATGAATGGCAGCAATACGAATGAAATCAAGAAAAGGCTTTCATCTCTGCCTGTCTGAATCCTTGAAAGAACAGAAAACTTCCATACCAAGCAGCCTGCCTGATATATAAATAAAAATGCTTTCTTGGCATCATAACTCTCAGGGTTTACATGAATCGTCGTTTATACGATTCACTGATCAGAGCCTATCAATTGTATCACCTCCTTGAGTAAGGAAAGGATTCGGCTGAAGAGTAATGTAGAAATCGGATCAATGATAGCACGGATGAGCTCATACAAGTATGGATGCGGTGATGTTCTCGAGCTTCCATTTCGACCTTTTCCAGATTTGTTTTAAATACCAGGCATTAGCATTCCTCGCACGCCATCTCCGAAATTGGCTGAAACTTGGCTCCTGATTATATTAATTATAATAACGTTCGTGCAATATCCGTCAAATATGCTATCTGCTGTATTACGAAATTCACTTACTCATAGAGGATTAGATGGGGATAATTGGGCTGGCAAAGCGATAATTGCCCATTCTAGGGAATATGTATTTATGAATCCTGGGCATTACACGGCATACCAGACAAGGATTTGCGAGTGGTCCGTGTGTGCTCTAGCTTGTCTGCTGCATTGCGAGCATGTAGCAAAGGATATGAATTACGGTTTTGTGATGTACTCGAAAGGATTTCGTAGAGTGTGTTTCGTGTGGATATGTGAATGTTTATTTGCACCTTTCACTCTAATAATGAATTTAGGCTTCTTTAGAGGTATCGTTGCTTAATGTGTAATCCTCGAGTCAAATGTGCTAAATTAAAGATCGCTAATCGTTCCTGACCTTACGGATGCGAAATATTTACAATACAACGATTTATCTACTGTTAACAACAGGTAAATGTATTTTGTTTGGTGGAACTATGTAAATATCAGTTTATTGTGGGGATATTTCTGGGTTTGAATGTACAGAAGAAGAGCAATATAATGAAAGGATCAGAGGCTAGCCAAAAAAGCAGAGCATTGCTTTAGGCATTCCGTGAAAAAAGAAACTATGGTAGGCGCAATCGGAAGTTGACAAGTGTCGGAGTGGCAGAACTCTGCCCGGAAATCGCCGTGGGACCATCTGGCTTTGTTTTTTGATGCTATAGTCTACGAATCTTGTTCATTGTCACGAATCGTTAATTTTCTGTATTTTCCGCGAAGAAGCGGATAATTGTTGCATTAGCTTCCAAGAAATCGTATAGTTTTACCAATTATGCTAGTGGTAAAGTGTATGAGTATCACGATCTCCGGATTAGCTCATTGTACACGCTGCAAGGCTAAAAAGGCAATCAGTTTTGTCATGAAATTCGTGATCTGCGTCATTTCCTTGAGGGCGAGCTACAAAATACAAACAAAAACAAGGTAAATGTAGTGAAAATTAAATTGTAGAATTTTCATGCAAATTTGAGCAGCCCTAAATTAAAAAAAGTGTTGTTACATGTCCAAACAATTCTGCGAGCAACTGTCGCAATTGTTATCGCAACTATTAATAACATCGTGATCAACGAATGTACTCAAAAGCACAAGAATGGGCCAAGTTGATCCATGATCAACATTTGAAAATGACGTCACTGCGGGCATTCAGCATTGCTCGAATATTCCAGGTAGTTCTCGTCAAAACATTTGCCAATGTACGAGAAATGGATTAAATGACTAGAGACCCTATATAAAGCCTAGCTGAATGATTGGGGCAGGGGGGGAGGGTGGGTGTTGTTAGTAAAACCGCGATAGTACAAACTGCGATAATAGTAGAGCGCGAATTAAAAGCGATATTGATTGAAAGTGAAGCGATTTTCGTGATGCAGATAGTTGGAATATAAATTGATAGACAAGTGAAAAATAACATTTTAATTATTTGTAAAATAGTAAAATTAATGAGTGTGCATTCTTAGTAAACAAACTCTTCTAAGTTAATTTGAAAGACGGTGCGTTTTCACTTTCCCGGAACATTAAAACTGACGGCCGCAAACTATAACACGCGACAGTGGTGTCAGAAGTGAGAAAGAAAATTTTGAAAGTGAAAACTTTTAAACATTTTCAAAGTGAACAATAGTAAATGCAAGTGAAGTTATCAGGTTGGTATGGGCAAATGAGATAATAACTTGTTCTATACATTTTATATTACTCATCGTTAGAATATGTCAGTAACCATTTCAATGGCCATTTGTAATTCAGCATTGCTCGAATATTCCAGGTAGTTCTCGTCAAAATGGATTAAATGACTAGAGACCCTATATAAAGTCTAGCTGAATGATTGGGGGAGGGTGGGTGTTGTTAGTAAAACCGCGATAGTACAAACTGCGATAAGAGTAGAGCGCGAATTAAAAGCGATATTGATTGATAGTGAAGCGATTTTCGTGATGCAGATAGTTGGAATATAAATTGATAGACAAGTGAAAAATAACATTTTAATTATTTGTAAAATAATAAAATGAATGAGTGTGCATTCTTAGTAAACAAACTCTTCTAAGTTAATTTGAAAGACGGTGCATTTTCACTTTCCCGGAACATTAAAACTGACGGCCGCAAACTATAACACGCGACAGTGGTGTCAGAAGTGAGAAAGAAAATTTTGAAAGTGTAAACTTTTAAACATTTTTAAAGTGAACAATAGTGAATGCAAGTGAAGTTATCAGGTAGATATGGGCGAAGGAGATAATACCTTGTTCTATACATTTTATATTACTCATCGTTAGAATACGTCATTAACCATTTCAATGGCCATTTGTAACGATCTTTTCTGATTCTGCCAGGTTTTAAACGATCAACATTTCTTTTGTTCAATTGTTGAAGAATTTTGGTTGGCTTTCTGATTTTCTTCTTTAACTCTTGCATATGGATCTCAAATGCGTATGCAGAGAACTTGTCTAACAAGCGAAACTTCTTCACGCAATCCGATATGTGCAACAATTAATGCACGTAAGGGTTAAACGCTCTTCACCGAATATTGAATGGAAGTATTTTACAAACGACTTAAACATTTCTTGAGCAATATTTGCATTTTCGATACACGTATTAGGATCAGCAAGCAAGTGAGAAACAAAAATGAAATGAAGGAAATGTTGAAATGATTCTTCATCCAGGACATCTGATAAAATCATCATACACGTGTACAAAGCCAATAGCCTAAATTTTGTAGACTTTCAGTACAGTGAATCTTCAATATCTCTTGGATACCTAAAAAATTCATCGAGAAAATCTTACCACAATCAATAATCTGTGAGAAGCCATATCCAATATATTTATTGATTTAAATTCCATTTAACAGATAAAACATAATCCAATTACAAAATGTAACAAAACAAACAGAAAAGAAAATTAATGAACATTAGAATTATGTATAAAAGTTAATATAAAAAAGAAATTCAATGGTACTAAGAATAATAAATATGCATGTAAAATTAAATTAAGCACACAAAAAAAGAAAATAAAGTCTAATATTTACTCCAGTTGAGTTTTAAAAATCAGGCTTCTTAACCTCAATTTAAAAGCTAGGTATGAGTCGGAAAAAGGACCAAGCTCAAGTTTATCATGATTCCTTACCATTCGTATAATGGGAGAATGAAAACATAAATTTGTACGGGCATGCGGTGGCACGAAAAAATTGTTTGCCCGAGAAGAACGCGATGATTGACGAAGACGTAAGTCTGCAAACAATGTTCATGAAATTTGATTGTGGCAGAGTTGATACAGAAAACACTTATTTAGATACATGCGACGGGTTGACAGAGTAGGCAAACGTAAGAACGATAAACGGCAGTCATAGGGTTGATATGGGATTTTGAATTTGTAAAATAAGACACGAGTAAATTTACGCTGGACATTCTCTAACGAGTCAATGAGGTAGGAGTGTCGGGGAGACCAAACTACAGAACAATATTCGAGGATAGGACGGGCAAGACAGATAAACAAGCGGGCAGGGGTAGATATATTGTTAAATTTATGAGCATGCCTGAAAATAAGTCCCAATATTTTCGAGGCCCTAGTAGTCACGATTATAACGTGTGCATCAAAATTGAGCTTAGGATCAAAAGTAACGTCAAGGTCCTTAACAGAGCTCACAGCAGCGAGTGGGACTTCATTCAACATATAGGTGAAAGTCAGCGGAGAACGATTTAGATTAAAAGTCATTTTATAGCATTTGGCAACATTAAGACAGAGGTAATTAGACGAACACCAGTTACTTAGTGCAATCAGGTCCATCTGAAGATATTGACAATCTTGTGCAGACCTGATAGCACAAAAGACTTCAAAATCATCGGCATACAGTAGGCAATTGGAAGTGATAACCGAAGGTAGATCATTTATAAACAATAGGAATAGGAAGGGACCTAAAATGGAACCTTGAGGAATACCAGAGGACGGATAGAATGGAATAGAGGTAGTTCCACAGTAACTAACACAACATATACGAGAAGACAAGTAGGAGTCCATCCATGATAAGAGAGGGCCGACAACCCCAAAAGTTTTCAGTTTATAACAGAGAAGTTGATGGTTGACCGTGTTCAATGCCTTCGAAAAGTCAGTGAAGATAACATCAACCTGCAATCGATTGTCTAGGGCCTTAGCTTTGCTCAATCGTTTATCATGGGTGACTTTTTTTTTGAAAATTAAAGTCCAAATTTTCCTGCATATTCCGAGATTAAGCAAGTGCATGGGTTCCATTGAAATTTGACTGACCATTTGAATACCAACGGAATGCAGACAGTTTTCTCTGGCAGGAATTTATAATCTGTTGAGGTAATCATCACCAGTGTACTCACCGCCACTAAAAGAAGAAAAGATGACTTTCCGGTATTTGTATTCCCATTACCATTTGCATTTAGCACATCCAGAAAGCGATATATTTCCCTTTGATTGGCATATAAAGCGTCGCAACATAAAACCTAACCAATTCTAGCCAATTTTTTTCAGATTGGTATTTCTTCATCTCTTTTTGATTCCAGTATAAACACCAATCATGAGCACGTTGCAGCTATCAACATTGGTTATAAGGCCCAAAATCCGTCGCAGACATAACCCGGAACATTTTGCTAGCGAAAGCTCATCGATGTCAATATTGATAAAAATTGTATCCGATAAACATTGTGTATTTTCCATTATACAATTTTTCATTTCAAAATGGAAATATTTTCCGGTACAAACTGGTTTTGCTGCAAGGACTCTTTTGGGTTTCTTTTCTATTGTAAATCCTGCCTGCGACAAAGGTTTCAACTATGCTCCTCTGGGCAATGAAATTCTTTAACGATAAACTATTTTCAACTCCAGGCTCTAGTATCACGAAATCCTCTTTGTTCATACGTTTGACACAACAATATTCTAAATTTAAATTAGTCTCAGGTGCACTGACCTCCATATTTCGTATATTACGTGTAATAATTAAGTAATGAGACTGATTTTATTGCCGCATTTTATATCTGCAACCTTGAAATTCCCTTCCTCTCCATTGATATATTTATCATCACTCTAGCTTGCTTAGTTTGCCTGCTGTGTCGTGTTGAGTAGACGTGTGTTAATGGTGCTCATCACGAAAATAGAGAAATAAAATCAAGAGCAATGCGTCGCAATAAAATTTTGCGCCAGATTGGGCGAAATAGCTTCGGAAATGTAAGCCAAAATTGCATGGTGATAGTGCTCTTAGTCGTGTCCAGATGTTTCGATAGCATTAAGAGTTTAAGGAGGGGCATGAAAGCGTGGAAGACGAGGCGTGGAGCGGGAGACCAGTCGTGGTGCACACCGGAATCTGTAGAGATCGGCATTTAACAGTTTGAATCTTGGCCTCGAAACTGGGTATGAACCGTGAAACTTTCTTTTCTTTTTTGAGCGCTACAGCCCTTTTCAGGCTTTCGCTTAGAGATAGTTAGAGTATCTCATTGTCATGATCAAATGTGTGAGTATATCGGCACTCCACTAGGTAATATGATCATTATCACGCTTTGGCCGTGTGTCCGTCCACCCAGCTACGATACGTTCTAATTTTAAACCTGCTCGTATCATAACTGAACATGAACGGTAAAACAGTCAGACAAATTTTAACCGACGATTTTGGGATGAGAAAGTTGTACGCGAAGATGGTCCCAAAGAACCTTTCTGAGGAGCAAAAGCAGCATTGAACGACCGTTGCAGAAGACAGGTTGGAACAAATGGAAAACGATCCCATGCTGCTTGATTGAGTTATTACAGGCAATGAGAGCTGGTTTTTCCAATACGACCCGGAAACCAAACGCCAAAGCTCCCAAATGTTGTGTCCTTCCGAAAAAAGCTCGCATGAGCAAGTCAAAGGTGAAAACGATGATTATTGCTTTTATTGATAGCCGTGAAATCATCCACAAAGAATTCGTTCCATCGGGGAAAACCGTAAATCCAGTCTACTATCGCCAAGCATGGTCATTTGGGGTAACTGAGCGCAGTGGGTAAGTGAGCGCACCACGAATATCTCCTGAACCAAGTGTGGGAGAAAAGGTATTCATTCGAGTACAACCAAGACGCCAGAGCGTCGAACTAGTTTTGACATGTCAGTGATCTGTGTAACATCTCGTAAACTTTTCATTCACGGTAAATTAAATTTACTAGTTTTGTAGGCAGTTTTTGGTATTTTGGCATATCCTGTCATGGTTAAATTTCGGATATGATACTGGTAAACCATGGTTGTTAACGATTGATCATTTTCTTGTAGATATGTGAGAAATAATATTGTGGTTATGTTTGTTACCTTAACCAGCAACAACATTAATTTGTATTTTGGCTCCATGGGTAAAGTGTACGCATGCGCACACTTACTCCTATGAGCAATACCGAAATGGACAATGACTTGGTTGATTTACTGGTTTAGCTCTTCTTACGCCTCTTGCATTCATCACTATTCTTTCATGTTACAGTGTCACCATGCCACGAAAATATGTAAGGAAAAACCCCGAATTAACGCCTGTGACAGAACAGCAAATCGCTAAGGCTAAAGAGCTTATCCTAAATGGGAAAAGTAAGAGGAGTGCTGCGAATGCCATTGGCATTAGTGAATCCTGTCTGCGCAAAAGACTTAAACTGGGTGCAGCTGCAGATTCAATGGGTCGCTTTAAGCCTACATTTAATAATGAACATGAGGACGAATTGGTAGTTCATTGCAAGAAAATGGATGAACGATATTTTGGTCTCACCATAAATGATTTAAGGCGCTTGGCGTATGAATATGCTTCTGCTAATAATATTAACAATTGATTTGACAAGTCTTCAAAAATGGCAGGGCGTGAATGGGTGGAATGTTTTTTGAAACGTCATCCTGAACTAGTCATCCGACAATCTGCAGCGACCAGTCTGGCTCGAGCAATTGGGTTTAATAAAGTTCAAGTTGACAGATTCTACGGAAACTTAAAGGCCGTGTATAAGAAGTACAAATTCAAACCAAGTCGCATTTACAACGTAGATGAGATAGGTATGAGTACCGTACCAAAGAAAATCCCGAAAGTAGTTACTACAAAAGGAAAAAAAGTAGTCTCTAAAGTTGTATCCGCAGAAAGAGGCATCACCGTGACAGCGATCTGCTGCATGAGTGCTACTGGCCATTATATCCCACCAGCATTGATCTACCCTCGCAAAAGACCGCATGACGATTTATTGGACGCAGGCCCATCACAAAGCATTTGCATGGTGTCTGACAGCGGTTTCGTAAATACAGACCTTTTCACGAAATGACTACACCACTTTAAATATTTTGTCGATCCCACACACGAAGATTCTGTTTTACTTGTGCTTGACAACCATTCATGTCACATCAGCTTAGAGGCAATAAAATATGCTTGTGAATATTGTGATGCTCACGCTTTCTCTGCATTGAAGTCACAAGCTTTAGCCCCTGGATCGGTGTCTTTACAGCCCTTTAAAGGTTAAATATTCAATAAAATGTGACAAATACATGTCGCAAAACCCTGGAAGAGCCACTACGCAATATCAGCTGGCTCGCTTGTTTAACGAAGCGTATAAAAAAGTAGCTACACTGGGAAATGCTGAGTCTGGCTTTAAAGTGACTGGGATATCCCTATGACGATGACCTCTTTGACGAAGCTCCATCACTGGTTACAGATCAGATGCAACAAGATATAGAAGATGATTCAAACCAAACTTTAGAAGTGAGCCACATTAATCTTGGAACTTCCATCAGAAGAGCCTGCGATAAAGGGTCGAACAGCAACAAACCCGTCTAATGAATCTGGGATTGAAATAAAACGTAGTTGTACTGACTTCAACCAAATGCCATCAACAAGCCAGTTTCTCAGCTTCTTCCTCTTTCTCGGATGAAAGGAAAAAGGCGTGGAGGCAAGGTTCCCATGAAATCACAAATAATTACAAGAAGTCCTTACAAAGAGCAGCTAGAAGAAAAGAAGCATCAGGGAGAGAAAAAAAACACAAGAAAAAGGCAGGTTCCAACTTTGTCATCAACTTCTACTGCTAAGAAGAAGATGCAAAATTCAAGAAAGAAGAAGCAAGGAAGTCTTCATCAAAACAAACAGAAGTCCCCTATTTCAAAAGCGTCCTCTTTGCCTACAAAAATATGAAGAGCCACCAACAGAGGAATGGATAAAGTGTAGTGTTTGCGAGGAATGGTGGCACGAACAGTGCACTGTTTATGAAAGAGGGGTTTTTGTTTGTGATAATTGCATTGACAGTTAGCAAAAAACTGGAACGTTTTTACTAGTTTTCAATTGTATTACAGTTTTAAAAAATATTATATCATTTGATGGAGTGCTTTATTAACTTTAGTAGTGATTATCGTATCTAATTGATCTCCAAAGATTAATATTAATCCTACTAATGAAAAGAAAGATATAATATTTCTTTTGTTCTTATAACATGTTTTATTTGTTGTTGATTAATCAGAATAGTCTTGGTGATGTTTTTTGGATGAAGAGAAATGTTAATCTGACTGAACTTCGTTATCTCCAGTAAGATTTAGACAAATATGGTTAAGTTCAAAAACTTTAATTAGGAATACGCTTACTTACCTGTAGAGGTGCGTACGGTCACCCGCAATACGGGGTAAGGAAACACATTCCGAACTTATGTTTTTGATGTTTGTCCCAAAGAGAAATACTTTTGATTTTGTTTATTTTAATAATTTCATTGAAAAACAAATAAATGTTCTATCTAAAGAATTTGTTCTCACTTTTTTAGCTGTAATATTTAAAACATATTATAGTCTGAAAGGTAAAAGTGCGCACAGTTGCCCCGAATGACTCACTTGAAAGAAACGAGCCAACAGGGTGCGACCAGACATCACTCGAAACTGAATCCTTCATCACGACAACACGCCGTGCCACACCACCCTCAGCGTGTCCCAGTATTTGGCTTCAAAAGGGATCGCCGTGTTGCAACAGTCGCCTTATTCACCCGATATGTCACCCTGTGACCTTTTTGTTCCCTAGAACAAAATCGGTGGTCAAAGGAACCCATTTTGAGTCGATTAGGGACATCAAGGCGGCCCTGACGAGGGTACTCGCCGACATCCCAGTCGAAGCGTTCCAGGAACGTTACAAAGCATGGGAAACACGCTGGAATCTTTGTATAGCTGCCCAAAGGGACAACTTTGAAGGGCATGGTAGATTTGTAGAATGATTTTTAAATATACGGTTTTCAAGGAATTAGTCTCATTAATTAATTATCAAACCTCGTATCATCAGTATTTTTACTTTCCAACACTGCCTGCGAATGAATTTGTCGAAGTTCTTCAGTGAATTTTTCTCTCCTCTACATATTCACTAGATACTACTTGCAAATAAAATTTATAACACTTATTTTAAAAAGCTTTCTTTACAAATACTACAAGAATCACACCATTTAAGAATTTGTGCCTAATACGCGGATCCTTGACATGCAAACTTTTCTAGAGTTTCCAAAAGACGCACTTTCATTAACAAACAAGAGCAACAATACCCCTGAATTCGCACGGTTTCCAAAATACGCTTTTGACTCACACGGACCAACAATTGCCTAGATCTTTCTAGGATTTCCAAAATACACATTTAACACACGCGCGACGATATCCCTAATTTTCATGATGTCCAAACTACGCACGTCGTTAACATTCACAGCGAAGCAAAAATCCCTGCCTTTGCGAAGAACATTCACGAGCAACGGCCGCGAGACAAAGCAATGTTTACAGACAATTTCATAATTTCATATTTGTCTTCAATAACAATTGCCATATTGAAAATTTGTTGATAACTACAATCAATATTATCATCATTTTAAAAAAAAAAATGCAATCATCTCATAGATGAAAAGACGATTGTGGTTATCAATAATTACGATAGTCACGCTAATAACTTTCTCTGAGTTGCTAATGAGATAAAATACAATTACTACGTTTTCTTTTTCATTCAATCCTGCAAAATCCTTCCTTTTATCTTAACCATTCATGCGGCGTTCATCAACCATCCAAAAATTATTACAACTAAGACACAGAAATTGTTGTCACTCGTAATCACCATAATCATTGGAATCCTTTACGACAATTTTCTACACCAGACAACAATCACAATGAGCAGAACGAGAGCTGGCATAGCAAGGATAAGTAGAAACTTTCTCGTTAGGCTCCCGTCCGTTTTTGTCCGTGTTAATTACGAAAAACACTTCAACGGAAAAAATAAAACGGAAAACATAATAATGGGACAAAATAGGGAATAAATTAATTTGCATGGGAAACTTAATTAAGGAAATTTGAGAAAAGCTCCAAAAAACAACAGGCCTATCACTAGCTTATCACTTGAGTCGCCAACAAGGTTAATAAAACAGAACCTCTCACATTTATATGATAATTTTGTAATTTCCTTCGACACCTCCAAACAATAAATTTTCATCCAAGCTGAGATTGCTAAGGAACAGAGCAAGCATTACATACGAGTATATTTTGAAGCGCTGGAGTATTTCACTCAACAGAAAAGGGACAAGAAGTATTCTTGTATTCATCCAAAATGATTGAGGGACGCAGCGCGCTTACATGTTTTGCTATTTGGCCTTGAGATGAAGCCCCTCATATTTCAGTTTAAAAAGTATCCATTTTACCTTGACTCCAATAAACGGATTAACATTCATCCCATTCAATTTTAGCCCATTCGCACAACTCCACCAGCGCCTATAAGTTCAGTGGTTTGCTTTGCAATTCCGGAAAAAGGATTCGCGGTAATTGTTCCTCCCACAGGCGGCCTAAATGTGGACTATTATCTTTGAATTCAAAATATCTCCTTTGCGGTACGATCTCCGAAGCCCTCGACAAAGGACGTTCAATACAAGGCAGAATTGAATACAAACCAATTAAGGCAACTCATTTTCCTTTCATTATGATAGCGCCGATCCACATTTAAATATGAATGGCGACGCATTAATTATTCTGTTCAGTAAGCAGCCATATTAACCCTTGTTCGCTGTTGATTTATACAACAACCCTCCATACCCAAACATTCTCGGAATTCGTTTATTACAACGTCTGATTTTTAATATGGGTTGCTAATGGAGGAACATAGTCAAATACCTAACGAAACCTACCAGCCTTTCTGCCGACTAATTTCTCTTGGTCCTGTGGTGACCACTCGAGAGGTATTTAGCTGTTTGATGGGGAAATAATTTTTAAGGAAGTTTCAAGTGCAATTTAAATCGAAATTAGTTTTCATCTGGCAACCACCGCGCAGGGACGGCATAGAATATTTTAATTGATTTGCTTTATCGTAGAATTGCTGGTTTATTATTTACAGAACATTTTGTTTATTCTTTAGGTAAATCTATCCAATCATATGTGTGTGTTGTTCTCGATTGACAGAATTCAATAACCGCCTTTTGCTTGTTTTTGGAGTTTTAATTGTTGATATAAAGCATACAACTTACTGCAGGATCAAAATTAACCATCGTTCTACATTAGTTATATTGCATCATTGAAACTGTTGTGATTACTCCAGGAACGCTGAAATGATTGATTATCAGCTGAAAGCCAAAACCACTGTTGGTAATAATTTCAAATTTAAACCACGTTCTATGGACTATATGGCAAATTGGAAGTTTTATGCAATATTATAACAGACTTTATTTATTCAACCTATCTAGACATACGGCAGTGTGCCCACCAATTTTGGGGGGACACAAGGGTGTATCAATCAAAAAATATTGTACCTACAAACTTGAAATTTGGCACCACAAATGGTTCTACAAAGGAAACCTGGAATATCAAATTTGAGATAAGTAGCTGCTACATTTTTAGGGTATTGTAAAATCATTTTACAATACCCTACTAAAATCGCGTCCAGTCTGTCCGTCCGTCCGTGTGCCACACCACTTTTTCTCGCAAACTACATAAGCTAGAAACATAAGATTTTAAAAGTAGGTGCGAAGTGACGCCCTCTTCAAAGTTTCAACACGTAAAGAAATTTATAAGGTCTTTAAGGGGGGTCTCCCCATATAGGGGAGTTGCCTCATGAGTGTAGGCCTTTATGCGTACAACAACAACAAATACAAGAGAAGTCGAAATTCACTCAACTTTGTTAGTAATACTATGATTTATTGATTTTATGTTTTCTTGAATAAAATCTTAACGGTGCCCTTAAATGTTGACTATTTATAAGATTAATCTGTCCTGAATGGTATTTAATGAAGTTATAGCGATTTAAATTTTCCTGTATTACTATGGAACAATATGCGCTGTATTACTATGGAAACATATGGCTATGGAACAATATGCGCTTTTTATCGACTCAGATACTACAGCTTTGCTAGGATTTGCATGAAAATTTCAGGAATGATAGGTATTATGAATTTCTTTGAGAATTGGCTCAGCTAAAGGTATCAGTAATCGTAAAGGAAAATAGTGGCTGTTTTAAATGCGAAGATTGAATAATTTTGATGTATTTTGCCCCAAACTCAACGTTTAAGGCGCATGCTTTTAACACTTGATTCAATTTAATGAATGCCTCAAGATGAGTACCCACAATTAATACTCATAAGTGAAACAAGTCGAGGAGGCAGGAGAGAGCTCCTAGCAAATGGGCTTTGTAACCATTCTAGGCTTCGAAAAAATAGGCCATGCATCGATGATTACAGTACACGAGAGCGGCCGCTGAACAAAAATTTCCTCAAAGGTAGCCGATATAAATATCAAATAAAAGTTCTTTATAAGAGGTTTGCAAAACAGTACTTAAACTGACAATTTTTCCTTCACAAGGGGAACAAATACCTTAGAAGTTGAAATTCGATCAACTTTGTTAATAATAGTACATTTTATAAATTTTGCTTTTTTGTCTATAAAATCAAGATGGGACCCTTACATTTCCCAAAATCTATAATTTAAGTTTTCTGAATGATATACAGCTAAGTTACAGCCAACTGATATCTAACAATTACAACAACATAAACACGTGATACTAGGGAGATACACGCTTGCAACGAACCTAGACACCACAAATATGTAGGAATTTTGATAAAAATTTTAGAAATGGTTTGTAATATTCATGTGTTATAATGACTAATAAAACGACGGGGTCATAACACTTGAAACAAAATAGTGGCGAGTTTAGAATCATAATAACCATAATAATTTTTCGAACTCAATTTATGGAATCTGTATATTAGTCAAGTTTTGATATGCAGGATATAGTATTTGATTTACTTATTGTTTTACAATACCCTTCTGGCAGGAGCACCCTCCTGCTACTTCAACTTGTTTAGTTATGTTTCTGAAAAGTGTTATTATCATTGATTTATTTATCAAAAACCTAATTCACTCCAAAGAGACAGAGAAACTTGAAACTTAGTATCGAAGGAGATCATTAGGTATAAACAAAGGGAAAAATCCAATACTTTCAAAAATCCAGCAAACAATACCTACGTTTTGATATTTCAATATACGAGTATTTGTGTTACTACTTAAACATGCTATTTGGGTCCTCCAATTTCGAAATCCAAACAACAATCAACTGTCTTCGTCACCCATGTCAGATTAGCATTTCCTCAGTTTCCCCACTGGTCTCCGCCCTTCAGTCCTATCAACGAATACCGTTTTGGGTACGAGGATTCGTTGTTCGTCTGTACGATTCATGCGTCCAGCCCATTGCAGTTTCTGCAATCTTACAATCGTTGAGAGCTCCAGCTCTTCAAAAATTTTAAACTGCTCACAGTTGCATCGAATTTGCCATTGGCCCCCATCTAGCTTCTCTCCAATTATTCGCCTCAGGACCCGTCGCTCGAAGGTGTTCAACATATTTGCGGATGCTTAGGTTAGGGTCCATGTTTCACTCACATAGTATTGCACAGGTCTTATGACAGATTTGTATACTTGGAGCTTTGTTTTCCTGTGTATGCAATTGATCTTCAAGATCGTTGAAATTGAATAAAAAATTTATTTTTGAGCTGTATTCTTTGGCATATTTCGTCTCTTTCATTTGCCGTTCTTGTTAATTTGGTGCCTAAATATACTAATTTGCCAACTTTCACGATATTGTACTCGCCAAGTGTGATATTTTGGGAGTTTGAGATATCTTTCCTTGGCTGAGTCATGAGCTTTGTTTTATTCTGATTGATTTGTAGCCCTACTAAGTCTGCTTCTCTGTCAAATTCAGGAAAAGTTCTTCGGCATTTGTTAATAATCGTGACAAAATATTGATGTCGTTTCGATACGCTACTACTTGGCTCGAATTGTATAGTAACGTACCTCTTGCATCGACAGGCAGTTTGCGTAACAATCGACCCAGCTCATCTTCCTGCTTTAGTCTGATATTTTTGTCAAAGGCGTCAGTGAGTTCGTTATTGATGCATACTTGGGAGGTTGTCGACGTCATTGCCATTTTGGGTAAGACAGACTACTTTGGTTGGGATGCGAAAGCAAAATATTATTTGGTACAGCACGTTTCTATCAAAATTGTCATATGCTTGCCAAAAGTTGGCAAAAATTTAGTGTTCGCCCGACTTGAACTCCAGCATTTCTCAAGTATTTGCTTGACTGTGAACAATTGGTCTATCGTCGATCTACCTCCTCTAAAGCCACATTGAAGCTCCCTAATATTGCTATTGGTGATCTCATTTTATTTTCTAAGACCTTTGGAAATATTTTGTACGCCGTACAAAGTAGTGATATGCCTCTATAGTTTTTGCACTGTAGCTTGTCACCTTTTATGTGGACAGGGAATATAATTGATTGGCTCCACTCTTATGGCATAGGTTGCCAATGCTGAATGACTTTATGGTTGGCTTTCTCAACACCGCTGCCACCATATTTGATGAGCCTCACTAGAATCCTATAAATGCTTGGCGCTTTATTGTTCTTTGGCTTTGATGGTAGAGGAAACTTCGTCCAGAGTAAGTGCGGCCAATGGAAGCTCTTCGGAAATATTTATAAGCTCCTATGTTCTTGAGCTGTGCGGAGGATCAGGTAGGTATATATATGTATATATATATATATATATATATATATATATATATATATATATATATAAATATATATATATACATATATATATATATATATATATATATATATATATATATATATACATATATATATATATATATATATATATATATATATATATATATATGTATATATATATATATATATATATATATATATATATATATATATAATATATATATATACTACTGTGACCAAAAAATAAGGTGACAATTTAAATTTCAACTGCGCGCGTCGAAGGATTTGGAGAATTATTTTTTTTAGGTTGGTAGTACTGTCAGTGACTTCTATGTCAAATTTACATGTCAAAATATTCATTTGTGTTTGAGATACGCGTCGTTTCCGGGATGGCCTTTAGTTCCGTCTTCGCTGCGGCTCCTCTATCGTATCAAAATGGTGTCCCCGGAGCGGTCTTTTGAGCTTGCTGAACAGCCAGAAGTCGCCCGGCGCCAGATCAGGTGAATAAGGTGGTTCCGGAAAGTTATAGGTTGAGTTTTTGGCGAAATGATCACGAATTGCGAGTGCAGTATGGGATGGTGGATTATCGTGGTGTAAAAACCAAGAATTGTCTTTCCACAATTTCCACCTTTTTAGGCGGATAACGTTACGCAAACGACACATAACGTACGAATAATATTCCTTGTTGACTGTTTGGCCCGGCGGAAGGAATTTATAATGCACAACACCACAAAAATCGAAGAAGTTGATGATCACCCAGGACGCTCATCGTCTTCGACACGTTCACGGCCGGCTTGGAACTCACTATACCACTTGTAAACATCACTCATCACCAAAGGCTTTCTGCACCATCCTCAACGTATCCGCAATAGAAAATTGATTCTGCAAACAAGATTTAATGCAAATGCAACAAATTTCGACATCGCAAAAAAAGCAGCTCACAAAACGACGCGTATCTCAAACACAAATGAATATTTTGACATATAAGTTTGACATAGATGTCACTGACAGTACTACCAACCTAAAAAAAAAAATCCAAATCCTACAATGCGCGCAGATTAAATGCAAAATTTTTGGACACAGTAGTATATATATGTATGCATACACTCGGTCAAAATATTTGCTGTGAGTTATTTTTTTGAAACAAGTTCAATTTTCATACTTCAAACTAAATATGCTTCATCTTCGTAACAAAGAGCAAAAGGCTTCACAAACTTTTGAAAAGGTTAACTTTTATTTAATTCATAAAATATACCGCCATTTTTTGCAATATCACTAACAGCCATTGACTGAATGAAGCCTTAAAGGTGTTTTTATTACTAAGTGTAATAACTTCGCTCTTGGTGCCCTACGCCACTGACATCGACCAGCCGATTTAGATACCCTACGCCGCTAACGCCGCCAATCCACATACCCTACGCCACTGACGTCGACAGCTCGGGAGTGACTTTTAACACGTTAAACGCCATGAGAAGCAAGTGTGCATCTCAAGTACCTGTGGTTCATGGGGCTTGAGGTGCACTATTGCATCTCATGACTTCCAAACCCTTAAGGCATCGTGATGAAGCAATGCTTCTCAACAATCGTATATCCGTATGGAGAATATTAATTTGGTGGCCTGGTATACCTTTTTTCACCTTAAGCCCACACTTATCGTGCTCAGGGACTCAGTGAAAAAATGTACATTTTGATATTCAGCGAAAACAAATTTATTCAGTTTATTATTGGAATGTAACAGAAAAAAATCATATTATTTAGTTGAACATTGTAATAAAACATGGCAATTCAAAAAGTATCGAACAAAAATGATATTATTCATCAAAATAAGCGTACAAAATGCAAAAAATTTCAGAAAATACAAGAAAAAAATTTATTATACTGATCTCTTACATAAGACATGAATGTACATCACAGAAGCACGTTATACAATAAAATCTTTCGCATTCTACGCCTTTGAAACGAGAAAATGTTGTTTTCGTTTGCGCGAATTGCCTACCATGTTGTGCTGAATTTTTTGCATAACATGCGACGCACCTCCTTCTGGCTGAACTTTGAACTTCTTCCATGTGATGATGAGTATTCTCATTTGGTGCTTGATGTCGTACACTTTTTACTTTGGGAAGGTCAATGAGTTGCTGAACCAATTCATCTCGAAATGAAGTAATTGATATTTCATTGTTAGTTACTTTTTAGTGAACTATGTAAGCGGTCACAATATCTGACCCGAGAATAAGTTCAATCGCTAATTTACGATACCACTTTGATGATTTTCGTAAGGGGGTATTATATCACTTTACTTGGTCCGATATATCTATATATCCTTCACACTTATTATATTCGACTACTGAGTTCGGCTTCCGAACAACTCCCCCCCTCTGATGAACATCTACCAATTCGCCAGTATGTTTTGTACTAAGCATGAGTACATCACGCTTGTCTTTCCACTTAGTTACTACCACACCCATGTTACTTTGCCTTCCAATAAATTCTCCTTTCTTCAATTTTGCACTTGGTACTTCTTTTGGATTGAGTTTTCTGTTCTGCCTCAAAGTTCCGACCGAATTTGTGTTTTTATCCAGCAAGCTATGTGCTAATGTCACACTTGTGTAAAAGTTATCGGTAAATACAGTACGTCCTTCGTTTAGTAGGTTATTTATCAAACGAAAAACAACACTTTCTGAGACTGATATATTGGTGATTTTGTCATGTCCGCAATATATTTGCAGGTCATAAGTGTAACCATTTTCCAAGCAAAGTTTGTATATTTTTATTCCAAACTTATGTCGTTTGTTCTTTATGTATTGCCTTAATGATAATCGACCTCTAAATGGAACCATCGTTTTGTCGACACACAGCTCCTCTCCCGGCACCATCACTTTCTGAAAATTTGATGTCAATTTTTCTAAGAGAGGCAACAGTTTGTAAAGTCGCACCTGCCCATCACTTCTCATCGTCACTAAAATGTAAATTGCTCAGCAATAGCTCGAAACGATTACGTGACATAAAGCCCTTCATACGGTTCTGGTAGCCGTTGTAGTCCCATCCATATAATAAATGCAAAAAACCTCTTCATTTCTTCAATATTTGTATCTTTCCATTTGTGGATTCTTGCTTTTGGCCCGATATTGCCAGTATTTATTTTTTGGTGAACATATCGATTTGTTTCATCCACAATTAGCTGAAAAATATTATGATCCACAAAAATTTCAAAGAAATCAAGAGGTGGTTTTTGATACATGTCAAAGAACTCTTCTTTGGTTGATTCGGAACAGTAAAGGTAATATTTTTCAATTTTTGGCCATTTACATTTCCCCATATCAGCGGTGAATTATCGCAATCTATATTGTCATCTTCATCTGAACTATTATCGCTTGGCAGTCGATAATCGGAAATAACTTGGTCAATAGTATCGTTTACAGTTGTTGAAGGCCTTTCGACGTTTTTTGATGTTGAGGATGCGTACATATATCAGGTTGCCTTTTTGCCCTTTTAGGCTTCAAAATATCCAGATCTGATGAAGAGCTACTTACGTTGTTATCACTATTCAATTCATTAGAATCTTCGTCCGATGATAATTCTTCCAACATTTTCTGTAACCGCTCTTGTTGACGCTCGTACGACATATTTACTGAGAATATACACTAAAACTACACACACTAACTGATCTCCTAGCAAAACAAACGAGCACTGAATTTGCACCCTAGGCATTGGTGTGAAAATCATGAAGGAATACCGTTATTTAGGTGAGAAGGAAGTGTGCATCTCATGGCTCCAGGAATGAAAATGCTCATTATGGCCATGAGATGCACGCGTGCTTCTCAGCTAAAAAGTACTCAAAATATGAAAATAAGTAGAATTTTCATACGGAACTCAATAGAAATATTATTTCTATCCATAAACTGATCTTTTGAAAGTGTATGAATTTTTGGCCCCATGTAACTATTTTTTTGTCCCTCATTGCGGCGTTTAACGTGTTAAACTATTCTCGAAAAATTAACCAAAATCAATGTCAACATTCGCGTGCATGTGTTTCGCGTATTAAGTTTCACGATTTCAAAGCAATTTGCGCACCTAAGTAATTTCCATTCAGCAGTCAAGTTCAGATGTACTTTTCTAGCGGTTTTCTTTAGAGTTTAGTCTAAGAAGCGCGGAACCTTGAATGACCGATTGATTAGCGGCTGTAATTTTGTCTTCCTTCGGTGTGTTGGCAGATAAGTGGATTATCGATCCCCATTGAAATTGCATTCATTGCACCAGAAACAAGATCAGGAAAGTAGCCCCGGTCAGGAAGGAGAAAAAAAAAAGTATATTTCGATTGAAAAAGTGAAGTTAATAGTTAAGTATCTTCAACTTTCTAGCCGTCATGCTGATGATGAAACTGTATTGCCCACTGCGACCAGTACAATAACTCCCCTGGTGTCGCCAAAAGAAGTATCGCCCCATCATCAACGGTAAACGTAAGTAACTCGACTTTAGATGTGATTGTTCATCATATCAACGGTAAACAAATAGGCTCCTATTTACATGAGGTACGGACTACAAGTTAGCCGCTTCGTAATCGTTTTTAGGGTTTTGTAAAATAATTTTACAAAACCCTACTAGTTTCGCGACCAGTCTGTCCGTCTGTCCGTTCGTCCGTCCGTCCGTCCGTGTGTCACAGCAGTTTTTCTCGGAAACTACTTAAGCTAGAAACATCAAATTTTGTGTGTAGGTGTAAAGTGGTGATCTCTTCAAAGTTCAACTACAAAAAAATTTTATAAGGTATTTAAGGGGGGTCTCCCCATATAGGAGAGTGACCCCCCGAAAAAAAAATTTCATTGAAGGTAGCCAATATGGGTATCAAATGAAAGGTCTTGATGAGAACTTTTCAAAACAGCTCTTAGTTTGGCAACATTTGCTTCGAGGGGCGCACACCGAGGAGAAATACACGAAAAATTTGTGTCCCCCCCCCCTCGCGATTGGACACCTGTGATCCGAAAAATCTGAAAAAAATCAGGAATGTAGGCCTTGGTGAGTACAACAACAACAAATACGTTAGAAGTCGCAATTCACTCAACTTTGTTAGTAATAGAATGATTTATCGATTTTATGTTTTCTTGAATAAAATCTTAACGGTACCCTTAAATTCAATGAAATTCAGTACGTAGATGTGTATTTATAAGGTTGATCTACATACCCTATCCTGAAAGTTTCATAAAGATTGAATCATATTTAGCGAAGTTAAAGCGGTTTGAATTTTCCTGTATTACTATGGAACAATATGCGCTGCATTTATTACTATGGCAACATATGGCTATGGAACAACATGCACTTTTTACCGACTCAGACACTACAGTTTTGCTAGGATTTGCATGAAAATTTCAGGAATGATAGGTGTCATGTATATCTTTGAGAATCGGTTCAGCTAGTGGTATCAGTAATCGTAAAACAAAATGGTGGCTGTTTTAAACGCGAAGATTGAATAATTTTGAGTTATTTTTTCCAACTTCAACGTTTAAGGTGCATGCTTTGAACACTTGATTCAATTTAATGAATGACTGAAGCTGAGTACCTACAATTAATGCTCATAAGTGAAACAAGTCAAGGAGTTGGGAGAGAGCTCCTAGCAAAAAGGTTTTGTGACCATTCTAGGATTCGTAGAAATTGGCCATTAATCGATGCTAACAGTACAGGAGAGTGGCCCCTGAAAAAAAAAATCATCAAACGTAGCCGATATGAGTATAAAATAAAAGTTTTCACGGGAGCTTTTCAAAACAGTTAGTAAACTGTCAGTTTTTGCTTCAGTGGGGGCACAGGGGGGAAATACATGAAAAATGTGTTTCCTCCGTCGCAGATGGGCATCTGAAATAATTGTCTAGGGGGATATTTATGAGTATAACAATACCAAAAACCTTAGAAGTCGAAATTCGTTCAACTTTGTTAATGATAGTATGATTTTCGTATTTCATATTTTTTCCAATAAAATCGTCTTTGACGTGTTTCTTGATCTGATTCGATCTGGTGACTGCATTTTGTAAATTGAATACAAAACCCTTTTGACATGAGCGTAGGTCTGTTTACCCAACTTGTTTTTTGTGGTTTGTCGAGATTTGCCTCATGATGCTTCGATTAAAGTTGTACGAGCGACGTTTTGGTTTCAGAGGAAGCGTATGGCAGGAAAGTCCACGCTCCAAGCGAAGTCATGTTGGGGCTAACGGCCTCAAATGCAGAACTTTGGCGTTCAATTTCTGCCTACAAAATTTAACCCGCATTGTTTCCATTTCTGAAGCGCAAATGCTGGGGACAGTTGACTACCAAAGTAAAAAGCATAGGATTACTCACAAGGATTTAAAAAAACAAAGGATTTTTAGTAGCAACCTTTCATTTATGTTTTGATGAAAAAACTTCCTTCCTAGTGTTTGTGGCCGGGGGAATATTTAAATGGAAGTCTCGTTCCCATTTCTAATAGTTTTTTTTTGTTTAGATGCATGTAGGGAAGGGTGAGAATTAATGTGCATTTTCAGTAAATGCAAATAAGAGTTTGAATGATGTTAAATAGTACAAAGTGCGGATTTTAATTGTATTTTCCCTGCAAGCAAAACATGAAATGAATGTAGGTCTAACTAATTTTAACTTTATCGAAGCTTCAAGAGATAATTTAGTTTGTTCAATTTTGACGATTTTATCGATTTCGTATTTGTGTATAGCTATGCCTGAATTTCAATCACTATTAAAAGATAACTCCACTCATTTGAAAAAGGTTCAGCTGGAAGGTTTTCGGAGCAACTTCTTGTATAATTTTTATCATAAAGTCGTGAAGACTAATTTGAAACTTGTATTGCCTATTTTAGATTTTCTATGGAATAACTGCCCGCAGACACTAAAAATGAGTTTTTAAGACTGTTTTTAGAAGCGTAACGCAACAAATACAAAAATAGTTCATGTTTTGGGCGATTATAGGATGAAAATGCCTTAATTATGAGTTATTACATTTCGAAATATTTTAAATATACTAAAATTAATTGAAATGACATTATTTGATAATGAACCTAATTATAGAAAAATGTCCGTAAAACATTATGAATGGGTTAATTATGGAATTATTTGTAGCTACATGAATGAGTTGCATATTTTTAATAATAATTTTTCTGAAAAATTATTAGAGAAGAAACATGTTAGAAGAAGGTGGTTTTGACGTGTGTGCTGATTCTCGTCAGGCCATCACTCTTAGATACACACCGGTGATGGTGACCACCATGCTTGGAGGTGCAGAAATATTCTTGCATATTCGATATTATGACTTCAGGGATAGTACACAACGCTTTTTATAAAAAATTAACAAAATATTTGCGTTCTAATTTGAAATTAGTAAATATTTCTTTCGTAGAATCCGATGAGAACTCTCTTTCCCCGCCCTCCTTCCTAAAATTACAAGTATTCCTTTCCTTGTTCCCTTTTTAGGTTATAATTAGCAAAGGATCTGATCTTTATTCATATTTTAAATTATATATATTTTATCTCATTTTAATGTCGTTGTTATTTATTAATTAAATTTTAACAAATGAAAAATAATTATTATAAAAGCAAGAAAAAAGATAATCATGTTGTCATCAAATTCTTAGAGATGTGAAGCAAATTATGAGGTGATTTTTTTGTAATTATTTCCAAGAAAAATATAAAACTAAAAAGTCATAAAGTGTAATTGCAAAACGAATAGTTAAGATTAAGTTTAAAAAGTAAAGGAACAAATTAAATTTAAATTTAGAACGAAATCAAGCTAGGGTAGAAAAAATGAATAAAATGAATTGCTAGGCCAACCAAGCCTTTCTTTCGAGCGAAACTGTTCTCTTCCAGCAGGAGAATGTCGGCGGATGGTAAGCATGCCGCCAAAAGGGTAGGGTTTTTGTAGTCCGCGAACGGTCGGTTTCACGTTGCAGTTGGTACGCGGTGCCATAGTTCGTGTTTGCGTGTTTTTATTAGCGTAGATTTTTTTCGGTGTTGCCTTCGAGTAGTATATTTCGGGCACCACGTCGGTGGTATTCGTTGTTTTCATTCCTTTCCTCCGGGAGGAAGAAATGCAATTCAGAGCAGAGTCTGTGGAATTTGTTCGAACTGTTTAAATAGCGCAAGTGAAGCAGTGGCTGAATTTTTGTGTTTCGGACTTGGTCTGCTCGCGTAAGCCCCGCGACCTAAACTCCTCTCCGAATTAGCTGACTAGCCAGCAGCCCCCTAGGAGTATACTAAGAGTGTCCGGACTTGTTTACTCGATGGGTACAGTCCGTTGTCATGTTCCAAGACTTCACGTCTAGAACCGATGAGAGGTCGGTTTAGATTACCTTCGGGTAATCTCGAACATTTGTGACGTTTTGAAATAAAACGCATTATATAAGCTTATCTAGAAAAAAAAAGACATTGAAAGTACAGTGTCTGGTTCGATGGAAGGCTTGAATGGTTCAAAAACCGCATATTGTTTTTGTGGCACTCGGAGAATTTTTAAACAACTACTACTTCGGTAAATGAAATTTGGCTTTATTGAAACTTCTAGACTATAAAGACTTTTTCTTTGACTTCTTAAATTTAAATTTAAGTGATCCCATATGCGAGTATAATCAGTTGATAAAATTTTACTTCTAAAAATTCTACAATTATTAATAAAGTTGAGTGATTGCAATATGCGTGTTATTGTTGTTCTTTTAAGAAATTACCACCATAATTTTGCCATCTTTAAAAAGTGTGTTTTCATCAATAGCCAATACCTTCAATGTTGAAGTTGAGGGGTAATAATACAAATTTACTCAATATTCTCATTTAAAACGGCCGCCATTTTGTTTTAATCTTCTTACTCTTCGTAGCAATCCACCCCCTCTCCAGCCTTCCTTTCCTGCAACAAACCCCTCCAACTGTCTTGGTTTTTTGTACGCTTCCTCCAATTTTTAAATCTAAGCCACGATGAACTGTCCGTCGACCGAGTCAGATCAGTGTTTCCCCGGTCTCCCCAATAGTCTCTGGCCTTCAGTTCTATCAACGAATACCACATGTGGCTAGCCCATTGCAGCTTTTGCAATCTTAAATCGTTGAAAACCCCGGCTCGTCAAAAATTTCATAGAACTCATGATTGTATCTAATACGCTATTAGTCCCCATCTAGCTTCTCTCCTATTATTCGCCTTAGGACCCGTCGCCCAAAGGCGTTCAAAATATTTACGGATGCTTGGGTTAGGGTTCATATTTCACACTCATAGCATAACACAAGTCTTATCATAGGTTTGTATACTGGAGCTTTGTTTTCCTGTGTATGCAGCTTGTCTTCAAGATCATCAAAACTGAAAAAAATATTTTGTTTTTGAGCTGCAATAGTTGGCGTATTCCGTCTCTTTCAATACTGGTTCTCATTATTTTGGCGCCTAAATTTGCCGATATTTTCGATATTGCATTCACAAACTGTAATATTTTGTCAACCGCGTCATGAGCTTTGTTTTACTCTCGTTGATTTGTAGCCCTACTAGTTTTGCTTTGCTGTCAAGTTTCAGGAAGAGTTCTTTGGCAGTTGTCAATGATCGTGACAAAGTATTGATGTTATCCGCATAGGCTACTATTTGGCTCGACTTGTATATTAATGTACCTTGTGTATGGACAGATACCTTTCTTATGACGTACTCCAGAGCCAAATTGAGTAGCAACGAGGCCAGCCCATCTCCCTTCTTTAGTCCGATATTTGTGTCAAAGGCGTTGGTCAGTTGGTTATTGATGCAAATTTGGGAGGTTGTCGATTTCATTGCCATTTGGGTAAGATGAACTCATTTGGCTGAGATGCCAAAGCAAAGTATTATTTGGTGCAGCACATTACGATCAATACTATCGTTTGCTTGCTTGAAGTCAATAAAAGTTGGCGTACGTCTTTGTTAAACTCGCAGCATTTTTCAAGTACCTGATTGACAGGGAACAATTTGTCAATCCGATTTGTTTTTCTAATATCCTTGAAAATATTTTGAACACCGTACAATGTAATAATATGTCTCCATAATTTCCGCACCATTACTAACAAACTTTAGCGAATTTCAATCTCGTTGCAGTTCTCGTAAGGAACTACCCTCATGATTTTTTTCTGATTTTTTGGTCCACATGAGTCCGATCGTGAGGGGGGGCGTTCTTTCGCTTCCCCTGTCTACCCCATCGTATATATATATATATATATATATATATATATATATATATATATATATATGTATATGTATATATATATATATATATATATATATATATATATATATATATATATACATATATTGTAATGAATCATGCGACGCCGCTGGTGCCCACTACCAACACACTTCGCTGCTAGGTGGCTTGTCATTGTACGTTGGTTGCGACCAGTGCACATCCCACGTCTATTTTGTCGTCGGATGCCAACAGAATGTGACAGCCACATGGGAATTGAAGTGTGGAGGTAGTGGTCGCGACGCAGAAGGAGGTTAGATTGAAGGGCCGCCACGCAGCAGGAATCGAACAAGACGGGCGAGGAGCACAAATACGGAGTGGTCGCATGTAAGTATAATCCCGAAGTTTCTTTAAATTTTCGGAGATCTGTGTAATATTTCGATTTTGTATCGGTAACAGTGGTCGTGTTCAGTACGCAGAACCTGCTCCACGGTCGATTCAAGTCCGGATTAGTTTGAGTGCAAAAACAAAAAAATAGGGTACGGATTCGTGTCGATGACGAATTATGAGGAAGCTGCAATGGCGATACGTGCTCTTAAGGGATACACGCTCGGCAACCGGCTGTTGCAGGTTAGTTTTAAACGAAAAGAATAGTTGTTTGCGAATTCCTGGGCATTGAAAAAGCATATGCGCCTTCATTCCAATCCTGATTTGTATAAGTTCAATCTACGTGGAAAGTCGTTAAATAGCACCAATGTATTTAAGAAACATGAAGCTTCAGATTCAAATCCTGATTTATTTACGTGTAATTTGTGTGGGAAGTCATTGAAAACCGGCATTGCATATAGACGTCATAAAGCTGCACATTCAGATTCCGAAAGGTAGAAGTGTGAGATATAATGCAAATTATCAAAAGCATAAAGCTTTTCATATACAGTAGCTTCTTTATTAAAAGAACATATGGCTGTGCATTCATCTTATATAAATGCAATAAATGAAAAAAGTCGTTGACCAGCTTGTGGTATATTAGCATACCACAAAATTGCACATTCAGATCCCAATGTATAGTGCGAAGTATATAATAGATTTTTACGGAGCCATCGCTGGTCAAAGCACATAAAGGGTTGCATGCCAATGCAAATGAAAATAATGCGACACATCATGTATAAGTACTCATACACAAAAAAATCAATCTAATCCTGACTAATTCAAGTGGAATCACGTGAAATATCTTCAGCGGCATCCGATGCACTTCAGTACAAAACCACGCCCAAATTAATAGGTATGCAAGGAAGAAAGAGCGGGTTTCGTAATTTATAGGTCAAATTGCCCGGCATTCGAGTCCGGATTAGTTTGAGTGCCATATTATAACAAGAATTATTGATTCTACGATAAAGTTTTAACTCAATTTATATATACCTAAATTCGATTGATTTGAAAGTATTGAAAAGGGAACAAACTGGGAAAACGAAACTACGACGACACATAGTAAATATTAATTATCATGTTTCGATAAATTATTATTAATATTAAAAATATAAATGATGCGCGTATATTTTTTTTCCTTTTGACTTACTTTCTCTACAAATAATAAAATCTTCTCGCTACGTTTATAAGTCATAAAAAAGTGATAAGAGCGATGAAAGAAACGAATTGAGAAAATCAGACAAAAAAAATTGAAAATAAAAAGGTAGTACGACGGCGTTGACAGAAATGAAATTAAAAAAAATATATATATATTTTCTTAATAGTTGATTTCACTGAAATTTCACATGAGGTATAACGAACGAAATTTTATGAGAACTCCAAAATGTTATGCATATGTAAAATAAAATAACTTTAAGAAAGTACTAAATACAATTGAGAAAAATCGGAATACAATGGAAAAGACATAATAGGTAGATTCGGATTTAGAAATTTATTTGTACTTTGGAAAACGTAAACGTGGAGGAAAATGAATTAAATTAAAGTTGCATTTAAAAATATAAAATTGTATTTTAAATAAAGTACTGAATAGACAAATTAATAGTATCTAAGCAAATTTTTTTAATTTTTAAATAGAAGAAAAAAACTATATGTCAAAATCGAAATAATCCATGTTAAATTCTAAAATTACCAACATGTACATAATAATATTGCAAAAAGAACAAAGCATCCATTAAAAGCAATTCATTTGGGTATTCAGCTGAAACTAATGAAATGAAACCCAATTGATCAATGGAATAAATAACTAAATATGCAACAACAAACTCAACTCAACATAAAATAAAAAAAATTTTGCGTAAGATGAATAGAAAAAAAATACGTTCAACGTTCTTTCACTTTTGAAATTATTTTATTATTTTAAAATTCATCATCATCACTGCAACTTTTTATTTATTATGTACAGTTTTTGTTCGGTACCACGATCAATCTCTATTTTTCATTTGATCACGTAATAATTTGACGATTTTTACAATATTTCCGGGTACCAGTCAACCAGCAAACGAATAATTTTCCTTAATTTTCAATTTACCGATCTTTTTGTGATGAACATCATTCTCTTTAATGAATTTGAAATTAAGATTGTAGCAATCTACCAATTGTGCATACCATTGATTACATGCATCATAAATATTATTTTTAATTTTACTCTTGTAAATTTTGTAATCTGTAGATAGAATTTAGATAAGACTAAATAAGGATAATACTAACATAACAAGCGATGAAAGAAAGTTAATAGATGTCTAGTAGATTTGCTATACCTATAATATCAAACTAAAGAATAATTAGTTCGAAATTGTAAGATTATAAGCAAATGGTATGTTATACTTTTAAATAACAAAATGAATTGCTAACAAGAAAAATCGACTTTCTTTTCCAGTAGTTCTGCATTTCAGCGGGAAATGAGGTGCAGGGTAAGTATGCCGTCGCGAGGGTAGGGTTTGGGAAAAATCCGCTGAGGTCGGTTTCGCGTCGCGCGCGGTACGCGGTACCTTAGTTGTTTTTGATTTTCCTTTAACGTAGCTTTCGTCGGGTTGAGTTAACGTAGTATACTTTTCGGTACCTCGTCGGAAATTCGGGAACGCGAAATAAAAATAAGATTTTGTACTTTTGACTGGTTAATGAAGAAATACGGCGTAACGTAGAATAGGTTTCCTCTCCGTATGGTTTTGTTTTTGTAACGCGTTTGAAAACGGGCGTGCACAGGTGGCTGAATATTGTAAATGAGCGTAACCCATTCGGAGACCCGCGACCGTAATCCTCTCCGATCTAGCTGGCCGACAAGCAGCCAACGCGTGAATGGGTTACGGTGCACGGATTGGTTGACTGGTTGGTACCATCCGTTGGCACTACTCAGACTTAACGTCTAAAACCGATGAGAGGTCGGTTCCGCGTTCGCAGGTAGACTTTTAAATCATTACAATATATATATATATATATATATATGTATATTATATACATAGGGTTATCCATTTTACGCTTGGGAAAGTAAAAATAAAGAAAACACATAAAATATTCCATATGAAGATTGAATCTTGCCATAATACGTGAAACACAACATCATTCAAATGACTTCCACGGGACCTCTCACAGGCATCAATCCTTTTGAGGTAATTTTCAATGACTTTCCGGCACATTTCCGGCAATATCTCGGCCATAACTTCACGAATATTGGTTTTCAATTGCTCAGGACTTTAAGGATTGTTTGCGTAAACACAACCTTTCGTATAGCCCCATAAAAAGAAATCCAAAGGTGTTAGGTCGCAGGATCTTGCGAGTCAATTGACATCACTCAATCTCGAAATTACGCGTCCTGGAAATTTCTCTTGCAAAAGTGCTCGATTAGCCTGTGTTGTGTGGCTTGTGACTCCATCCTGTTGGAACCACATATTCTACAGATCATAATCTTCAATTTCTCTACAAAAACAATCAGTCAACATCCGTCCATAGCGGTCAGAATTGACTGTAATGGCTCTTCCTTGATCGTTTTCAAAAAATACGGGCCAATAACAGCACCAGACCATAATGCACACCAAACGGTCACTTTTCCCGGATGCAAAGGCCTTTCAACAATCACCTGAATATTTTGAGAGCCCCATATGTGGCAATCCTGTTTATTTACGTAACCACTGAGCGAAAAATGAGCCTCATCACCAAGGAAAATTTTGTTCGAAAAATCGTTATCAATAGCTTGTTGTTCAATCACCCAATTCGCATACATTCTGCGTTGTGTATGGTCTTCAGGCTTAAGTTCTTGAGTGAGTTGGATTTTGTATGGATGGAGATGCAAATCCAAATGCAAAATCCGCCACAATGAGCCGTAAGACAAGCCCAAATGTTGAGCACGTCGAGGAATCGACAAATTCGGGTCTTCCTCCACACTTTGAGAAACGGCATCGACATTTTCAGCAGAACGAATGTTGCGATGATGCACAGGCCTTGCAATATCAATAACCGATCCAGTCTCTTCAAATTTTCCCATTGTGTTTGAAATTGTTTGCTGTGTAGGTCTTTTATGGCGACCGTAATCGGCTCGTAAAGCCCTAAATGTTGATACAGATGAACCACCATTTTTATAATAAAATTTAATAATTTTAACGCGTTTTTTGACTGTCAATTGATCTTTTTCTAAATGGCAAACCTTCAACTTAAAAAACTATGCTTTGGATGACATATAATTTTGACAGATGTCAAATATATGTACATATATATATATATATATATATATATATATATATATATATATATATATATATATATATATATATATATATATGTATATATATGCATATATTGTCCTTCGATTTGATACCCTACCGGATAACATTTTTTTTGAGGGTTGTCGTCCTTATATAGGGAGAACCCTCTTAAAAGCCTTTGTAATTTCTTTTTACTTTTTGATTATGAAACTTTCATCAACCAGAAATTTTTTACATGTTCACAAAATTTGATGACTTAGCTTCTGTAGTTCCTTAATAAACTTACTGTGACCCACTGACGTACAGGTGGATAAGTGCCGATATGAATAAGGTATTGTAAGATTTCTTTTTATAAAACTGTAAAAACCAACATCCTCTTAGTGCCAAAAACCAAATTTTGCGGTGGAGACACATTTGGCGTGCAAACGCACACCGTGTTTAAAGCGAAAAATTTCAAGAAACCGTAGGTTTGGAGTGGCTTTCATTGTTAACAAAAACAAATTTTCCCCACCTTCAAGTTCGGTAACGAACGGATGTGTGCAATTCACATCAAGACTAAATACTTTAATATCTGACTATTCGACTTTCAGTGATCAACAGAAGGAAAGGAGGAGGCAACCCATGACGGATTTTATACGACCCTGGAACGCAACATCAAGATAATGCCCTCAAACGACATTTAAATTGTCCCGGGTGACTTCAATGCAAAAATCAGCCAAGAAACGGCACATAGAGGAACAACATGAGGGCACGACCTCCATGCAGAACCAGCCACAACGGACAAGGCCTGATAGACAGTAAGCTCCACACACTTCACGCAACAAGCCATCTGCAAGAGAACGTGGGCATCCCCACATGGTCACACATTCAACCAGATCGACCAGTTCTCATTTAAAAATAAGCGTTCACCAGTATTCACGACACGCGCTTGTTTTGCGGACCTATTTGTGATTTGGCACACTTCCTTATAATTGTTAAATATCGACATTACACCTCCAAGGGCTTTAAAGAGGGTAGATCAGTTACCCCAAGCCACCAGATATATAAGCTAAATGATAGGTCAGGAACTTTCACATACATTTCAGTACTTGAAAATTGCATCAACTTATCCCCGCCGGTGGGAGAAATTAATGATAATATGAAATCTATGTGACCGTTAAATCTAGATAATAAGACGGAGTTGCGGTTACAAAAGTGGTCGAAGAGGTCTGGGCGCATCAGACAAAGAAGATTAGGAATGACTGGTATGACAAAGAATGCAAAGAAGGGATTGATAATAGGAACCAAGGATACAAATAATACAATCTGTGAATAAGTCAGGCCAAAGAAGAACAATATAACCCATCCGGTGATAAGCTAAAAAGTTATACCAAAGGAAGAAACGACTGACCATGGACTCCAAGATCCATAAGTTAAACGAAAACGTAACCCTACATGAAGTCAGATTGGCGTATGTCTCCATCAAACAACTAAAAAATCTCTTCAATCAGCAAACAAATCTTTGAAAAAGTGCACAAAGAGCAATTATGTGTGACCCAGTTGAAATTAAAAGCAGATCGCTGCAATAGTTCCATCAACTATTCACAGCACCTCCAACAATTATTGAAGCTTTGAAGATTCTAGGGGCAGAACAAAAGGTCCCAGTTTCACCAACAATCAGAGATGAAGTACAGTGCGTGGTGTCAAAAAAATAAGGCTCCTGGAACAGCTAAAATACCAGCAAAACTGCTCCATATTTAGGGTCTCTATCTACGTAACCTTCTCTTGTGACTAATATGAAGAATATAGTCTGAAGATCAGTTACTAGAGGATTAGCGAAAAAGTATATGATATCCTACATACAAAAAGGGCATTGCTCTGTTGTGGAGGTCTTATAAATTTCTCTCAAAGTTCCTAGAAAGGAAATTAAAGCCATATTATTTTAGTATTATGGGAGAGTATTAAGGAGTGTTTCGAAGTGAATGATGTACAAAAAACCAAATATTTTCTGTTAACCAGGTGTTCAAAATTGCTACTAGTATTATCAATATATTGATATGCACCAACTCTTTGTAGACTCCATGAATGCATATGATGGCGTCAGCAGAAAATTTTTGTGCGAAGTAATGCTTGACTTTGACCTCCAACAAAAGAGTTCATATGGTCAAAATCACGATGTTTTTTTGTGTTTGGGAGGTGAATGTCATTTACGCACAGACTGTGGGACTCCCATGCTCGCAAGAAGGCGACTGGACTACCCACTAAACACCTCCCCTGTCAACCTGAGAGCCTAAATCACGATGTTAAGCACGATTCCAGAGCAAGGTAAACAGCAAATTAACGGACAGTTTTGAAATGAAATTAGGCTTAAAATAAGGTAATGAACTGGGCCCAGTGCTCTTCAATATTATATAGAAAAACGCCATCAAGAGACATCAGCTGAAACCTTGGGTAAGTTGATACTTGTCTACACAATTGCTAACATATGCTGATTATGTCGATATTATGGCACGTTTCATTTTAAATGCCAAAAGAGCATTTTTGAGCCTAAAACCTGAAGCAAATCAAATTGGCTCACAAGTTAATGAACTTACTAAACTAAACTTAATTCTTGACTAAAATAAGGATGAACACTCCAGTCTGAAAAAAACCCGACTATAGGAGACTTTAATCTTGGGATTGAACGCCGCACAAATGCCACAAATATGGCGTATCAGTCCATACTTCCCAATCTAAGATCCAGAGCTGTACACATGCAAAATAAGCTCCGTATTTACAGATCACTAATCAAACCTGTGCTGTTATATCGAAGTAAAACATAGAACGTGATGTGCTCATATTTGAAAGCAGTGCTCCAAAAAATCTGCAGCCCAGTGAAGCGAGGAACAAAGAGGAATACATTGGTGAGTTGTTTGAACTATTTGACAAACCATTGGTATCTCCCCGCGTAAAGCGACTCAAATTGCAATAGACGGGTTATGTAGAAAGAATGGAAAAAAAATCGGTTACCTTAAAGGACACTAAAGCGCAGAGTATAAGATAGATGATCAGAAGGAAGATCGAGGACTCGAAGAGGAGACGCGATAGCGGATTCCTGGTGGAATTTATCAACTGACGAAAAATTTCACAAAACCATGATGATTGGTGGAGATTAATCGTGGGAGCCAAGGCCCAGCTTGGAATGCTGCGCCATAGATGATAAACACTTTTCTTACACCTATAGTAGCTTATTGCTAGCACTTTAAATTTTTTGTATGCGAAAAGTTCATGTTCTGTACACATATTGACCAATTTGTGGCGAGTCAATTCATTCTATATTCATTGTACTGTTAGACATAAATTGATGTCTTGACTTTTGTAACTTATGTGCAGTTTGAAAAGTGTTCACCTACGGTAGCGTTTTGCGAGGCGTCGCATCGTTAACCACTTCTAACGCATATTACAAAAGGGAAATCATTTAGTCCGCCCCAACTACCATTAGCGCACATAAGATGGTAGTATGTTTCAAGTGATTCACCGTTGTACTGTTTCTATTCCAGCATTCTAATTGTCACATCAGCATGATTCCGATCATGAAAAAAATCGAATTCCAGTATGATGGCAAATTAGCTCTAACTAGCAAAAAGGTAAAACTGTCTATCCAACCACATTCTTGCTGGGCCTTTCAATTTTGCTTGCACAGCATAAGAAAGTACACATTTGTCTCATATCTAAGCTTAGAAAAGAGCTTCTAGATGGCTCATAAACTGATCTGCTGTCAAAAACTGCTCCAAAGAAGGAACAAACTCGTGCATCAAAAAAATATGCTCGGTGAAAGCCCTGCACTGCAGTAAACTGCTTGCGCCATTAATGCAGGCTTTCGATATTTTTGAACAATAAATATGTATGCTTGCTCGATCAGTTTTGTTGGCAATCTCACGTGTAACTTCAGTGGCATATCAATTGTTCCCACAGAGAACGTCGATATCGCTCTAGTAACACTCACACAGCTTATTGGCAAATTCGCGTATAATTTCGGTGGCATGTCAAACGTCGCTGCACAAAACGTCGACGTTGATTTAGCAACATTCGCATCACACTGGCAAATTCACACGTAATTTTGGTGGTATGCCAATCGTCGCCGCACAGAAAATTAGCATCGCTTCAGGGACGCTCACACCATACTTCAGCAAATTCTCATCTATTTTGGTGGTGGAGCGATCCCATGTAGATACATTGAAGTGAATGCGTTGGTATAACATGAATGATCACTCACAGTAGGTGATGACAGTAACTCGTATGCGGGTGACATCGGTGGCAATTGATATATAGAAGGTGTTGACAAAGTTGTGTATGTGTATAACCATCGGATTTGGTCCAGTTCAATACCGTCCAAGTCCGGCCATAAAAAATCATTAATCATCTCCCGATAGCGCAATCCATTCACCGTAACTGTTCCTACAGCCTCATTTTCGAAAAAGTAAGGTCCAACAACCATAAACTGCACCAAGCAGTCACACGTTGGGGATAGAGAGGCTTTTCAACAATAATTCTTGGGTTTTTTGAGCCCCAGATGCGATAATTTTGCTTGTTGACGGAGCCACCGAGGTGGAAATAGGCCTCATCACTCAAGATGATTTTTGATGGCATTCTGGATCATTTTCATGCATTTCGAGGACTCAATCAGCAAAGAACGACGTTGTTGATGATGGACCGGCTTGAGTTCTTGTATTAACTAAACCTTATAAGCCTTGAGACCCACATATTTATGCAAAATACGGTGTAATGACGTTTGTGGAATGCCTAATTCCAAAAACGATGAGGAAAGGACAAACTTGGATTTCTTCAACACTTTCGGCTATAGCAGCAATATTCTCGGCTGTTCTTGAGTGACATGTACTGGTTTTATTCTTGACATCACAAAATTGTCCCAACAACTCGAATTTTCTCACCGATTTCTGTAATGCTATCCGACAAGGTGGTTCACGACGACCCAAAAATGTTCGAGTTTTACAAACCGTCTCTGCCAAATTTTCACCATTTTTATAGTAAATTTTGATAATTTAAATGCATTGTTGAAGCGTGTATCGTTCCATTTTTATAAATGACGTAGTTTGTACTTGTCAAATATCTAAAAATGACAGCTTCAAAAGTGACATCTACCAAAATAGCGAGCTATTCAAAATACCACCTCTTATTGAAAAACGTGCTCCTTTGTAGCCTATTATTTCAACTCTACAGTATTGAAACTAGCATTATAGTAAGGACCTATCTAATTTTTTGTTCTGCAAATTGTCGTTAGAATTCAATTTAATAGAATCCCACTCCAAATTTGCTAGATAAAGCGAATACTACCAATTTAGAGTATAAAGATAATTTATTCGATGTCTTCTTCGTTACACATCTGCCACTCGAGTGTCCGTGACTATCTACTGTTTCCGGCATTACCAAGCAAAACTATATGGACTTGATACATATATCTGACATAATGCACAATCAGTCAATTATATTGTATTCTAAAATGCGAAATGATTCAAATATAATAATTCAGTTGGTGTGACTACTTAAAAATATTAACGCAATTTATTTTCTTGTATAAGGTGGTCCAACCAACACGCACGATGTTAATTGTAAATGGAATAAAAATTTTTTGGAGAATTTTGTCAATATTTTTCTTTATAATAGAAGGATCTATGACAATTTAAAACAAAATATTGCCCAATCCTTGCCTTGGCTACGGTGGAATACTTCTATCCAATGATCCATATTTTCAATGACTCTGAGAAATAATTGAAGTTCAATGTCGTTAATGTCCTGAATTATCTCATTCTTTAGCTCTTGAATTATTCTTGGCTTATTTATGTACACTTTTTTTCAAATATCCCCTGAGAAAAAAGTCCAACGGTGTCAAATAACATGATCGTGGCGGCCAATTAACATCGCCACAACGTGAGATAACACACCCATTGAATTTCTCGCGCAAAAGAGCCATTGTTTCGTTGGTTGTGTGGCAAGTGTTGGAACCACATATCGTCCAGGTCCGTAACCTCAATTTCTGGCCACAAGAAGTGCATTATGATCTCGCAATAGCCAATACCATTCCCGGTAACTGCTTTTCGAAGAACTACGAACCGATGACGCCGCCAGCCCAAAAACCGCATCAAAGAGTCGCTCTTTGTGAATACATTGGCTTTTTATCAATCACGTGTGGATTCTCATTTGCCCAAATGCGGCAATTCTGCTTCTTAACGAATCCACTGAGGTAAAAGCGTGGTTCGTCACTGAAGATGACTTTCTTTATAAAGTCAACATTCCTTTCTGTCTGTTTAACCAACCATTTGGCGTATTGTCGACGCTTGAAATGGTCAGTAGGCTTCAGCTCTTGGTTCAATGGAACCTTGTAAGCGTGTAAATTCAAATCTTTATTCCGGACCAAATCAGTGATGTTCGTGAGATATTCAACAACGACAAGTCGAGGTTGAGGACTCTTTTGCCACACTATTGCGAACAGTAGCAATGTTTTCCACAGAACGAACTGAGCGAGCATGCACAGTTGATTTCACATTTTCTACAGACCCCCATATTGTCCAAATCCATAACCTCAATTTCTGGCCACAAAAAGTGCATTATCATCTCGCAATAATGAGCACCATTCACGGTAACAGCTTGGCCGTCCTCATTTTCGAAGAAGTAAGACTCGATGACGATGGCCCATAAACTGGACCAAACACTCACTCTTAGTAGATACATCGGCTTTTCAACAAAAACTCGTGGATTCACATTTGCCCAAATGCGGCAATTCTGCTTGTCAACGAATTCACTGAGGTGAAAGAGTGCCTCGTCGCACTATCGGGAACGAACTGGGCGAGCATGCACAAGTGATTTTACATTTCCTACAGACCCGGTTTGCTGAAAGTTGCGCACAATTCTCCCGATTGTGAACACATTTGGTCGATTATGCTGACCAAAAAATCACAAAGTGCATGAAATTCATTTTGATTTGGACGCCCATTTTCGTAAAAGGCTTCAACAACCTTACCGTACTGCTCGTTTTTGTACCTCTCCGTGGTTGAATTTATCAAACACTAAAACAAAGAAATGTCAAATTAAGTTTGACGAAAAACTTGACGTTAAGTTGTGACTCACAACTAACATCGTGCATTATGGTTGGACGAAACTGCATATGCAAGTTAAATTTGCATTTTTTAAATGATTCCTTGACTTTTGTTGAACAAGCAGTAATATTTAATGTACAAAAAATACGATTGTTCAGTATACAAGGGCTCTTTGAGAAAATACAAGAGATATCATAGCCACATTACACTTATTCTGAAATCATGTAAGATACCGTATTTCAGCACCACTCATAATATACGCTGCTTGCCTATGGTGTCGGAAAAATGAGCTAGATATACTTGGAAGACTAGAAATTCTAACAGAGAATTGCCTTACATGTGTAGTTTCAAATCACCCCAAGTCGTTCAGAAACATTTAAAGCTACTCGGATTGAATTTAGTTTTTTCCAAAATCTTCGGGACTTTAAATCCAGTCTACGTATGAATTCCTCGAAATTTCATATCGCCTCAGCATAATTGATTATGCTGTGGTAGCGAATAGTTCGTTTGCTTCTAGTAGATATTTGAGATAATTTTTTTCTTTGCGTGGGTTCACTTTTTCTAAATGATTAGTCATTAAAACTTAGTTTTACGGTTTAGTTTGTAACAAGAAAATGTGAGATATCAAGCCAAATTCAATTTATTGAAGTAATTGTTTGTTTATTGAAGTAATTGCTTGTTTAATTTTGGTTTAATTGACTTAAATCTAATTGCTTACACTATTTGTTTTAAATTTTCAACTTAATTCATTCAAATTGCACCAAAATAGTTTGAACTGTTTTTTGCTTTATTTTAACAAATAAGCTGGAAGTTCACGATGAGCATGAAATTCCTTCAAATTTATTTTAAGTGTGCAGAGGATTTCTTTTTGGCCCAATTAACGATTTAATGGACATGTCTATATTTCCATGAAATGACCTTTGTTTATACCTGGAAGCTCTATTTCATCGTATATTGGACACTGTTAGGGCTTCATCATAATATAAGGGCGTTTCAGCAGAAGTTGAATGCCTTAGAAGTACTCGTACATCCTGTTTGTTTGCAATACTCTGAAAAAAATTGAAACAATGTTACTGATAAGTTCAAAGAATCTTTGAAGTTGGTGAATCTTAATTCTACGGGTAAAAACGATCAGGATACTACCCATGTTTTTATGCAAATACTTCTGCATTTATACGGTGACCTTAAAGATTTAATTCATCTGCAAACATAAACAACCTCATCCACATATCGTAGCAAACTTTTATCGCAGAAGGTCCTTGCAAATTCTCTTTCATTTCATTTCGAGCGCCTTAATACTCAAGCAATTTCAATTAGTTTTAAAGACGTTTCATTGCAGTAGCCAGAGCCATCATCAACTCTTTCAGTACTGGGGTTCTTAGAGAAGGGTATATTCACCAACTGTTTATTCTTTCAATGCTACCAAAAAAAGTAAACGATTTGATGCTGCTGTTTATTTGCTAATGATAAAAAGTAGCCTTGATGCAGGGGGTCTAATATGTACCTAGGGTATTTACAGTCTTGGGCTGTAAAAAGAAATAGGAGGCTCCAAAGAAAATATCTTCTGAAAATAATTTTGCTATGGGAGTTCCTACGAATGCGTTGAGAAACGAGTTTTCATGGAAAAAATACTTGTATGTCATTCGATTTTGTGTGTAGCATTCTCCGGTAATATTAATAGGAAAGCAAATACCAATTTCATGATGAACAATTAGAGTATGTTTCAATATTTGAGGGTCTGAAAACGGTATGAGCCACTATTACATCCTTGAAACTGACGCTAAAGGCTTAATTTTTTAAATTTATCTGAAAAACAAAAAACAAATAGCATTTCTTATGCTTAAAAATTTTAATTTAAAATGCTCCCAACACTTGCCTGAACAATTTAAACGTTCTATGTACATTTTAATACTAGTTGCGATAATTTTCCAAGATGCAGCTTTTCAAAGCAATGACGCGAATTTTACTAGATCAATTGCTATTACTGGGACTCTACGTCTGGCATTCGTTGTGTGTACACGTGTTTTTAATCGCTCCTGTCATTAATTTTAAAAATTAAATAATTTTTCACAAAAGTCAATTAATTTTTCACAAAAGTCAGTTGAAAACAATTTTTTTAAATTGAAAACCACCACCGTCGAATTATTCGAGCATTTATCGAATACCTGAAATTCATTTCCTGAAGAAAAATCAAAAGTGGAAAATACGTTCAAGGGAAGTCCCGGTCTGAGAACATTCCCTCTAGTCTCGCTGCAAAAGCAACGAGATGGAGGAGCCCGATAGCTTTAGCCATCAACCAGAAGGTTCATGCCCATCGCCAAAGATGACGGGCGAAAAAAACTAAAAAGAAGATACGACGATAAAGAAGAAAAACCGACAATCCTATCGGTAATCGAAATCGAGCAGCTGATCAAAGATAAAGAGAAAGCTGACAAAATTGAAAAAGAAAATGAAGAGCTCATGCTTCGAGTCAAATCATTAGAAGCACTTGTTGGACCCTTAACATTCAATAAAGCTAAAGAAACCAAGAAAGGCCAGCAAACAAATTCAAAAACCGAAGATAAGAAAACTAAAAAGCCAAAGGAAGAAGCTGATCAAGAGGATGTCCTCAGCGCAGGCGGTGCAAACGACAGCAGAAATTACTATGCAGCGCTAGCTGGACTTGAAGACCCGATGAGCATTGAAGAGGATCCAGGTAAAACTTCTAAGTTAGATAATGAGTTCATAGAATACCTTAAAGTTAAAAATCGGGAGAAAAAACCAAAAGGTTTGTCTGCTGGTCTGTCCGTTAAGATTAATGAAAAAAAAGAAAAAGTCCCACCAATCAATGTATTTGGGCAAACGGGCAAAGATACGGTTCGGCTTTTGGCAGCCGAAAATAACCTAAAAGATTTTGAGATAAAAAGAGTCAATGCCGATAAATTGACAATCAGGACTAAGTCGTTGGTTGATTTCCAGGCAACAAAAAATGCATTAAATTCTGGAGATGTTCCACATTTTACGTACACCCTGAAAAGCGAAAGAAACCAACCCTTTTTATTGAAGGGTCTAAACTGTGGTGAGAACAAAGTCGATCTCTTTGAGGTGCTCCAGGAAGTTGCACCAAAAATACAATTTATTTCAGTTAAAAACTTTGCAGCAAGGAGATCGATTGTGGGGCGCAAAAATTTGCCTCACTACTTAGTCCAGATTTCCAGCAAAAGTAGTACAAGTGCTCTGCAAAAAATACGGTACTTGAACTTCCGCGTGGTGAGGTGCGAACGCCTCCAGAAAACTGAGGTCAACCAGTGCTACAGGTGTCAAAGATTCGGGCATTCTGCTGCCAATTGCGCCATGAAATATAGGTGTGTTAAATGCAAAGACATTCATGCTTCCGGCGAGTGCAAATTGGCTCAGGCGGAGCCAAAAGAAAAACTATATTGTGTGAGCTGCTGTGCCTTTGGTCATCCAGCATCATATCGAGGATGCCCCCGGTATCAAGATGCAAAGGTTCAAGTCACTCCAAAACAAAGTCAAACACACCGCAGTGTGATACCTACCAACTTCGTCAAGCCCGGGGTGTTATTTGCACTTGCTGCTAGAGGACCAGCATACAATGTAAATAAAATACATAATGTAAGTGGCAATAATGAGCTGCTCCTTAAAATTTAACAGCAATTAAACTCCTTATCGGAGAGAATCAATAAACAAGATTCGAAAATTAACATTGTTTTTCAGCATTCAGGGCTTTCAAATGCCTCAAAATAAGTTGTCATCCAGCCACATTCCCACGAATAGGATTCGTCTCATCTCGATCAACGTCAACTCCATTGTTACTTTACATCGGCGTGATTATCTCCTTGAATACATTGCCATGCAAAAGTCTGATATCGTGCTTCTCACCGAAACCCACCTCAGTTTATGGCACTCCATGACATTCAAAGATTTTGCATTCGTAAGAAACGATAGGGTAATAGGTGATGGGAGAGGTGGCATCGGAATATTGGTTCGAAGACCCTCTTGTTTCCAAAATATTGAAAAAGTCGAATTCAAAAGCTTTGAATGTCTTGAAGTGTCCGTTATCAAAATCTCACTGCCAGGGTGGGGATAACCTCTTCGTTATCTATGCCTATGCAATTGGTGGAACTGTTCTCAAGCACAAGGAGGAGCTCAATTCCTTGTTTGAAATACTCGAATTTAACAGGCTGCATACCTATTATATTCTTGCTGGTGATCTGAACGCCAAGCATACATCATGGCTGAACGCCACCAATAATCCAAGAGGTGTTTCCTGAAATCGTGGATTACAGAGAACCAAATTGAATACAGATACAATCTATATGGGTCGGAGTTCCCAACATACCCTAGGACAAATTCATATTTGGACCTTTTGATTGCTGACGCAAGACTTGAACTCAGCTTTAATAGTCCTCAACGGAAACTGCAGGTGCTTCCTTACGATAGCGACCATAACGCAATCATAATGGAAATCAATCATCACAGGGATGATTTCTTCCTCATTCCAGTTCACCATGAAAATCATCGGTTGAATTTCAAAAAAACAGACTGGGGAAAGTTTCAAAAGGAGTTTAATCGCAAGTACCAGAAGCAATATTCCCCTTCTGATGGTGGCAACTCTTGCCCAATGGTTCCTAATGACAGAAATCTAACTAACGATGAAATATATGTCTATTTGTCAAAGTTAAAGAAGCTGACGTTGGAAACGATTGAGAAAGTAGTTCCAAAGATTAAACATCGAAACAATATGGAACGATATGAAACACCAACCATCGCAAGGTTGAAAACATTGAAAAGCCTTCTTCTCACACGTATCAACAATATTTATCGACGATTTTTGGACTACAACCATCCCTCGTTGTCTTTGTTAAAATTACACCTGAAGAATGTCCAAAACTTAATCCGGTCATACTTCAGGAGTGAGGTCAGCAATCAATGGGTGGGAAAATTGAGGGGTATTAGCCCACAGGACCCAGACGGCGTGCTCGCGAAAGTGAATAGCATATTCCGCAGGAAGTCTCGAGTGAAGGTATCGAATCTTGAAGTCACTAGTGATGAGATAAATCTTCTTGATCTTCTCGAGCGGCCAATCAATTCTTCATTTCAATGAAACATTAACATCTGACCTCATACCGAGCTTGAATCTTATTGATTATTTTGTCAGCTATGAAGACTTGTGTTTCGTATTTCGCAGGATAAACAACAAGAAATCATGTGGTACTGATGGTTAGCAAATGTAGTTCTCCGACATTTGCCAGAGGTTGCTATTAGGAAATATTGCATACTGTTCAATAATATGTTGAGCAATTCATATTTCCCGAATGAGCGGAAAAAGGCTAAGGTATTTCCGATCTTGAAGAAAGAAAAAGAATCTTCGTGCCCGAAAAGCTATCGGACAATCAGCTTGCTGCATAACATCAGCAAGGTGTTTGAAGTGATACTCAACAGAGCACTAAACGCCCACATTGAGGAATATGAATTGATGCCGAATCGCCAATTTGTCTTTCGTGCCAGGCATTCGACCACAAATGCAATAACGAAAGTAACCTTAGACATCTGTTGGAAACTAAATGATAGACAATGTGTTGGAGCATGTCTCATTGATATGGGGAAAGCCTTCGGTACGGTGTGGTTTGGTAGACTAGTTTTTAAACTCCTTCAGGACAAGTTCCCCAGACATCTTGTCGCCATGATGTGCAATATGTTATACGGGAAATCGTTTTTTGTAACTGGTGGAAATCTGAAAACAACGCACAAGTTCAAGGTCTTGAATGGTCTACAGCAGGGAACACTTACTGCGCCTCTGCTCTTCTCAATATTCATTCGCAAGCTATTGAACGGCTTTGATTTTAACGTCTCGCCAACGCGATCATTGGTAGCGTTTGCTGATGATCTGATCATCTATACGGCAGACCGAAAAGCTACAATAGTTCAGAGAAATCTCCAAAAAATGTTCAATGATGTACAGCTGTACACTGACATTTGGTGAATGAAAACCAATGCGCAGAAGTGCTAAAAAATCTTGTTTCGGACAACGCTGCAGGGAGTCAGTCAAGACCTGGAACGTAATTGGAAGGATTTCCAAATCATGGCTGGCAAGGGTAGTTCAGAATGGGTTCAACATCAATCCTGTGTTGGATACCTCGGTGTTCATCTCGATCAGTATCTGTACTATACTGAGCGACTCAGTAAGGCACTAAAAGTAGTCATGGCCCTACGAAGACTCTTTCATTCCAGATACATTGATCAAAAAGTCAAAATTATCTGTTACAAGACACTGGTTAGACCAGTTCTGACATATGGATGTCAGATCTGGTACAACCAGAGTGCTAAAACTATGGTAAAACTAACAGTTTTTGAAAGGAAATGTCTTCGTGCATGTACTGGTTTGTACAGAAAGCCTGAGACGGATTGGAAACATTATATATCGAATAGAAGAATTTATCAAACTGCTGAAGTGACGAGGGTCGATATCTTCGTATTGAAACTTCTTCGGAATCATATCGCAAGATCTTTGACTGTGAGTGAAAACCCTTGGATTTCACAGCCATTCCACCCTACGGACGGGTATATTGTGACTTGTCCCGCTACTGGTTTCGTTCCTCCAGAAGCATTCGTGTATTTGGACATGAATCGATATGTTTTGATTCTGACGGCGTCCCAGTCATATATCACATATATCGACGGGCCACCGATAAGAAAATAAAATATCCTCCGAATTTGAGTTCACGAAACCAACAATTCCAATGGAGATACTCATTTGCTAGATTCGTTGAAGCTGATCGAATTGAGACGACGCAATCCAGGTATTGGTGGCTGAATGACAATGTCTAAATTATTCGTGTTTATTTTCAGTTTTGGTGTTTTTCGTTATTTAGTTTTTTGAATTTCAGCTCATCATTGCTGCATTTAGTGTTGTTGTTTAATTTTGTCAAAAATTAGGTTAAAATTAGATATAGGTTTGGTATATGTTATGTGTATTATATTCGGTTAGAGTTAAGGTTAAACGCTTAGGTTAGGAACATTGTTCTAGAATTTTTTAAGTATAAGATAAAGTTTTTTGGTTGCATTTTATTAGAATCAAGTTAAAACATATTAGGTGTAGGATCAAAGTTCACTGTTGTGTTTGAATTATAAATAATTATAGGATAGTGTTGGTTGGTTTTTTCTCCTTTTTCCAATTGATTTTTTAAAATATGTAATAATCTTAACTAATTGTTGTTGTTTTTTTTTTGAACAAATATGTTTAATGATAATGTATAAATTAAGAGAGCCATTTGGGCCATTAAGTTTTTGTGTGTTTATTGTTTGGAATTTGCTTTATATTTTTTGTAAATTTATACCGATTAGTATTAAATAAAGCGCTTTTGACTTTGACTTTGACATTGCTATTACTGGCACATTTTCACAAACCATCCATTCAGAAATTTGGCACATTGAGCCAACCTAATAATAATAAACTAATTTTCTCCACACTTAGCAAACGTAGCTCTAAGTGAGATGAAAAACTGGCACTTATATATAAGTTGATTAAATTGGGACATTGTTAACCGTAAATTGATAAATTTTTCCATATTACCGATTATGGTACTTTTACCGATAACAAGGGCTATATTAGATTCAAGAATATGTATAAGATTTAAGGAAATCAAATATGCAAGTCTGAGATTTGTTTTTTTTTTTTACTTTAGCACTATAGCCCTTGATCTACATAGTACATGCCCAGGTTTCCCCTCTTCTTACATAGCATTTAAGAAAAAACTAAGAGAGTTGCTACTAGTTTAACTTTTAATTATCGACGTTTTAGCATTCTTTTTCATTTAAATTTTGCTGATTGTTCTTTGCGTTCCATTTTGTGATTGGATTGTTTAGTCTGTAAGATGGAATAAATAAATAAATAAATAAATATCAGCACTCGGGAAATTGATATGGTCAGTACCACATTTTGGCCATGTGTCCGTCCACTTAGCTGCGATACGCTCTGGTTTTAAACAAGTAAAGATCATAACTGAACGGGCTTATAGTCCGTCTGAAGAATGACTCAAAAAAAATCTCGTTATCGGCAATGAGATTCAAACCAGGGACCTTAAGCTTACGGAGTGAGTGCTCTGACCACTACACCACGCGGACTACCTGAAGTTTGTTTAAGTCAGCAAAACCTTTCAGGAAGTTCCAAAATGATTCTATAAATTTATTTTACACATGATGGTAAGGTAAATATCCAAATTTCTTATTATCCAGCACCCTTAACTTCTTATAGCATTAGATACCTTAAATTTTTGATTAGATTTACTTAAAAATATCAGGAAACACAACAAAGTAAAGTATCTTTGGGACCTAATGGTGGATGCTCTACTGTAACCAAATGGTGGCTCCTTAAATTGGAGAAGCCAAACACAAGTTCAAGTGGCCTTAAAGGAAGTCGTTGAGAAGGAAATAAATAAATTTCTCAAGGATGGAATAATCAGGCCATCCAAATCTCCCTATAACTCTCCAGCTTGGGTCGTACCTAACAAGCAGGACGCATCTGGTGAGAAAAAGTATCGGATGAGCATTGATTAGCGCAAACTGAATGCAGTTACAATGGCGGACAAATACCCGATACCGGAAATAGGTGAGATTTTGGCCGATTTGGGAAAGAACAGATACTTCTCCATCGTCGACGTCAAAAGTGAAATTCACCAGATCCCACTTCCGGAGCGTGACATCCCCAAAACAGCGTTTTTCATTAACAATGGAAAATTTGAATTCACACGCCTTCCATTCGAACTCAAAAACGCTCCTTCTATTTTCCAGAGGACTCTCGATGATATACTACCAAAACACATAAGACAGCGTTCCTATGCATACATCGACAACATTATCATCTTCGGAAAAGATGAAGCAGAGCACTTCGAAAATTTAAAAAAAGTACTCAAAACTTTGGAAGGTTCCAACATGAAAATTCAGTCGGATAAATGTGAATTTTTTAAACGCAAAATAGAATTTTTGGGATTCATCCTAAGCAGTGATGGTATAAAAACCAACCCACTGAAAGTTCAGGCAATTGCCGACATGCCCGATCCTAAGACGCTGAAAGATCTTCGATCGTTTCTAGGAATATCGGGGTACTACCGTTGCTTTATGGAGAACTATGCCAAAATTGTGAAGCCCCTGACTTCTCTTTTAAGAGGGAAAGATGGACGAGTGTCCAAAAGTCAATCAAAAAACAAAATGGTCAACCTCGATCCAAAGACCCAACATGCAAATAACACCCTTAAAAACTGCCTCAAATCCAAAGAAGTGGTTTTAACTCACCCGAATTTCGAAAAGGAGTTTCAACTAACAACCGACGCCTCGGAATACGCTATTGGTGCCGTCCTATTATAGGATAACAAACTCATCGTTTTTTCTGTCAAGAACTTGACCAAAAACGAGGAGAACTATGCCACCAATGAAAAATAGGTGCTTTCCATCATATAGGCTCTCAACTCATTGCGAGGTTACTTCTACGGTTCTCAAAAGGTTAAAATATATACCAACCACCAAACTAACGTATGCGCTGAGTAACAAGAACACAAACACCAAAACGAAAAGATGGAAGTCCCTCTTGGAGGAATACAACAATAAACCAGAATACAAGCCAGGCAAGGTCAACATAGTGGCAGACTCCCTTTCATGGCCCCCAAAAGAATCGCATGTTAACTTCCTAACGCCTGCAGAGCACAGCGACGAAAGCTCCTTTCACTATCTGGTCCCCACAGTTGAATTACCCGTTAATCAAATAATTTTAAAAAGCGGCGATGAAGATAGCTTTCAGTTACAAAATCCTTTCCCAAATTACACCAGATACCCACTTATAAAACCTCAGTATTCTAATAACGATGTTATAAATATTCTTAAGCGCTACCTGAGCCCCAACAGACTAAATGGCTTATCAACATGCGAAAAAATTATGGGACGTATGCAACAAATTTACCCCATGCATTTCAGAAGTTATCGAATTCGATAGGCCCAAAAACTCGTTGAGGATATTCCTGGTGAAGTCAAGCAGGAAGAGAAAATCCTGCAAACTCACCGACGGGCACACCGCAATGCAGAGGAAAATCGTTTGCAGCTTCTCGAAAGCTTTTACTTCCCTAACATGCCGGCCAAGATAAAGAATTTGGTTAAACTATGCAGTATTTGGAAGGAAAGTAAATACGATCAACATCCGAACAAACCTATATTAAATTCTACGCCAATTCCAACGTACTCTAACCATACAATACATATTGTCCTGTTTAGCTCCGAGAAGCACCGAGTTCTTACGGCTGTCGATAAGTTTTCAAAACTTGGTCAAGTGAAGATAATTTCTTCCAAATCTATCGAACACATTAAACAGCCTCTCACAGACTTGCTCTTTTTCTATTATGTGCCGGAAGTAGTCTTCATCGACAACGAGAGTTCTTTGAGATCAGCCTCAATAGCGGCTCTAATGGAGGACGACCTCAAAATCAAGAACTACAAAACCCCTCCATATAAGAGCAAAGTCAGCGGGTAGGTTGAACGTTCGCACAGCACCTTAACTGGGATGATGAGATGCCTTAAAAAGGATGGATCCCCCAGAACTTTCGAAAAACTTTTACAACGAGCCGTTTACGAGTACAATTACACAATCCATTCCAATACCGGAAAAGAACCACTCGAGTTACACTTTGGTCGAATCCCCAATATAGATTAACTTGAAAGAATTCGACTTTTAAATGTTGAAAAACTTAAATTGAAACAAGAAAAGGACATGACAAACCATAACAAGATGAGACAAACCATTAAGGACTATGAGATGCGACAAACAATTTAGGTAAAAATGAACAAAAGAAAAGGCTCTAAACTAACAGCTGGGTACAGACAGGGAATAGTTAAAGAAAACCGAAACTCCACCGTTTTGACTGAATCCAGAAAAAATATTCATAAAAGCCATATACGCAACTAAAACTTTCTTTCAGACCACTACTCTACATAGTACATACCCAGGCTGAAATTTTGGACTTCTCAAATTGTTTTGTTCCATACAGGGAGAGCAAAGATTCAGGACGGAAACTTAAAGTTGAAAGGTACTTTTGACATCAATCAGTACGAACATATCATTCCTCGAATTGAGTCGACCCTTAATCTTTCGAAAGTTAGGCACTACCCTTCCTCGTCGCACCTATCCTATGAGCTTTAGCAAATTCGAGAGCTTCTAAAAAATTTTAAACCCAAAGGGATTTCAAGATCACTTGATTTTATCGACACTATATGGAAATAAATTGCAACAGCTATTCAAAGAAAACAGTCAAACAAATTACGAAATAATATTAGATGTCCAATATAGACTTTCATTGTTAAGGGAAAAACTGACATTGGGCATAATTAGGAGTCATAAACTCTTCAATCCTATCCAAATCCGAAATTAAAATTGCAACTGAAATATAAGATAAAGAATTACTCCCCTATTCAACAATAGAATTGGCCTTAGATTTTGCAGAAGTGAAAATAAGAAGAATATATCTATATATTGTTAACATCCCATTGACCACGAGCCTCACATATGAGACATTATTGATAAAAGCCGTTAAGAAAAACAATTTTGAAAAATAACGAAAAAATATTTGGCGTAATTAATAATTGTAAAGAAATAAACTTCCTGTCAATATGTAAATCAAATGAAATTTTCGATATAACTAACACTTCCTGCGTACCAAACCTGCTGAAGAGCCTGACACCAACATGCAATAGCACGAGTTACGCGCACATACTAACTGTAGAAGAGATCGCACCTGGCACCATTCCATTAAACTAATTTACCGGCATAATCGAAGCAGAACAAATAGCCCACGAACTTAATGGAACATACTTTCTGAAAATACAGAGCACCAGTATTTCAATCAACGGAAGGACATTTACCAACCGTGAGATGACAGAGATGAACGTCTTGCCATCTATATTACAGCCTTCCCCAGAAATTAAAGCATACCAGGAGGTACTTTCACTAGAGCTAATGAAAGATCTCCATTCAAACAACACAAACGAGATCTTATTGATGCGTTCCGAAACCAACATCCACCAAGCGGCGACGTACAGCATACTCACCATCATCGGGCTTTACTTCCTGGTCTTGATCATTTGGAAAATAATCAAATACTAGGCAATGAAAACAATAACAACAATTAGCTAAACTTTTTTAATTGGATCATTTCACCCTTTTCACATCAACTCAATGTAAATCTATACGACAAATTTGCTCTACATTTGAAGCTTATCTAACGTCGCGCGGATATCGATCACTCTTTCGGATGGCTCCGATAGCTTTTTAAATTACTTTTTATGGAATTGTTTGCAGCTACATATAAATGAGTTGCATATTTTGAATAATGTGGTGGTGTGTATCTAAGAGTGATGGCCTGAGGAGAAGTAGTGCACACGTCGAAACCACCATCTTCTAACATTTTTCTTTTCTAATAATTTTTCAGAAAAATTATCATTCAAAATATGCAACTCATTTATATGTAGCTGCAAACAATTCCATAAAAAGTAATTTAAAAAGCTATCGGAGCCATCCGAAAGAGTGACCGATATCCGCGCGACGTTAGATAAGCTTCAAATGTAGAGCAAATTTGTCGTATAGATTTACATTAAGTTGATCTGAAAAGGGTGAAATGATCCAATTAAAAAAGCTTAGCTAATACAAGTACTTACAAGAGAAATTCACCTTGAATATAACTTGCAGATACAAAAACATATTGAGTTTGCATAAGTAGAAAAATTAAAAATTAACTCCCTCACCTCTGAGCATGGTGGTCGCCATCACCGGTGTGTATCTAAGAGTGATGGCCTGAGGAGAATTAGTGCACACGTCGAAACCACCTTCTTCTAACATTTTTCTTTTCTAATGATTTTTCAGAAAAATTATCATTCAAAATATGCAACTCATTTATATGTAGCTGCAAACAATTCCATAAAAAATAATAACAACAAGTTGGATGAACAGACCTACGCTCATGTTAGAAGGATTTTGTACACAACTTCTCCAAAATGCAGTCACCAGCAATGAAAAACGTCAAGAAGTAGGTCGAAGACATGTGCACGTTCAAAAGAAAATCCATTGTTTTTCTATTTTCAACAGTCGCCATTTGGTTGTGAAGCAACAAAAATCAATTAAATCACGAATTCTCAAAAATATTAATGTTATTGACCTTGTTGGAAAATTTCAAGAAGATCAAGTCAAAACTGCAGTGACTGATTCGATGGAAAGTACACAAAATACCAAAATCATGTGATATTGTTGGTGTAATTGGAGGAATTTCAAATGGCTTTAACTTCCGTGTATATCATTCGATTTTCATCAAACTTACAGAGTTTAAGAACTCTTAGTAGGACAACGTAAATATCGAATTTCGTTCAGGTTAAGGTTACCGATGCGATTTTATTGGGGAACATGTGAAATTCGAACATCATACTATTATTAAAAAAGTTGAGCGAATTCCGACTTCTAAGTAATTTGATGTTGTTGTGCTCATAAACACCTACCACCATAATTTTTTTCAGATTTTTCGGATCACACGTCTCCAATCGTGAGGGGGGAAACACATTTTTAATGTATTTCTCCTTCCTGCGCGTCCCTCGAAGCAAAAAGTATCAAATTAAGACGTGTTTAGAAAAGTTCTCATCAGGACCTTTCATTTGATACCCATATCGGCTACCTTTGATGAAATTTATTTTTTCGGGAGGCCACTCCCCTGTATGGGGAGACCCGCCCTTAAATCTTTTATAAAATTTTTTTTAGTTAAACTTTGAAGAGAGCACCACTTTACACCTGCGTACAAAATTGGATGTTTCTAGCTTAAGTAGTTTGCGAGAAAAAGTGCTGTGACACACGGACGGACGGACAGACGGACGGACGCACAGACGGACAGACAGGACGCGACTTTAGTAGGGTTTTGTAAAATTATTTTACAAAAACCTAAAAATCAAAGTCGAGCAATCGCCAGAGAAATCTCCATCTGTAGCGCCAGAGCAAACACCATCCGTTGCAACATCATCATTATCATTGGAAACTGACCTACAAACATCGAGCAAGAATGTCAGGTTCACTGATATCAAATTTTTCTAAACGATCAAGGACTATCGTATCTAAAGGCGGGCGAGTTAGCACTTTCTCACGGTGCAAATTCTGCTGACGCCAGGGCTGCAACATATGCAACGTGATCGATGCAGTTTCCAACTTCATGGAATTACATGAAACCGCGAACGCTGCAGTTTCCATGCATTAGCGTGTAAGACATTTTATTGTCGGATTTAAGCTAGTTATAATTTTGATTCTGTACAATAAAGACGGGCTCTAGCCCTAAAAATATTTTTTTACTACAAACCGGCATTTGTTAAATTAACTTGTAACGTAATTTTTCTTGTTTTGTTTGGATATGTGTTATTTTTTCTCTCATAACTTCTTCTTTTAAAGGTTTTGTAAAATCATTTTGCAAAACCTTACTAAAATCACGTCCTAACTGTCCTTCCGTTAGTCCGTCTATCATACCACTTTTTCTCACAAACTACATAATAATAATAATGTTCGAAAATTGTGTGTCCCCCTCCTAATTGGACACCTTTGACACGAAAAATCTGAAAGGAGGAGGAGTACAAGGGCAACAAATACCTCAGAAGTCGAGATTCGATCAACTTTGTTAATGAAAGTACATTTTATAAATTTTAAATTTTGGCCAATAAAATCAAAATGGGACCCTTAAATTTCCCAAAAGCTACAATTTAAGTTTTTTGGTAGCAATTGTGTTTATTCTGAAAATTTCAGTTACAGCTGATTTGTTGCGCAGGAATGATCAAGAAAACAAAGGAAGCGAAACAGCGTTACGACAAAGAATAAAATAAAAAAACGTGTCTACTCGTTGACGGTCAAAAACAGACTGGTTTATTGTGTACTGAACTGAAGAACATGAGATGACTACGTTATAGAATTCAAACAAAGAAAATAGATCAGAGAGAGTAGAGAACGCATACATTAACACTCCCACTCGTTCCTTATCTCTCAAAAGAATACAAATTATTTTATATTTAAAGTATTACGTAGCTTTATAAAGGTTTCACGATTAAGTCCTTTGGTGAATAGATCTGCAAATTGGTCTGAACTACCAATCTGCTTAATCTTGATTTTGTTGTCAACAACCAATTGCCTCGAATAGTGAAATTTGACTTCTATGTGTTTCGTGCGACGGTGAAATACTGGATTCTCTATTAATTTCTTCACTGCTACGTTGTCAGTATACAAGATAGTTGGCTGTTGTTGCTTACAGCCTATAGATTTTAGAAGTAATTTAGCCCAAATTACTTCCTTTGCCGCATCGTGAATAGCTACGTACTCGACTTCAGTTGTCGATGTCGCTACTATTGTTTGCTTCCGTGAAGACCATATCACGGGGCTGCCATTAACCGTTAAAACTACACCACTGACACTTTTCCTAGTGTCTAGGCATGCTGTATAATCAGCATCGCCATATGCATCCAGTCTGCATACATCGTTGCCCCTAAATGACAGTCCGATGTCCAAAGTACCTCGTAAATACCGTAGGACACGTTTTGCTGCTTGCCAATGCTCCATTGATGATCGTTCCAAGAATTTTGATAACGTGGAAACAGCGAATGTAATATCGGGGCGTGCACCAACAGATAAGTACATCAATGCACCAATTAGTTGTTGATAGGGTACATTTGCGACTTCTCCGGTATTTGCCACAAGTTTCGCATTGCTTTTGAATGGTGTTGAGATCGTCTTGCAGTCGGACATGCCAAATCGTTCCAAGATAAGTTTGGCATATGCTGACTGAGATATTCGAATAATAGAATCGGTCTCCTTTTGGATTATCTCAATACCCAGATAGCAGCTTGCAATATTGCTTTTAATTTCGAATGTATTGCTCACTTTTAGCAGCAGATCTTCAACGTCAGACTCGAGTCGACCACATGCAAGTCCGTCGTCGACATACAGCACCACCAACAAATCGCCACCTTTGCCAATGTATACACATGGGTCAGCAGATGACTGCATCAACCCAGATTGCTTCATAAAATGATCGAATTTGATATGCCATTGTCGAGGAGCTTGCTTTAAGCCATACAAGGCCTTCCGTAAAAGATGAACTTTGCCTGTTCCATCGTCAAAACCATCAATCTGCTTCACATATATTTCTTTTGCTAGTTCGCCATACAAGAACGCTGTTTTGACATCGATTTGGAATACTCGATACTTTTTGGCTGCAGCAACTGCTAACAAAGTACGAACTGATTCAAACCGTGCCACCGGTGAAAACGTATCATCGTAGTCGATTCCCTTACGCTGACCGCTACCACGCACAACTAAGCGTGCTTTGAAGCGATCAACAGTTCCATCAGGGTGTGTTTTGATACGATACACCCACCGTGTTGAGATAGCTTTCTTACCACTAGGCAATTCGACCAATTGCCCAAGAACACCATGATCGCTTAATGATTTCATCTCGTCTTTCATACAAAGCTCCCACTTGTTAGCATCGGCACAAGACCGAGCCTCTGATACGCTGTTAGGAATGACAGTATCTGCAATGAAAGCACAACCGGCATTTAGCAGTTCTGCCATATTTACGGAACGAACATGGGATCTTGTCCTTTTCGAAATCGGAGCTTCCTCATTAGATCGACTTCTCGTTCGTATCGGTGAAATATTCGGTAGATTATTGTCATCGTCAATCGCATCGTCAATATCATCAATGTTTGAGCTATCACTGACTCTGATTGGTTCGTTGATAATATCAACGGTTTCTGGCGTTGTTCGCTTCGCAACAGTTTCCGCATTTTCACTCGTCACATATTGAGTTTTTCGTAAATGAGTATCTTCTTCTACAAATACGACGTCACGACAGGTAACTACTTTGTTAGTACCAGGACGCCACAATCGATAGCCTGCAGGCGCATACCCAACTAAACGCAAAATTTCCGCTTTTGGTTCTAGTTTCGACTGCTTCGATTCATCAATCAGAGCGTATGCCTTGCAACCAACTGTTCGTAATTTTGTAAGCTCTGGTTTTCGTCCGTACCATACTTCAAATGGTGTAAGACCGCGAAGACGATTGAGCGGTATCACGCAGCGTAAGTAAGCTGCAGTTGATAAAACTTTAGCCCAAGCTTCGTATGGCAAGCCATTACACAAAATTGTGCGTGTCGATTCTAAACAAGTTCGATTTTGCCGTTCTGCACGACCATTCATCTGTGGACAATATGGCACTGAGTTTCCCATTTTGATCGAATGCCGTAAAAGTAAATCACGCATTGGTTTCCCCGTAAATTCACTCGCGTTGTCGCATCTGACCCGGCGAATATCATGTCCGACAGATTTAGAATTTATGATCAGTCGTTCAAGCGCGTCGACTACTCTGTCTTTTGTTTTTAAATGTTCGGCAAAAACACTTCCACTATAATCATCAGTAAATAAGACCGCGAAACGATTTCCTCCCCAAGACGGCACTTTCATCGGACCGATAATATCGAAATGGATAAGTTCTGCGCACTTTGTTGCTCGCTTCTCATTTTTTACATATGGTAGGCGATGCATTTTACCTAATATGCATGACTCACAAAATGTGTTTTCGTTCGCGTCGCAGGTAGAATTATCATTTTTACTGTCTACTTGCCCTTCAACTTTAATGTTTCCGAACAAATTTCGTTTCAACATTTCACGAACCGTGCGATAATTCGGATGACTCAATCTTTCATGAAGTTGTCGAACACTTACAGACGCGACACATGCATTCGACGGTTGAACTTCTTCATAGTCCATTTCAAATAGGTTGTTGTTTACTTTCCAGGCACAGCCGACTATTTTACCATGTAATTTCAATACGGCTTTAGATCCTTCTGCTTCTTGTCTAGCACCCTTCTTCGAAATGAACGAACCTAACGACAGAAGTTTTCGTTTTAGGTGCGGTACATGATATACCTCTCTGATCGTTACGAGACCAGCCGACTTAGATACGAATTGTAGCGATCCCTTGCCAACTGCATAAATTATATGATCGTTTGCTACTGCGATAGGTTTCTCGTCTCTGCATAGCGGCACATAGTTGAACATGTTCGAGCAATCGTTTGTCATGTTGTCTGACGCTCCGCTGTCTAATAGCCATTTAGAGTTGTTGTTGTGTGTGTTAGATGCATTGAATACAACATCTTCAGTGATTGCACATTTCGCATCCGCGCCGTTAGTATTCTTCTTGTTCTTTCGGCGATAACAATTTTTAGCCATGTGGCCAAGTTTGCCACATTCAAAGCATTTTGTTGCTTTGGGTTTAGGCTTACTTGCATACAATGCTTCGTTTGGTTCGACGGTGTTGGTACCTGCACCTGGTTGCAGTTGGTTTTCGATTATCTCTAATTGTTCCCGCAACTTGTCAAAGGATAACGAAACTCCTGATGCGGCCGAAATCATGTACGTCTGCTTGAAAGTGGTGAATTTTGCAGGTAATTCGTTGATAACTTTGGCTACCATGTGCCCGTCGGTTATTTCATCGCCAGCTGTATGTAGCCTTTGTTTCAAAACGGACAATTCAGAGCAAAAGGCACCGACACTTTGGCCTTCTCCGAATTTCTTGCCCATAAATGCCTGAGCCAACAAATATTTACTTGTTTCGGTTTTCGCTTCGTACAGCGATTTGATTTTTACGAACATTTCTCTTGATGTCGTACACTCACGAATAACCGCGTGATCATTTGCGTTCAGGCCTGCTGATAATATGCGTCTCGCTTTTGCATCCCACATCTTCCATACTCGGAGATCAGCAGCTACTTGAGGCTTAATTACGACGCCATTAGCAACCTCGTCAACACCACACATTTCCAAAAACGCGTTGACTTCGAAAAGCCACTCTTCGTATGTCGCCTTGCTGAGTTTCGGAACAGAAATCTTTTCTTCTTGTCCAGCCATTATCAAATTTCAAAAAAAAAGTCTAACACAAAAGAAACCACAATGAAATACAAATGTCACTATGTCCGTAAAATACGATCCCGATTTTACACTTACTAAACTTTCGATTTTTGCACTAGAACTGGGCCCATAACCTGTTGCGCAGGAATGATCAAGAAAACAAAGGAAACGAAACAGCGTTACGACAAAGAATAAAATAAAAAAACGTGTCTACTCGTTGACGGTCAAAAACAGACTGGTTTATTGTGTACTGAACTGAAGAACATGAGATGACTACGTTATAGAATTCAAACAAAGAAAATAGATCAGAGAGAGTAGAGAACGCATACATTAACATGATTGAATATTTAACAATCACAACAACATTATGACGTGATATTAAGGAGAAACACGTTTGCAACGCACCTAGACGCTACAAATAAGTAGGAATTTAGAAAAAATTTTAGAAATAGGTTTATAATATTTATGTATTATCATGACTTATCAAGCGATGGCGTCAAAACACTCGCAACAAAACGGTGACAAACTTCAAAGAATAAAAACTATAATAATTTTTCAAACTCAATTTATCGAATCTGTATATTAGTCAAGTTTTGATATGCAGAATTTATTGTTTGATTTACTAATTGTTTTACAAAACCTTACAGGCGGAGCACTCTCCTGCTATTTCAATTTGTTCTATATTATAATTGGATTTCTCTTATCTGTATATAGAATTCTGTAAATAAATAAATCCGTAATGTTGTTGCAATGAATTTATATACATATGAAAGCTCTATTGATGTAACTCTAAATTCATTCATGTTTTTGCATTTGTTTGCAATAAATCTAGCATTGAATCTTAAATTTTAATCTATAATTTCCTTTGAAGTTCACATGAAATAGCCTGAATGCGAATAAAAATCCTTTTACTGCACTTACATTTGACCAAACAAAGTTGTACCACAAATATGTTTCTGTCGGTAGACGAATGAGGGAAAACATCAACTAACACTACACGATGACTGTATTTTTGTGCGTAAAAGTATCCCAAATGCAATTCCAGTTAGTCAGGAAGGATAATTATAACTACGACCCATGAACTTTGCTATACTATCATCGCTCATATCAAAGCACATACGTTGTCTGCAGTCTCAAAACTTTTTAACCACGACTTTATCATGTTGAATCGAGAAAAAGTACATTGACTAGGAGGACTTTTTTGATTACGCTCTGGCTAGGGCTAACACGGTCAGTGTGCAAGGATTCAGCTTTTGCATACGTTTGTAGCAGTCGTTATAGCCACGTCACAACTTAATATGTAATCGTATATCCACTAGAGAGTGTTGTATGCATGAACGCACGATGTAATTCACGGATGGCTTAACTTAACCCTAATCTGATATTGGCGTGCAGAACGATGCAGTTGGAACAGGAAGAAGGTTACTATCCAGTTCTTCTATATCTACCTTATTCCTCTTATTTATTAATTGGGTGCATCGCTCTCAGGAAGAACATTCTGAAAAAGGTTTCCGCGAAAAATGGATCAGTTTATAAGATCTGTCTAGACAAGATCTGGAAGACATTCAGTTAAATAAATTTGATGGGCTGGAAAGGTTTTTCGTTTTATTATTCTGTACATGTACATTTATCGCAAGGAATCAATGTAATAAGAATTAAAGTTAGCTTTTGTTCCATGTACCAGGATTTAACAACTTTTGCTGCATTGAAACCTTTATTATTGCTTTCGTTCATCATTAAATGTGATAACGTGCCCCCAATAAGTTACCGCCAACAATGTATTCTCCTCAAACTCTCTTTTATGCAGTTTGAATAGTAGCCTGAAAATTGACGAGAATCAAACAAAAGCGAATTCACCCAATTAAAATTATGTAAACTGCTGAAAATGTAACTGCAAAGTTCCACGGAGTGTTACATGCATCTGCATCGGGAGTAGAGCGTTTCAGCTTAATTCCAATGAAATGCTATCTCATAATCCTTCATAAATCTTAAAAAGTATTTACACTCAACACTACGTCGCTACATAACGCTAAACACAACATAACATTATTTTCGCTGCCAGCGCTTTTCTTACACTAGGCTAATGTACATCGCTCATAAAGGCGCTAACGCGAACCCAATTACGGCACGAAATCTTCCATTCTTGCACGTTGAATACTCAGAACTCAGAATGTTCCGAACCGGACCATATTTTTGTAAACTAGTTGGCAAGGATCCCGAACGAGAAAAAAGAAGTCCTGGCCGCTGCTATGGTGGCGCAGTGTAGGCGAATATAAAATCTTTATCCGAGTGTAGAGATATGGAATTGTATGTCTGGTAGCGTTCTATGCATTTTGCAGGTTGCCTTTTTTGTCGGCGAGATTTATCCTATTTACCGGTGGCGAGGGCTGAAAGGTGAGCGAAGGATATATTTCTCTCCTAGCTTTATGTAAAAGATAAGTTTGTGAAGGATGATTTTATGTCTGTTTCTGCGTAAAACACAATAATTCGTGTTTGAGAGCAGAATATTAGCACAGATGTGTTGATCCACCCTCGAGGTACTTGACTCTGAAAATGCTTTTTACAGAACCAAAAAGCCTAGACGAAGACGAGTACCCAAAAGTTAATTAATTAAGGTCGAGTGTAAATGCACAGAAATGCTCATTTGTGGACACGGGCAACTAGAAAGCGAAATAATTATCATCAGCCGGTAGTTGCTCGCTTAAGATTTAAAAAGCCTTAAAGCGACTTAAAAGCGAATGAAAAAACTTCAGAAGCGACGAACGAGTAACTTTCATAAAATTGCTGAAAAACTTTCCTCTTGCCATCATACACATCAGCACTGCCAGCATCACTAAAATGTTGTCGATTAAACATTTCCGTCATTCGCTTACTGCTATGTTGGAAAACTTTGCATGCATTGCGTTGTGTTTGTGCACCGCTTAAATCTATAATCCTCAAACGAAAAACTGCTGGCACAGTTAACCATACGGATTCCAATTTTCAGTGCCTACCGCAAAACCCTCGAAAATGTAGAAAACTTTTTGCCCAAGCACGGTGTGAATTGAATTCCTGAACAAAACTTAAACTCCAAAATACAAAAATACTATAGTAGGGTTTATGCTGCGTCTCGCGATATTTTCAAATATTCGGCAAGGATTAGAGCAGTTCTTAATAGACGATTGTGTCCTTTGAAGAGTGAGAGCTTTATTTATTCTTGCTGACAAAATGACGACTTCCAAAAATATATGCAACAAAATGAGATCGAATTCATTCAAATTATTGAAAAAAGTAACAAAAGAAAAGTAGCAACATTCAGGATTATAATTGAAGATAATTGATATATTTTTAATGACCAAGGAAAAGCATGAACTTCTAATTTATTGATTGTGAATACGAGTGATCGGTTCATGACTGCATGATAGTGAATGTAAGCGGAACATTGAGACTAGAGACATGGAGAGACCTACCAGGGTAACTCCAACTAATTTTATTAAATTTGTGCAATCAATCAAGCAGTAATCAAGCTAAAACCGAAAATATACCTCAGGGAAAGTTCTTCTATCTTTTAAAGATGGGAGATGTAGATAACCATAGGGCGTATATGGAATTGTGAACTTATATAGAAGACAGCGGATAAAATTTCTTTGAACGGATTCCAGATTAAAGTAAGGTATTCAAACTATGGGGACTAAACTTGAGAAACATACTGAAAAATACTCCTGAAGATTGCGTTACAACGATGAACAACGGAGAACATTTTTTCTTTTGAAATATATACATCTAGCATTCGTTGCGTACAGACGTGTTTTTAAAAATTCTATGTCTAGCCTTTGTTGCGAATTGACGTGTTTTTAATTCGCTCCTGTCAAGTGTTCAAAAAATAAAATAATTTTTTTAAAAGTCAGTCCAAAGCTAATTTTGGTTTTTATTAGAAAAAGTTTTTATCGTCGAAGAAATCGACCCACGGAATCATATCGAATATTATTTTACTTCAATAAATCAACAAAAGCAAAAAAATCCAAAGACTAACTCGGCACATATTGAGTTTGCATAAGTAGAAAATTTAAAAATTAACTCCCTCACCTCTGAGCATGGTGGTCGCCATCACCGGTGTGTATCTAAGTGTGATGGCCTGAGGAGAATTAGTGCACACGTCGAAACCACCTTCTTCTAACATTTTTCTTCTCTAATAATTTTTCAGAAAAATTATTATTCAAAATATGCATCTCATTTATATGTAGCTGCAAAAAATTCCATAAAAAGTAATTTAAAAAGCTATCGGAGCCATCCTAAAGAGTGATCGATATCCGCGCGACGTTAGATAAAGCTTCAAATGTAGAGCAAATTTGTCGTATAGATTTACATTAAATTGATGTGAAAAGGGTGCAATGATCCAATTAAAAAGTTTAGCTAATACAATGGAAACTAAGGCAAAGAAAGCTGTCAAACAAGCTATCCCAGAAGAAATACTAAGTGCTGGAGCCACTAACAACAGCCAAAACTACAAAAAGAAATGGACGTTGAAGAATGTATTGAAGGTAATTCTAATCAAGAAACAATGATAATTTTGTTCAGTACCTAAAAAACAAAAACAAGAAGGAGAAATCAACTCGCAGTTCTGCTGGTCTTTCTCAAAAAGTTTCCAAAAATACAGAGGGAGTTCCACTAATTAACGCGTTCGGTCAAAGCCGAAAGGATATGGTTCAGCTATTGGCAATCAAAATTAAATTTACAAATTTCGAGACTAAAAGAGCTAATACCGAAAAATTAACAACTAGAACAAAATCACTGGTTGATTTCAAATCAGGTGAGAATGCACCGAATTCTGGGGAGGTTCCACATTCCACCTATACCTCAAAAAGTGAGAAGAACCAGACTTTTTGTTGAAGGGCTTGGACTGCGGATAAGATACCGTCGATCCTCTTCAGGTGCTCAAGAAAGTTGGACCTGAAATTGCATTTTTTTTTCGTTAAAACTTTTGTGACAAGAAGATCGACGGTAGGAAAAAAACTTACCACTTTATTTGGTGCAGATTTCAAATAAAAGCAGTTCAAGTGCTTATCAACAAATAAGATACTTGAACTTCCAAGTGGTGAAGGGGGAACGCCACCAGAAAAGAGAAGTGAATCAGTGTTTTAGATGTCGAAGATTTGGACATTCAGCTACCAACTCCGCAATGCATTATTCATGTGATTCCCCCGCAGGGGGAATGCCGGTCGACAAGAGCACTCTTGGAGGCTACCATTCTTTGGGGAGTTCCGCCCCCACGTACCCGAGGAAATTCCGCAGGGGGAACGCCGGTCGACAAGACCACTCTTCGAGGCTAGCATTCTTTGGGAAGTTCCGGCCCCACGTACCCGAGGAAATTCTCGCAGGGAGAAAGCCGGTCGACAAGAACATTCTTGGAGGCTAGCATTCTTTGGGGAGTGCCGCCCCCATGGACCCGAGGATATGGGGGGTGAATTGAGGTTCCCTCCTGGGATGACAGGTAACGACTCTGATTGTATCTGGACTACGCTTTGGACAACGAACTGGAATTGACGCTTTGGGCTGGCGGATGTGATGGTTTGGACCTAGTTGCTTTGCATCATAGCGTCGAGGTGAAACTCGTGTGTGAACGGCTCCAATTCAACTATCATACCGTCTCCGTCCTGGTAAAACCTTGGCAGGCCTCGGAGTACGTTCGAAGTTTGCACCATTGGGTTGGTGGTGTAAGTTCGGTTGAGATGGACTCCCGATTAGCGCTGGTCTGGCTATGAGCACTTGTCCCCATAAGGGCTTGTGCCAACCCTCGCATGGCCTCCCTGCTCTGCAAAGAAAACCATGGGACCAAAAAGGCGACTACACACACGAACGGAGATAGCGGCTCCGAGGGGGGACCCAACAAAACTGGAGCAATCAAAAGACCAAAAAAATCCAAAAAAGGAAATAAAAATTATAGCAACGGCAACGCAACCAGCGGTTGCAGCCACGATGTCAACAGTACATCGAGAGCTGTACTAACCACGAGAAAAACGAAGACTAACGCGACGACGGTGACGGTAGACGAAAAACGGAGAACAGCAGACAGTCTGGTGCAGACTGAGATTCCTGCGGCGTTTGGGCGCAGCAAAAAAATCATGCAAACGCCCGAGCGTCCTATTCAGGAGAAGCGGGGGACTTGGCAGGATGCTTCAGGTGTTCGAATAGTGGAAGATAACATAAAGAGCACTGAAAATTCGATTGTCCCCGCTGCGATCGTTACAAAAGCGACCGAGGCAAGGGTCACAAATCCCGACATTGCAACGAAAAATCCAGAAGCAAACGAGGAGATTACGGCACTAAAAGCAAAGAGTGACCAGACACCGCGTGATTGTACCGCCAACGTTGAAAATGTGGGGGAAGTACTGCACTTGGAAACGGAACGCGAAAACCTCTTCCAAAGATGGTTGCAAGGTACAATTGCGGCCCAGCGATACGAACAGAAAAGACTACTTCGAAAAGCGGGAGATGTTCTGAAAAGAATACAAGCTGCATGCGACTCCCCAAAAATTATCAAAGTAGCAAAGGAAGGGCTCCTAGATCGCATAAGGCACTATCGGAGAAGCTGGTTAAGGGCTGAAGATGAACAGAAGGCTAAAGAGCCGCTTGGGGCAAAATCTAAAGGCGACATGCAGATAGCTCCAACATTAAAAGTCAATAAAAGAATGGCGTCTAGCCCAATCGAAGGAGATTGGGATAGAAGAAGGAAGGAAGAGGCACTTGACGGGCGTGGAGCACTAGATCAGGGGTTTCAGACAGTACTTACAAAAGGAGCGAAGAAAGCCGCAACGAAACTCCTTCAAAAAAAGCCAGAAAATAAAATTCGCACGGACGCCCAATTAGAAAAAGGACCTGATGCAAAACAGGGGAGGCAGAAGCCCGACGAAGACCCCGACAGCAGGCGATGCTTGCAAAGCCCCAAGATGGCCGATCCTACGCGGAGGTGCTGCGGGACATCAGGGGAAGCGTAAGGCCCGAAGACACCAATACTACCATTAAAGTAGTATGACCAACGCGGTCGCGCCACATACTGGTTGAATTCGGAGCAGAGGCCGGCAATAAAGAAGCATTCTGTGACGCAGTAAAGAAAGTCCTCGGCAAAAGCGCAACTATAGCCCCGCTTGAGCGGATGGCCACGATCGAAATACGGGACAAAGACTGCGTGACGGATCTGGCCAAGGTAAAAGAGGCCATCAAAAGGGAGTTCCCTAGCGTGGGAAGGATCAAAGCGAGACTGACACCAGAAAACAACAGGGGACAACGCATGGCCATTGTTGACTTGACCGAAAAGGACACCAAACAATTCCTGAACAAGGGAAAAGTACGAATAGGGTGGGTTGTCTGTAGGATACGGCAAAGAGCAACGCCTCTTCAATGTTTCAAATGACTTCGTTATGGTCACACGGCACAAGTATGCAAAGGACCCGATAGGAGTTCCCTATGTTACAAATGCGGTGAAATGGGACATAAAAGAAAAGAGTGTACGAAGGAGGCACACTGTATTCTTTGCAAGGATGCTGATCCAAAACGTGATTTTGGACACGTCTTGGGATCAGGAAAATGCCGGGTGTTCCAGGAAGCCCTAGCCAAGGCCAAATCAGAGCTTCGATGACCCGCGTCTTGCAACTAAACCTACACCGCAGTTCAACCGCCCAAAATCTGCTTTAGCATTTTGCGAGGGACAGGAAAGCCGACTTCTTGCTGCTGAGTGAGCAACACCATAATAAAAGTCCTGCATTATGGTATTCTGATGAAACTGGTATTGCCGCCATCTGGGTTCGAAACACTGACTTTCAAGCGGAGGGTTGTGCACGGGGGGATGGTTTCGTGTGGGTTCGGTGCTCAGGGACCACCTTCTTTAGTGTGTACCTAATGCCTAACGAGTCGATATCATCTCCCCATGCCAAGCTTAATGCTTTGGAGGGCGCTGTTTCGAACGCAGAGGGTAAAGTGCTCGTTGGGGGTGACGTCAACGCTAAAGCAATCAAATGGGGCATGCCTCAGACGGATCCGTGGGGAAAACGAATCCTGGAAATGGTGGCCAGGACGGCCCTCGTCGTACTGAACTCCGGAAATACGCCGACTTTCCCCCGTATTGGCTGTGAGGGAACCATACCGGACGTGACATTTGCCTCGGAGTCCTTAGTACGAAGGAAACACAACTGGAAAGTATTAGAGGACTACTCAGCCAGTGATCATCAGTGCATTCTGCATGAGATAAGTGATGCTGTCTCCCAGCGTTCGTGCTCTCGGCCTTCCACAACTGGATGGAACATCGGAAGGATGGACGTCGAGAGGTTTGTCAAGGTTCTCACAGCAGGTGAGCCGCTGCAGGTAGCTTCGGAGGGGACGGAAGAACGGGCAGCTGAAGACGTGGTGAACTCTTCTATGAGCATCATTACGACTGCTTGCTGCGCTTCTATGCCCCGTCAAAGACCTCAGCACGGCAAGCCCCCACTGTAATGGTGGTCAACTGAAATCGCTGAAAAGCGAAGGGAGTGTCACAAGCTTCGACGTGAGGCTCAACGGATGCGGAACCCTGATGAGGCATGCGAGCAGGTGGCAGCATATAAGTTGGCCAGGAAATGCCTTCGCAAGCTGATCGACAGTAGCAAGGCTCGCTGCTGGCAAGACCTAGTGGACAATGTGAACAAGGATCCGTGGGGGCTTGGCTACAAGCTGGTCATGGGGAAACTTGGTGCCCTATGGAAGCCTTGTATACATGACGCGGAAAAGATGGACGCGATTGTGTGGGGACTCTTCCCCGCCCATCCCGTCCGTGTTGACGCTGTCCATGGTGAAACAGCAGTAGAGTGCCCACTCTTCACACAGCTGGAGCTGGAGGAGGCAGTTCTCTCATTGAAAGCGAGGAAGGCTCCAGGTCCAGATGGGGTTCCAGCTGAGGTGCTGCGGCTCGTCTATCACCATTGTCCTGACTTGCTGCTCAGCACATTCAACGCTTGCCTACGGTACGGGGTTTTCCTGGTACGATGGAAGGTGGCGAGGCTCGGATCGCCGTCTGCATACCGCCCGTTATGCATGCTAGACACGGCTGGGAAAGTGCTAGAGAAACTCATCAAGGGAAGACTCACTGCAGCGATTCGTGCTGCTGGGGACCCATTTCCTCGGCAGTACGGCTTTAGAGCTGCACGTTCTACCATTGATGCGATTGCAGAGGTGGTGAGCGCGGTCCAAAAGGCAGAGGCATATAGTCGCACCATGCGACGGATCGTCCTGTTGGTGACACTCGACGTCAGGAATGCCTTCAACTCCGCTAGATGGGTGGATATTCTGGACACGCTGGAAAACTCTTTTCAAGTTCCAGAATATCTAATGCGGCTTTTGAGGAACTACCTAAAGGACCGAAGCCTGCTCTACGACACGACACAGGGCCAACGAAGGATGGAAATTACATCGGGTGTTGCCCAGGGATCTATCCTTGGTCCGGACCTATGAAACGTGTCTTACGACGGGCTACTGTGACTTGAGATGCCAGATGGGTCGCGCTTGGTCGGCTATGCGGATGATGTTGTGGCTCTGGTCGCTGGACGCACCGTTGAACAAGCGCAACTTAGGCTAGGTATGCTTATGCGCCGAGTGAGGGACTGGATGACTGCTCGCGGGCTGAGTTTAGCAGTGGAGAAAACCGAAGTGGTCATCTTGACAAAAAAAAAGAATCCCTAGAGTAAGGATGATCAGTATTGGAGACATACAAATCAAATCGAAGCCAGCGGTGAAGTACCTGGGGCTACTGATCGACTCGAAGATGATTTTCTCTGAGCAAATCAGGGCAACGGCTGAGAAGGCTGCTTCGAGAATATCGGCTCTGAGTCGACTTATGGCCAACGTAGGGGGGCCCAGCCCATCAAGAAGTCACCTCTTGATGAGTGCTGTAGGGTCAGTGCTACTGTACGGAGCAGAGGTATGGGGCGACGCTCTCAGCAAGGAGGTATACCGAAAACGATTGGCACGGGTGCAGAGAAGAGGAGCACTGAGAATTGCATCTTCGTATCCAACAGTCTCCGACTCGGCCGTGAGAGTGATTGCCGGCGTGATACCTGTCGCCCTCCTTGCTAGAGAGCGCCTCGCTATTTACCTGCGCCGAAACGAGGATGCGAGGGAGATAGTTGTCCGCGAAGAGAGACAGCGCTCACTCAACGATTGGCAGCAGTCTTGGAGGAATTGCACGAAGGGAAGGTGGACTGCGCGCCTCATCCCGGATGTGTAACCGTAGCAAAATCGAAGGCATGGTGAGATTGACTTCTATCTGACCCAGCTTTTGAGCGGGCATGGGTGTTTTCAGTCTTACCTGCACAAAATCGGTAAGTCATGGTCTCCCAACTGTCGGTTTTGCCCAGGCGAGGAGGACAATGCCTGTCACACATTTTTTGCGTGTACAAAATGGGTCAGGCTGCAAAGGAAACTTTACAGGGAGACGGGGGTGCCCATCCCGGATAATATAATTGCGGTGATGCTCGAATCGGTTGACAAATGGAACCAGGTGGCACATAATGCTCTGGCAGTCCTAAAATATACAAGGGACTCACAGCAGCCACGGGCGCTGGGGCTGGGGGATCGCTCTTCTGGCAATTCCTCTTCCCCTCTCCCCTCCCGCTAGGAAAGGGATTCCCCAGCTTGAAGGCGCTCCATGGCGTAACAAAACGAGACGTGGCCCGAAGTAATGTGTCAAACGGTTCCAGGCTGGGTTCTCAGATTGACAGGGGAGGTGTTTAGTGGGTAGTCCAAGGGTATCCTCCATGGGAGTTCCACACTGCCAGACTCGGTGGGTGTAAATGCCTTCACCTCCCTACCAAAAAAAAAAGCGATCATTGGTAGAGTTTCCTGATGACCTGATCATCTATACGGCAGATTGAAAAGCTACAATAGTTCAGAGCAATCTTCAAAAACATTTAATGATGTACAGCTCTATACCGACAAATAGCGAATGAAAATCAATGCGCAAAAGTGTGAAACAGTTTTGTTTCGGACAACGTTGCAGGGGGCCAGTCAAGACCTGAAACGTAATTGGAAGGATTTCCACATTATGGGTGATGAGGGAAGATCAGAACGGGTGTCACATAAATCCTGTGTTCAATTCCTTGGTTTTCATCTCGATCAGTATCTGTACTATACTGAACATGTCGAAATCATGCTAAGTAAAGCACAAAAGGTAGTCATGCCCTTTAACGACTCTTTTATTCAAGATACATTGATCAAAAGGTCAAAGTTATTTGTTATAAGACCCTGGCTAGGCTAGTTTTGACATATGGATGTCAGAACTGGTACAACCAGAGTGCTAGTACAATGGAAAGATTATCAAACCGCTAAAGTGACAAGAGTCGAGATCTTCATACTGAAACTTCTACGGAATCATATCGCAAAATCTGTAACTGTGAGTGAAAACCCCTGGATTTCATGTGAAGAATCCATCAGAAAATTGATGTATAGTTCAAGGTTGCAGGCTTTTCTTCTGATCTAAATGAAGAAGACAACTTGGTTTTATTAATTAGGGATATTTTGTATCATTACTTCATCATAAGGATTCTCCTGTGCGGCTCAGGTGACGTATATGATATGTTCAGATAAGGATGGTAGCAGCTTGAGATGGATTGGAAGCATTATATATCGAATAGAAAAATTTATCAAACCGCTAAAGTGGAAAGAGTCGATATCTTCATGCTGAAACTTCTTTGGAATCATATCGCAAGATCTGTGAGTGAAAACCCCTGCATTTCACAGCCGTTCCACCCTACAGACGGGTATATTGTGACTTGCCTCACTACCGGCTTCGTTCCTCCAGAATCACTCGTGTATTTGGACATGAATCGATATGTTTTTGATTCTGATGGTGTCCCAATCATATATCAGATATGTAGACGGGCTACCGATAAGAAAAAAATATCCTCCGAATTTGAGTTCACGAGACCAACAATTCCAATGGAGATACTCATTTGCTAGATTTGTTGAGGCTAGTCGAGCTGAGACGGAGCAATTTAGGTATTGGTGGCTGAATGAGAATGTCTAAAATATTCGTGTTTATTTTCTGTTTTGGTGGTTTTTCTCGCTACTTAGTTTTTAAGTTTCATCTCATGTTTACTACATCTAGGATTGTTGTTTATTTGTATTATAAATTAGGGATAGATTTATAAGAATTAGCGTGTAACATATTAGGTATAAGATAAAAGTTCGCTATTGTGCTAGTAATATAATTAATTTTTGAATGGTGCTGTTTGGGTTTTTCTCCGTTTTCCAATTGAATTAAAAATTATGTAAAAGCCATAATAAATTTAAATTTGCTAGCGTTTCTTTTTTTTCCTTAAATGTGTTTTATTGATAACGTATAAACTTAGAGAGCCATTTGGGCCATTTGGTTTTCATAGTTTTATTGTTTGGAACTTGTTGTGTTCTTTTTAAAATTTATAATGATTGGTATTGAATTAAGCGCTTTTGGCTTTGACATTGAGAACATTTTTTCTTTTGAAAAATATACATCTAGCACCTGTTGCGTACAGACGTGTTTTTAAATCTCTCCAGTCAATAGTTTTCAAAATTTTAAATTGGGTTGTCGCGAAGCCTTTAACTATGAGCACATCGTAGTATTTTTGTTTATTGTGCAAATCAAGAGAATCGTTGGTTGTATTTTGGTACCTGGTGGCATTTGTATTGATTCCTGATCAGTATTGACCATGCGAATTGCGTGAATTTTGTTATGTTTTGCTTACTCATTAATGACCTTGACTTAAATTCCTATTAATCTGTACATCAGTTTTAACACTAGCAAATAAATAAGAAAACTATCTTTTATCTTGAACAATGAGCCGTAAGTGAAATCTCCTCAATAGTGTGGCCTTCGACCATAGTTTTAAGCAAGGCCCTAGCCAGTGGGGAGCGGGGTTTGGTAGGGGGTCAGAACCGCCCAGAATTTGTATTGAAATTTATCTGAAGGTCGCTCAGATTCGTGTTATTTTTTTATGTAAAAATTAATATGTGGGTTTCCATAGTTCCACAAAATCTAGATTCCCATATTCTTGAATAGAGCGCAAAGTAAAAATCATAAAAAGATCGTTGGAAATTCATTGATAATAACTAAAACAATTCTAATCTTTCTGTTTTTATCCGTTTATACCTGGCTGGACTGACAAAAGTTTTCGGTTCTATGTGATTTTCACAAAAATCTAATGTAACTAGAATTGGTTTACGAACAAGTTTTTAAATTTTAGTTTTCCCATTTATCATCATAAGATTGCACTAACACTTACTGCCGAACAATTCTCAATAAAACTAAATGGAGAAATATTCATTGCACTATTTTTAATCGCGAGAATATAAAAAGTTTTCGCAAGAGATCGATCACTCACTAGATTTATTCACAAAGTCAGAAGGTTATTAACATCGAATAACTGCTAAGGGCATATCGTCAATTTTTTGTTACTTGCGCTCGTCGGATCCATCAATTTATATTATTTATTGGGAGGTGAATGCCATTTAGGCATTGAATGTCAGACTCCCATGCTTGTAAGTGACTGAAATACTCACTGAACACCTCGTTTGTTAACCCGAGAGCCCAACCTGAACCATCTAACATATTACTTGAGGCCAGGTCTCGTTTTATTACGTCGTTAGGCACCTTCAAACCAGGAGATCCTTCTTCTAGCGGAAAGTGAAGGTAGAAGGAAAATTGCCGGACAAGCGATTCTCTAGCCCTAACATCCCAGACTGCTGTGGGTCCCTTTTATCTTTTAGGACTGCTCAAACATAATGTGCCACCTGGTTCTATTTTTCCACTAATTCAAGCATCACCGCAACTTTGCTATCCGGGGTGAGCTCTTCCGCCTTCCTCTAGAAGTCCCGTTACAGCTTGTCCCATTTTTTGCATGCAAAATATGTGTGACAAGCATTGTCTTCCTCTCCTGGACAAAACCGACAATTGAGGGACCGCGACTTACCAATTTCGTGCAGGTAAGACTAAAAAAAAAATTTGGGTCAGATAGAAGTCAATCTCACCATGCCTTTGATTTAGCCCCTCTGTTTGAAGGGCTTCCATTCTGGGCTCCTGACTTGGTCTGGATCTCCTCCTAGTTGCACACCCTGGACAATAGCTCAGTTTTCTTCGCTTCTTGCAGTCTCTTTGCAGGTGCCCCTTCTCTCCGCAATTCCAGCATCTAGGCGCACCATTTACATGCGGGTCTCGCTCAATTCCCACGCGCTCACACCTGCACTCGTCTGCCACTACCTCATGGACCTGGGCAGTGGTACGAGTCACATTTTTCGCTGCCTCAAAAGTTCAGACTGTAAGCCAATGCGTCCTTAACCGTTTGCTTTTGAGCTAAACGCACGGCTTGTTGCGATTCCGGGTCCCTTAGTGCGCTGATGAATGCTTCTGTCGCTGCATCATCTCGATGTTCTGGGCTGTAGGCTTGGTAAGCTAAAAGTGCCAGTCACTCAACGTCTTGGGCTAGCTGCTGTAGGGTTTCACCAGACTTCTGCACCCGATGCCTTAGCTGTGACCGATAAATCTGCTTTAGATGATCGTCTCCATAACGCATGTCGAGCGCATTCATTATAGCATTCGGGTTTGAGTGCAATTCAACGGGGATCATCTGCAAAAGCTCGGCAGCTGGGCCTCCAAGAGCAAGAATTAACGCAGTTGCTCGTTCGTGCTCAGTCCAGTGATTTGCCATCGCGGCAGCTTCAAACTGGATCTTGTAAATACTCCAGACCGTTTGCCCATCGAATATTGGTACTTGTACATTTCTGGATGTGGTTTGCGCTGTGTTTATAAGCGGGGCTGGTGAGGTGGTTACTACTGCCTTCGCTGCTTCCAATTTTTTTTTCTTTTTTTCCATCTCATGGTTCATTCTCTCTTCGGCCTGGCTGATCTCATAGTTGATTTTCTCCTCAACCTGGCTGACCTTCTCCTCGACCTGGTAAACCATTTCCTCGACGCATTTAATTTGATTGTTCAGGCTACCGAGCTCCACTTTTATTTCGGTTGACTGTTTTTGCACTCCCTTGATTTCGATCGCTTGTTGGTCCAGCTTCGCTGATTGTTCATTTAACTTCGCTGATTGTTCATTTAACTTTGCTGATTGTTCATCTAGCTTCGTAGCCTTTTTCTGCATCTGAGGGCTCACCCAAATCTAGATACGCGCCTTCCGATTCAATTGCGTCACGTAGGCCTTTGTACCTTGCGTAGCCAGGTTTTGCTGCTCCAACTCTTCCTTAAGCTCCGACATGGTCAATTCATTAATTTTTAAGTTTGGGCTTCTTGGCATTTTTAATGTTTCTTTAAATTTTACTATTGTGCATTATGAAAATGTTCAAATTTCACTTTCAAAATTTTAATCCCACTTCTCGACACCACTGTCGCGTGTTATGGTTTGCGGCCAATAATTTTAACGATCCGGGAAAGTGAAAACGCAATGTCTTTCAAATTAAATTAAAAGAGTTTATTTGATCGCTTAAAAATGCACAATCCCTTATTTTACTTTTTCACAATTTTAACTAGAATCTAACTTTCACTTGTCCATAAATTTCTATCGCAATTGTCTTCTAAAATTACTTCACAATCACGAAAATCACTTTTCTATTACTCGAACAATATCGCTTTTCTATTCGCTTCACAACCTTACTATCGCGGTTCTAATGAATGAATCCCCCCATTCATTCAGCTCGCCTTTATATAGGGTCTCTAATCATTCAACTCAATTCTGGTACATTGGTGAATTAGCGGGAACATTCGAGCAGCGTAATGAATGGGCAGTGACTCACTTTCAAATGTTGATCATGCCTGGTGGGTTCTTGTGGTTTCGAGTAAATTCATTTTGTTGATGTTCTTAATGGTTGTGAAAACAATTGCGACAGTAGCTCGCAGAATTATTTGTACATGTAACAATATATATATATATATATATATATATATATATATATATATATATATATATATATATATATATATATATATATATATATACATATATATGTATATATATATATATATATATATATATATATATATATATATTTGTGTGTGTATATATGCAAATATATAGTAGTCTGTACAATAGGTAAATTTTTTTCGAGAAGTTTTTCTGAAAGATGCATTTTTCATTTTATAATGCATGGAGTAATGATGTTTTACCTAAGAAGTAACAGGGTTTTCAACTCAACTAAACTCCGTATTCTGCCATAATTTCATTTACAAAATCAATAACATGAAGTATAGTGAAATGTAGAATAGCCTCTCCAATGTTAATTTAAATCTTGAGATTTGACAAGGGATCAATTGGAAAATACAAATCATGCCCGTAGAACTTCCACTTAAATCGATTCCAATTTTCCCAAAATCTTCGAACAATAATATTATCGTTTTGGACTCAAAATAGGCATAAGCCTAGAGACTATCAAACTTTATCCTCCTGATGCTTGCCAAACTAACCTAATCGTCTTGGTTGCAAAAACTATCGAACGCACCCCATACAGAGAAACTGAGATTGCCAAAATAAATAACATCGACTAAGTCTTTGATTAAAGATAATCTGCAGGGCTGTAGGCAAAACTTTTCAATCTGATATAGCGTTCAATCCAAATTTATTTTAAAACTTTTCTACCTCTGCTCAAACGAGACATCAAGTCCTTTTGCCTCATATCCAAACATGTGTAGGCTTTGACTAGGAATCAGCAAATCTACCCCAAAAATATGTATCTGGATCCTGTGTCAGACGAAACGACATTGAATGCAAATAGTTTCTCTTTTGTAACTTTTCGCATAAAACTCCCGACAAAATGGAACAATATTGTTGATTCGAAAAATGGAGAGGGGAGTTAAAATTTTTACTGTGTCGATTTCCTATAAAATTTTATAGCGTATGCTGGTTTGAAGAAGGCAAATATAATTCAATAGTCGAGGGCACATAAATTTCGAGCAGAAACTTTCAACCGTGCAGGAACATTAAGACGAAAAGTAAATACTCACCATGACACGGTGTAAACGTGGGTCCGTGTTATTCGGCAATCTTGCGCCTGCCAGATCTTTACCTCACATTCGAGTTCACACAGTCTTACGTTTTCACAGGGAACGTGCTTTTGCTCCATTTTCGGTCATTCGAAGTGAAAATGCATCACTCTTGATGCAAAGGTTGTATATTTCACAGGACGCGCAACGATGCACGTGCAAACTAAGATTGGCTAACAGTAAGGCGAACACATATTGGATTCAATCGCATTTCGCCTCCAAGGCAGGAATTTTCATATTGCTTTATTGGAAATATTGGAATTTCAGGTTATTTACGATTATTTGCACAATATCAAATTTGTCGCAAGCCACACACAGTTGAAGCTGAAATTGGGGGAATTTCACATGATTACTGGTTGGCAGAACACGAAGTAAATCAAAGATACAGAGGAAAATTGAAAATTTTCACGATTGATTTTATTTACAAAAATAATATTTGCTCAGCGAAAAGGCATTTATTATTGCCTTGTAAATTTCTTTTTCCAAAAACCTATTAGTTTCGCGTCCCGTTTTTCCGTCAGTCCATTCATCACAGCAAGTTTTCTCAGAAACTATAAAAGCTAGAAAGCTCAAACTTTGTGGAAAGGTCAGAAAAGGTGGTCCTTCAAAAGTTTAGGTCTCATGAAATATTTCGAATTTTTTGAATAATTTATGTCTCCGCATCGTAATTGGACACCTTTGAGCCGGAAAATTTCAAAAAAATCGCGAGAGTAGGTCTTTATGAGGACAAGGGCAACAAATGTCTCAGAAATCGAAATTCATTCAACCTTGTTAAAAATAATACGATTTGTCAATTTTACGTTTTCTCCCATAAAATCAAAAACGTACCTTTACAATTCTTACAATTTTAGTTATGTCGACTATTATAAGATCCTTATGCTTACAAAATTTAATGGAAACTTAATCATAATCAAGTGAGTGAGAACCATTACAACAACAATAGCATGTGTTGATGGTTGATGCATAGTTCAAATCGACCTCGACTCTTATTTGCTTCAGATTTTCATGAAAATTTGAGAAAAAGTATTTAATTTGAATGTGTTCAATTGGCCGATCATTCAAAAAAATATTTAATCTGGAATAAAATGGCGGCTGTTATGTGCTTTTGCTAGAAACTTTTCATCTTTTAGATAGATTCGACCGATTTCTTATACAAATACTATATTGAATGAATCATCCAAATTATCTATACATGCCATCAAAAAACTTGGTTTGAATCCAAGTATAGTTACATCGTCCTTCTGGTACGAGCACTCTCCTGTCTGCTCGACTCGTTTTATATAATCATGAAGCGACATAAAGCACTTTATTTGTAAATTCGAATATGTTTTTGATTTTTAGGGTTTCGTGAAGATTTTTTTACTATATACGGGGCTTTCCAATAAGAGGTGTTATTTTGATATTAAAAGAAAAATTCAATTTTTTAATATAAATGATCAGATGATTATTTCATTATAAAGAAGAAGGTTTGCCGTTAATAGTGAAACAACATCAGGAAAATAATCACCACGACCACGCTTACAGGACCATATACTTTTCATGAAACTTTCAATAACCAAATCGGAAAGTGGCTGCCCTTTGTCCTCAATAGCCTCACGAATTCCATCTTTGAGGTCTTGAATCGACGCTGGGCTGTCGGTGTAGACCTTTTCTTTCACGTGGCCTCAAAGGAAGAAGTCTCAAGGTGTTAAATCACAAGATCTCGGTGGCCAATTGTGATCACTTCTTCGAGAGATAACACGGTCCGGAAACTTTTCCCGTAAAAGATCAATGGTTTTGTTGCTTGTGTAGCACGTAGCGCCGTCTTGGCGAAAGTAAACGTTGTCCAGATCAATTCCGTCCATAAAAAATCTCTCTCGATAGCGCAATCCATTCACCATAACTGTTGCTCCAGCCTCATTTTCGAGAAGGTAAGGTCCAATGACTCCGCAGGACCATAAACACACTAAACAGTCACACGTTGAGGATAGAGAGGCTTTTCAACAATAACTCTTGGGTTTTTCGAGCCCCAGATGCGACAATTTTGCTTGTTGACGAAGCCACCGAGGTGGAAATGGGCCTCATCACTCAAGATGATTTTTCGATGGAATTCCGGATCATTTTCATGCATTTCAAGGACCCAATCAGCAAAGACACGACGTTGTTGATGATGGACCGGCTTGATTTCTTATGTTAACTGAGTTTTATAAGCCTTAAGCTCCAAATCTTTATGCAAAATACAGTGTAATGACGTTTTGCCTTATTCCAAAAAACAACGAGAATGGACAAACGTGAGTTTTCTAGAACACTTTGAGCTACAGTAGCAATATTCTCGGCTGTTCTTGAGTGACGTGCACGGGTTTTATTCTTCACATCACTAAATTGTTCCAATAGCTCGAACATTTCCACCAATTTCTGTATTGTGGTCCGACAAGGTGCTTCACGACGACCCAAAAATGTTCGAGTTTTACGAACCGTCTCCAGGATATTTTCACAATATTTATAGTGAGTTTTAATAATTTCAGTATATTGTTGAAGCATGTATCGTTCCAGTTGTATTAATGGCGTAGTTTTAACTTGTCAAATGTCAAAAGATGACAGCTTCAAATGTAACATCTACCGAAATAGCGGGCTATTCAAAATAACACCTCTTATTGGAAAACCCTTTACTTTTTAAATCGGTATATGGCTTACGGTCTAAAGTTAAAATCATCAAACTTTGTGAAAAGTCCAGAAAAGTTGAGCTGATCTAAGCTTTGTAGCACAAAAAGGTGAAAGAGGGTTTCTCCATAAAATGATGCTATCGCTTCAAATAAAAATTCATAGGATATGGTTGAATGGAATATCAAGTGAACGTTATTGATCAGATTTTTTCGTATCAAGCTTTATATCGAGGAACGCAATAGAAGGGAGCGAACGCGAGAAAATTTTCCTCCTCTAATCTTACGTGTGGAGATCTGTGTACTGGAAAATCCAAAAAAATTCACTGATGTTGGTCTTTACTTCTTCTAAGGTAACAAGAACATGAGAAGATAGAACTCACTCAATTTTGTTAATTATTGCATGATTTTTCAACTTTATACTTTCCCAAGTAGAATTATATTAAAACCTTCAAATCAATAATAAAATGATACCATACCCTGCAAGTTTCAAAAGAATCAACCAAGTTACAGTCATTAAACTTTCTAGCCTCCACCACAGGGGGAGTATTTTTTGGAGAATACCACCTCACGAACCAGGGGATATGAAGGTTGCCGTGGAGTGCCTCCTAGGATGTCAGATAATAACCCTGACTGGATCTGAACTACGCTTTTGACAATGAATTTGAATTGATGCTTTGGGCTGGCGGATATCTTAGTTGAACCTAGCTGCTTTGAACGATAGCGCCAAGGTGATACACGTGCGTGAATGGCTCCAATTCAACGATCATACCGTCTCTGTGCTAGTAAAACCTTGGAAGGCCTTGTAAAATGTTCGAAGTTCACACCATTGGGTTGGTAGTGTAGGTTCAGTTGCAACGTACTCCCGATTCTGATTGGCATTGGTCAGGCTTTGAGCACTTGCCCCATAAGGGCTTGTGTCACACCTCGTATGGCCTCCCTGCTCTACAAAGATAGCTATGGGACCAAAAAATGACTACATACACGAACGGAGATAGCGACTTCGAGAGGGAACCCAATCAATGGTTCAAAAAATAAAAAAAAGTATAAAAATTTAAACAACAAAAACGCAACCAGCGGCTGCAGCTACGATGTTAGCAACAAATCAGGAATGGTGCCAATGACGACAAAAACGCCGACAAATAAAATGAGAGTAAAGACGGACGGAACTGGGATCAGTGGACAGCCTGTCCAGACTGAGATTCCTTCGGCATTCGGGTGCAGCAAAAAATGCTTCGAGCGCCAGAGCGTCGTAAAAAGGAAGACCGGGGAGCTCTGCAGAACTCAGCAGATGTCCACGTGGTGTAGAAAAATGTAAAAAATGTCGAGAATTTGATGGTTACTGCTGCGATCACCACCTAAGTGACAGGTGCGAGGGTCTTAAATTCTTCAATAACAGCGAGCCATCCACAAGGCCACAGAGTGACCACGCCTGAAAAAAAAAATGATAATTTCACCACTTTTGTAAAAATTGTACCTGGAGTACTGCACTTGAAAATAGAAGCTGATAACCTCTCCCAAAAAAGGAGGTAGCAAAATAGAATCGCCATCCAACAAAATCAACAAGTAAGGCTAATCCGAAAAGTTCGAGCCGTTCTAGAAAGAATAAAAGCTGCATACGACTTGCCAAAAATCAGCAAAGGTGTATAGAATGGTCTCCTTGAACTAGAAGAGCTCATGGAATACTCTGGGCATTACAGAAGGAGCTGGTTAAGATGGCACTTTGCAGCACAGAAGTGCTGCAGGATATCAGGGGAAATGTAAGCCCCGAAGACACCAACACTTCTATTAAAGTAGTACTTCCAACACGTTTGGGCTATATATTGGCTGAACTGTAACTGATGCCTTGCTTCAGCCGATAGCTATGGTCGAAATAAGAAACATTGACTGCATCGTGGAAGAGGCCATTGAAAGGAGCTCCCTAGCGTGGGTAGAATCAAAGCCAGGCTGATGCTAGAAAACCATAGGGCACAACGGATGACCAATATTAACTTGACCGAAAAGGATGCCGAACAAATTCTGAATAAGGGCACAATAAGAATAGAGTAGGTCATCTGCTGGATATGGCAAAGAGCAACGCTTCTTCAATGTTTCAAAGCCTTGGCTATGGTCACATCGGAAAATATGCGAGCAACCCGGTAGGAGTTCCGTATGTTAAAAATTGGGCAAAACTGGAATTAAAAGAAAAGAATGTACAAAGAAGGCACACTGTATACCTTACTTGGATGCTGATCTAAGACTCGGTCTTGAGCACGTCTTGGGATCAGGGAAATGTTGGGTCTTTCAGCAAACCTTAGCCAAGGCAAAATCAGAGCTGTGATGATCCGCATCCTGTGGCTAAACCTCCACCGCATTTAAACGACATGAATGCTGACGTTTTGGTGCTAAGTAAGTAGCACCACGATAAAAGTTCTGCATCATGGTATCCTGATGAAATTGATAGTGCCGCCATCTATGTTTAGAACAGTGGTTTTTGGTGGACGAAGGATCGTTTCGTGTGGGCTCGGTGCTCAGAGACCACCTTTTTAAGAGTGAGATTAGCCCTGAATGAATTGTACCATCTTTTCAAACTAAGTTTAATGTTTTTGGGGGTACTGTCTCGGACGCAGACGGCAAGGTGCTCATTGGAGGGACTTTATTGCTAAAGCAATCGAATGGTGCTTACCTTTAACAGATTCGTGGAGGAAACGAATCCTAGAAATGGTAGCCACACCAGCACTTCGGGATTGGAGAATATTTCAGAGTACTCGTATTAAGTCAGTGATCATCAATATACTTTGGTTGAGATCGATCATGTTGTCTCTTGACAATTGGTTGGGAAATCGGAAGACTGAACGCTAAGAAGTTTGTCAAAGTGCTCCCGGCAGGTACTCCGCTACAGCAAAATCCTCAGATTCAGAAAAACTGGCAGCTCAAGGCACTGTGAGCTCAACTATGAGCATCATAAAGACTGTTTTAAGCGCTTCTACACCCCATCGTATATGTCCGGCCTGAAAAGCCTTCAGTGAACTATTGGTCCACTGAAATCACTAAAAAGCAAAGTGAGTCTCACATGCTTTGGCGTGAGATCCAATGGACATGGAACCGTGATGAGCCGTTCAATTTACAAGTCAAGGAAATTCTTTCGCAAATCAATTCATGACAGCAAGGCCCGCTGCTGGCAAGATCTAGTGGGCAATGTAAACGAACAAGGATGTGTAGGGGCTTAGCTATAAGCTATTTATGTGGAAGCTTGGTGCCTTGTGGACACCATCATACATGAAAAGATGAACGCGATAGTGCGGGCACTCTTCCCTGACCATTTTGCCTATGTTGACACTTCCCATGGTGAAGCAACGCTCGAGTGTCCACTCTTCACATATCCGGAACTGGGAGAGGCAGATCTATTATCGAAGGCAGGAAGGGCTCTTGGCCCAGATGATGTTCTAGCGGAAAGGATAAACGTGATAGTGCGGGCGCTCTTCCCCGACTATCTTGTCTATGTTGACGCTTTCCATGGTAAAACAGCGCTCGAGTAGCCACTCTTCACACACCCGAAACTGAAATAGGCAGTTCTATTATCGAAAGCAAGAAACGTTCAAGGCCTATATGATGTTCTAGCTAAGGTGTTGTAACTTGTCCATCGCCACTGTCTTGACTTGCTGCTCAGTATAATCAAGGCCTGCTACGGGACTAGTTTTTCAGTACGATTGAAGGTGGTGAGACTTGTGCTGATCAGCAAGAGAAAGGAAAATACCAGATCGACCTCTGGATACCTCCTGGTGTGCTTGCTAGACGTGGCTGAAAGAGATCTAGAGAAACTCATTAGAGAAAGACTCACTGATGCAATTCTTACTTCTTGAGACCTATCTCCTTAGTAATGCGACTTTAGAGCAGAACTTTTTACCATTGATATGATTGTAGACGTAGTGAGTGCGGTCAAAAAGGCGAAAGCACATAGCCACACCAAGTGACGGATATTTCTGTTGCTGACACTTGGTATGGAGCAAAAATAAAGGGTGACGCTCTCAGTCAGGAGGTATACCGAAAACACTTGGCACAGGTATAGAGAAGAGGAGTATTGAGGATTGCATCCTCATTTCCATCAGTCTCTGATTCAGCGGTGAGACCTATTGCAGGCATAACATCCGTTGCCTTCCTTGTAGAGAGCGCCGAGCTTTTTACTTGCATCGGAAAGAGGATACGAGGGGGAGTGTTGCCCACGAGGAGAGTCAGCGCAGACTTAAGGATCGGCAGCAGTCTTGGGTGAATTGCACGAAAGAAAGGTGGACTATTTGGCTCATTCTGGTTGTAAGATCGTGGTTTGATCGAAGGCATGGTGTGATTGACTTCTATCTAACCCAGTTTTTAAATGGGTATGGGTGTATTCTGCCTTACTTGCATAACACTGGTAAGTCCTGGTCTCCCGACTATCGGTTTTGGCCAAGCAAGAAAAACAATGTCTGTCATGCATTCTTTGCATTCAAAACATGGGACAGGCTGTGATATGAACTCAACTGGGAGACAGAAGAGCTTACCCTGGATAGTGTAGTCACGGTGAAGCTTGCATTGGTTGACAAATGGAACCATGTGGCACATTATGCTCGAGCAGTCCCAAAAGATAAAAGCGACTCACAGCAGCCGGAGACATCGGGGCTGGAGGATCACTTGTCTGGCAATTATTTTTTCCCGTTTCCCCACACTAGAGGGAGAATACCCCAGCTTGAAGGTACCTTACAGCTTATAGAAACAAAACCTGGATCGAAATAATGTGTCAAGCAGCTCTAGCCTAGGTTTTCTGGTCGACAGGGGTGGTGTTTAGAGAGTTCAGTCAACTACGAGCATAGGAGCCCCACACCCAGTGAGGAAAGGGTCATAAATATCTTTAAAAATTGATTCAAGCAGCACATAAAGTGATGAAAAAAGTGTATGGCATACATCCGAAGGCAACAAAGAATAAATTTGTTTTCTATTTTCTTTGTTCGCACATCAATGATATGTTGTTGGATACGCAAACTTTCTGGTTGAACCATTCTCGTGTTAACTGAAATTATTCATTTTTAAAGAGCAACCTTGTATGTATTACCTAATTTTCCAATTTCCTGGGCTCTAGACTACCGTTTAGGTTAATAATATTTGTGTAATGATCGCAATATGAAGGGGGTCGGTTACCTTGCCTTAGAACTATCGTACTACTGATTAAGGTCGAGTTAATACTGAAATTTTCAAATATTAGTGACAATAAATGAAGTACCCAAAAAGTTTTTCGGGAAGAGTTCTGTGGCAGTTGTTAATGACCGTGACAAAATGTTGATGTCGTCTGCATAGGCTACTATTTGACTCGACTTGTATAGTAATGTACCTCACATATCAATACTTAGCTTACTCACGACGTACCCCAGAACCAAATTGAATAGCAAATCTCCCTACCTTAGTCCGATATTTTTGTCAACGACATCGATGAGTTAGTTATTGGTGTGGGCTTGGGATGTCATTGTCATTTTAGTAAGATGGACTTATTCGGCTGGGTTGCATTATTTGGTACAGTTCGTTACAATCAATACTATCGTATGCTTGCTTGAACTCAACTGCAACTTCGTCAAATTTGGTATGCGTCTATGTTGAAGTCCCAGCATTTTTCAAGTATCTGCTTGACAGCGAACAATTGGTCTATTGTCGATGTATCTGCTTAAAAACCGCATTGATATCCCCCAGTAATACTGTTGACGTTGATTTTATTTTCAAAGATCTTTGAAAATATATTGTTCGCCGTACAAAGCAGTGATATGCCTCTATAAATTTCGTATTGAAGCTTGAAGTGTTTTGTAAAACAATTTTACAAAACCGTACTAAAATTGGTCCTGTCTGTCTTTCCGTCCGTGTGTCATAGCACTTTTTGTAGCAAACAACTGAAGCTACAAACATCGAATTTTGTATGCAAGTGTAAAGTGGTGCTTTCTTCGAACTTCAATTACAGAATAATTTTATAAGGTATTTAAGGGGGGTCTCTCCATATAGGGAAGGGGCCGTTGAAAAAAAAATTCATCAAAGGTAACCTTAGAAAGTTAAGTTTACTAGACAGAGTCAAACCGCTTATTGTGAATGAAAAGGTTTCCATTCAAATTCATCAAAATGCTGATTTACAATTGATCTAAGCATTTGTAAATAGAATTATAATCTTCTGAAGGCTTAACTGTAAATATATTAAAGGGGAATGTTATTGTTTTCTATATATGTCAGAGTAGGCTATTCCAAAGAAGGAATAAATTTTGTCGGTGCTAGCTAGGCTCAACTGCAACTACGAGCAACTTACTTTGAATAAATCTCAAAAAATACTTTTTAAGATGAGCAAATAAGAAGGCAAAGAAAGATTAAATTAAATTCCATTTTATTGCAGAGATCTGGGAAAATCTCAGAAGAGTAGCAAATAGGATAGTGGGAACTAGGAAAAGAAAATACTGTGACGACCAATCAAGAAGTATCGATGTAAGTCTAGCAAGCAACAATACAAGCCAAGGATAGAAAGTAGTGAAAAGCCTGAAACGTGGTTATCAGTACAAAACCATGCGCTGTCGTGATTAAACCAACATTATTGGCATTATATTTCAAGAACCTTCTTAATCCTCCATATAGTTCCAGAACAACGGAGCCTGTGGATGTTTCGGGAGAGTTTCTATTCGCCCCACCAACTCTGGATGAAGTTTGCTCTACTATCGAAGCCCAAAAGAATAATAAAGCACCGGGCATCAATGAGATTCTAGTGGAGCTCATCAAATATAGTGGAAGCAGTGTTCAGAAAGCTAACATACTCAAAAAAGCATCCAGTACATTCGGCAACAAGAAAATTTGCCAAAAGGATTGAGCCAATCAATTATACCCCCTATCCACAAACAAGTTGGGTAGACAGACCTACGCTCATGTCAGAAGGATTTTGTACTCAACTTCCCAGAAATGCAGTCACTAGTAACGAATAAAATCAGGAAACATGTCAAAGAGATGTGCACATTACAAAGAAAATAAATAGATTTTCTATTTTCAATGGTCGCCATATTAATGCAAACCAACAAAAATCACTCAAATCATTAATACCCAAAAATATTAATGTTATCGATCTTATTTGAAAATTTCAAGAAGATCAAATCAAAACTGCAGGGACTGATTCGATTACCAAACCATGTATTGTTGTTGTAATTTAAGAAATTTCAAATGGCTATTACTTCCGTGAATATCATTCGATTTTCATCCAACTTATAAAGTATGAGGATCTTTTATAAAACTACTCAAGTATGGAGTTTCGCTGACTTTAAGGGTACATATACAATTTTATTGGGAAATAGGGAAAACTCGCAGGTCATACTATTATCAACAAAGTTGAGCGAATTTTGACTTCTAAGGTATTTGTTGTTGTACTCACAAACACCTACCTCCATAATTTTTTTCAAATTTTTCGGATCACAGGTGTCCAATCGCGAGGAGAGGAGACAGAAATCGTTTATGTGTTTCCCCTCCCTGTGCAGCCCTCGACGCAAAAAGTGTAAATTAAGATCTGTTTTGAAAAGTTCTTATCAAGACTTTTCATTTTATACCAATACCTTTCAATTCATACCAATATCATCATAAATTCAAATTTGGAAAGTGGTTTTCCTTCTCGTCGATCTTTGTGAAAATTATGCTGGTAACCTACAGAAGAGTTCACGGCAGCAATTTTCAAAATGTTACAGAAAAATGCTAGAGGCCACCTCTCAATTTTTCTTCCCGTATTAGTATTTTGGCAGAGTCTATCTAGAACGTCAAGACCTACTTTGGTGGTATATGTTAATTGAGAATAATCTCCGGCTCTTGACTTCCAGGATTGACAAAAGCATCGTCATCAACTGTGGATATGAGGGTTACAAGTTTCTGCGTTGTTGGCTTGTATCAAACTGCTGAAATGGTATTCGAGAACAAAAAAGCCGATTATCCCGACTTTCTACCATTGAATTTTATATCAACGAATTCAGAATGTAATTCTTTTTATTTTTTTTGAGGGTGTAGTAGGTGCCAGTAGCTTCGTCACTTGAGTTGGATGCTCTTCCAAGATAAACCATAGCATTGCACATATATTTCGTTGCATTATTGCATATCATTATTATTTTGATCCCATATTTTTTGGGTTTGTTCAAAATAGACATCTTCCACGAAATCCAACAAGCTGCTCATCTCTTGTGAGATATGGTCCTGGTCGATAGTTAGATTCGTAGTTGTTGATAAATAATGCCCAAAGCTGTGAAATAGGAGCTAATTTAGTATGTCTTTGATCCCTCGTAGTCCAATCATCGAACCGTAAGGCTCGTAGCAAAAACTTGAATCTAGCGTCAGACATAATGGCATGATATTTATCGCCACAGTACACTGGGCTATGCAGAATTTGAGAATTTTGACGATTTTTCTTTACAATTGCTGCATAGTATAGAGAAACAAAGGGTCCCATCAGTTCATCTTGCATCAGGTTACCAGTTGTACTTTTACATTGCACTTTATACATCGACCTTAAAGTCTGAATTTGTGTATTCGTATTTTGTAGAATCATTGCCACGCTGTCCTGAGAGAAAAAACTTTCAAAGCACGCTAAAGGTGTCTTCGCAGAGCTTGTAACGCAGGATGTACCTGCTATTGTATGGATGATATTTTTACCCAAAGTTCGGGCAATGTAGTTTTATTGTTGAGTTTTCCATTCGTAGTCGTTTTTCCCAGCTTTAGTACCAACATAGTATGAGTGACGTTTCGTCTCTGCTATCTTCAGTTTGATTATTTGAAGCCTCACCTTTTCTTTTTTTACTTCAGCCTTGATTTTTTTCGGCTCCTGAATGCTTCCTTCTTTTTACCGTAGAGCTTTCTTTTAAATTATGGAGCGTGTTCATCAACTCTTCATCGCCAATAATTTAATTTTCTGGCACAGGCTCATATTCTGATCTGAATCAGTATTTGATTCTGACTGCAAATTATCTTCCGCTTCTTCATCGTTAGAGTCCATATTCTCCAATATTTTGAAAATCTCCTTCTCTGTTAAAATTTTATATCCCGCCATCTTTTCTGTAGAAATAAGGCCAAGTTATTTATTACTACATAAAAGGCTCATACTATTTTATACTTATAAGTGCCATTGATGATACTCATAGGTCAAAATGACTCATTAAATTTCATGTCTTAGTTGGTAACCCTGAGTCAGAACGACCTGCAAAATTTGACGCTAGAAGGTAACCCTAAGGCTAAGGTTTAAAAAACAGGTTCTCACCTAACGACAGAGTCAACTTTCCGATTTGCTTTCGCCGGGCTTACGTGCACAACTAAATTGGCTGAGATTATCTGAGGCTCATATGTATAACTTCAGTCATTAAGAGAAGGGAACAATTAGAAATTTTGAAGTGAGTCAAGATGATGAAGGTTACCTTTCCTTTAGAAATTAATATTTTTGCCAAGCAATTTAAATAAAAAAAGCCATGGATTTTTAAAAGCAATTGTTTTCTTATTTCTCAAAATGACCTCTTCCTTTCCCCTCCTTCCGCTTCGTCGTTTTTGACGGCCCAGCACGGGCAAAAAATTACCCGAAAAACGACTGAGCGCAAACCTCGAATTGCCACCCTAGGCTAAAGAATTCTCTGCGAAATATTCATGTCTGCAGTTGCAGTGGCTTCCATAGTTGCAACAATTCTTTGCATTAACTCTTAGTTCAAAATTATTAATTTGAAAACAATCTTATAGCAGTTTAATGCTTTTAAAAATTATTCCTGCCAAATGAAAAATTAAGTCGATAATTGCGATGGAAATCATTATATATTCAGCTTGATCCCAAGTCACTTCTAAGTTGGGGGCTCATGTTGTCAGTAAGAACTATGACTTGAAAAAAAAACAAAAAAAAAGAAAACCAACTTCGAAATGCACTCAGAAGGGTGAACAAAATTTTATGAATTGGAAATAGACCAGTTTCCCCGTTTTGTATAGTAAGTGGCCGTAACTTATTAATCAATCGTAACTAAAACAGAAAAAAACTGATTTGGCTCCAGTTCCACACATTTTTTCATCCTTCTTATTGCATTTTGAAGTTTGTTACCTTATTTTTTTGGAAATTTTTTTTATTGTTTATCTATTGGAGATAACTGCATGGAAAAAGATTTCAATTTTAAACGAACCACGGTTGGTCAAATTATTACCCTAAATTATTCAAAATAGAGCAATATACCCCGAAAGGATTCTCATTAGTCACATCAGCTTCAACACCGAAACCACAATTTCCACAAAGGACTATCACTCATTTGTCAACCGTCAGCAGCCACAATGTGATCTCCCAAAACGAAGATTTATTGGCTCCCTCAAGACAAATGTACGAGTATGTATGTGCAACACACTCGACACTCGTAAGAACGTACCGTCTCCTAACAAGTGCAGTAAGTATGAGTATCTGTATGCGAACTATGCAACCTGGCTCCTTGCAGAATTTCTGCTGTAAATTTCGTCCAAGTGAAAGAGTAAAATTTATGAAAAGTGGCATCATTTCTAGACGAATCTTCCCGCTGAATATTCACACATGCAAATTTCGTGTAACTCTCATGTTTTTCACGGGTGCATGCATTCATTTCATGATGTTGGATGACAACGAGAACGGTAGTATTCGAACTTCTGAATTTATAATGGCCAGTTAGGATACGGTGAGAAGTGAGTGGAGTGGAGCAAATATATGATGATGGAATCATTCTGGCAAGAAATTCATTTTGTTTGTCATAGATAACGTGGAAGAGGTCAAATCAAATTTGATATCAGTGAAGAGCTCTCTTGCTGAGATCAGACAATGTCAGAGTGAAATTTGGTTACGTTGCGTACTTCTATGAAAATAAAGTGGTAAATTCAATATCGAAATGTATGCATGATGAAATTTGGTGAATTTAGTTTTATAAAAATAAACGAGATAATATTTTCGCTCAATGCTTTTCAAATTTAATTTATGTCTTCAGTGTGAAAGTAATGCATTACCCTATAATTCCACTCGAACTCTAATGTTTCGATAGGAAAGTATCCTATTCCTTCAACACTTTAAAAGTCAAAAAAGTTATATGATCAGTATTGGCCTAGTTGGGGTAAGTTCTGAATTTATACCAGTACGTATTATAACTGGGTGGGCTAATAGTCCACCTAGGGCAAGAACCTTCAACTTAAGCGGGTTCAACTCTAACCAGTAAGATAATGCTGCTAGTATGCCAATTCAAAATCATGGTTGTCGATGGAGCACGCAGCAAGCAGGGTGGAAAAGCAGCGAAGCGTATCAGTGGTGATTCTAGCGTACAAAAGGACTCAAGTTAAGCACCTGGATAGAGCGCAGTAGTTAAGCGCAAGGGTTAATCTAGTACAAGGAGTGATCACGCGAGAATTGTTCGAGCGCAATGTGAGGAGTTGAGAATCAAAGGGTATCAGATCCGACATGAAATATTAAAAAAATATTGTTACATGTACAAATAATTCTGCGAGCTACTGTCGCAATTGTTTTCACAACCATTAAGAACATCAACAAAATGAATTTACTTGAAACCACGAGAACCCACCAAGCATGATCAACATTTGGAAGTGAGTCACTGCTCCATTCATTAATCTGCTCGAATATACCAGAAGCCTCTCGGCAGAGCATTCGCCAATGTACGAGAAATGCATTGAACGGATGGAGGCCGTATATTAAGGCGAGTTGAATGAATGGGGAGATCATTCATTACAACCGCGATAGAAAAACTGCGATATAGTGGAACGTGAAGTAAAGGCGGTTGATTGTTTGAGTACAAAGTGATTTTAAGTGGACAGTTGAATAACAAGTTTATAGACTAGGTGAAAAATCAAAGTTGTGAAATAGTAAAATAAGTGTTTGTGCATTTTTCATTAAATAAATAAACTCTTTTAATTTAATTTAAAAGAAATTGAGTTTTCACTTTCCCGGAACATTAAAATTATTGGCCGCGAACCATAACACGCGACAGTGGTGTGGGATAGAAAATTTCGAAAAGTAAAAACATTTAAACATTTTTAAAGTGTACAATAGTGCAACTCAACGTGAAAAGTGTTGAAAAAATAAAACGAAAAGCCAAAACAATTAAAACGCCACAAAACTTGCATCTAAGAATTAATGAATTGACCATGTCGGAGCTTAAGGAAGAGTTGGAACAGCGAAATCTGGCTACTCAAGGTACAAAGGCCACACTGATTGCACGCTTGCGCGACGCGATCGAATCGGAAGGCGTAAATCTGGATTTGGGTGAGCCCTCAGATGCAAAAAATGGTGCAGAAGGTGGAGAAGCAGAAACACCAAAACCGAAGGAAACAGAAAATGCGCTGATGCAAATGTTGATGCTGATGCAGCAGGAGCACCGAAAACAGTCATCTAATTTAACTGCGAAGCTAAATGAATAATCAGCCAAGCTAAATGAACAATCAACGAAGCTGGACCAACAAGCGATGTAAATCAAGGCAGACATCACACAGAAGCTTGAGAAACAGTCAACCGAAATAAAAGCGGAGCTCAGTAAGCTGAACAAACAAATTAAAGGCGTCGAGGAAAAGGTTGACCAGGTCGAGGAAAAGGATTACCAGGTCGAGGAAAGGGTCAGCCAGGTCGAGGAAAGAATCAACAATGAGATGGAAAAAGTGGAAAAGGAATTGGAAGCAGCAAAGGCAGTAGTAGCCACCTCACCAGCCACGCTTACAACCGCAGCGCAAAGCTCATCCAGAAATGTGAAAGTACCAATATTCGACGGGTAAACGGTCTGGAGTACTTACAAAACCCAGTTTGAAGCCGCCACTAGGGCAAATCACTGGAATGAGCAGGAACGAGCGACTGCATTAATTCTTGCTCTAAGAGGCCCAGCTGCCGAGCTTTTGCAGACGATCCCCGTCGAGTTGCACTCAAACCCGAATGCTGTAATGAATGCGCTCGACATGCGCTATAGAGACGATCATCTGAAGCAGATTTACCGGTCACAGCTAAGGCATTGGATGCAGAAGTCTGGTGAAACCCTACAACAGCTAGCCCAAGACATTGAGCGACTAGCACTTTTGGCTTACCTAGCCTACGACCCAGAACATCGAGATGATGCAGCAACATAAGCATTCATCAGCACACTAAAGGACCAGGAATTGCAAGGCTTGTGCTGAGCAGCAAGGGGAAGGGAAATCCCAAATTGCCGTCTGCATACCGCCCGTTATGCATGCTAGACATGGCTGGGAAAGTGCTGGAGAAACTCATCAAGGGAAGACTCACTGACGCGATTCGTGCTGCTGGGGACCTATCTCCTCGGTAGAACGGCTTTAGAGCAGGACGTTCTACCATCGAAGCGATTGCAGAGGTGGTGAACGCAGTCTAAAGGGCAGAGGCATATAGTCGCACCAAGCGACGGTTCGTCCTGTTGGTGACACTCGACGTCAGGAATGCCTTCAACTCCGCTAGATGGGTGGATATTCTGGACATGCTGGAAAACTCTTTTCGAATTCCAGAATATCTAATGCGGCTTTTGAGGAGCCACCTGAAGGACCGAAGCCTGCTCTACGACACGACACAGGGCCAACGAAGGATGGAAATTACATCGGGTGTTGCCCAGGGTTCTATCCTTGGTCCGTACCTGTGGAACGTGTCTTACGACGGGCTACTGAGACTTGAGATGCCAGATGAGTCGCGCTTAGTCGGCTATGCGGATGATGTTGTGGCTCTGGTCGCTGGACGCACCGTTGAACAAGCGCAACTTAGGCTAGGTACGCTAATGCGCTGAATCAGGGACTGGATGACTGCTCGCGGGCTTAGTTAAGCACTGGAGGAAACCAAAGTGGTCATCTTGGCAAAAAAAAGAGTCCCTAGAGTAAGGATGATCAGTATTGGAGACATACAAATCAAATGGTCCTGGGGCTACTGATTGACTCGAAGATGAGTTTCTCTGAGCAAATCAGGGCAACGGCTGCGAAGGCTGCTTCAGGAATATCGGCTCTGAGTCGACTTATGGCCAACGTAGGGGGACCCAGCCCATCAAGAAGACACCTCTTGATGAGTGCTGTAGGGTGAGTGCTACTGTATGGAGCAGAGGTATGGGGCGACGCTCTCAGCAAGGAAATATACCGAAAACGTTTGGCACAGGTACAGAGAAGAGGAGCACTGAGAATTGCATCTTCGTATCCAACAGTCTCTGACTCAGTAGTGAGAGTGATTGCAGGCGTAATACCTGTCGCCCTCCTTGCTAGAGAGCGCCGCGCTATTTACCTGCGCCAAAACAAGGATGCGAGGGAGATGGTTGTCCGCGAGGAGAGACAGCGCTCACTCAACGATTGGCAGCAGTCTTCTGTGAATTGCATGAAGGAAAGGTGGACTGGTATGGTGAGACTGACTTCTATCTGACCCAGCTTTTGAGCGGGCACGGCTGCTTTCAGTTTTACCTGCACAAGATCGGTAAGTCACGGTCTCCCAATTGTCGGTTTTGCCCAGGAGGGGATAACAATGCCTGTCACACATTTTTTGCGTGTACAAAATGGGTCAGGCTGCGAAGGAAACTCTACAGAGAGACGGGAGAGCTCACCCCGGATAATATGGTTGCGGTGATGCTCGAATTGGTTGACAAATGGAACCAGGTGGCACATTATGCTTGGGCAGTCCTAAAATATAAAAGGGATCATAGCAGCCGGGGGCTCTGGGGCTAGAGGATCGCTCTTCTGGCATTTCCTCTTCCCCTCTCCCCTCCCGCTAGGAAAGGGACTCCTCAGCTTGAAGGCGCCCCACGGCGTAACAAAACAAGACCTGGCCCGAAGTAATGTGTCAAACGGTTCCAGGCTGGGTTCTCAGGTTGACAGGTGAGGTGTTTAGTGGGTCGTCCAGTCGCGCATGGGAGTCCCACACTCTGTGCATAAATAGCATTCACCTCTCTACCACAAAAAAAGGACCCGGAATTGCAACAAGCCGTGCGTTTAGCTCCAAAGCAGACGGTTAAGGACGCATTGGCTTACAGTCTGAACTTTGAGGCAGCGAAAAATTTGACTCGTACCACTGCCCGGGCTCGCGAGGTAGTGGCAGACAAGTGCAGAAGAGAGTGCGTCTAAATTGAGTGAGACCCGCATTTAAATGGTGCACCTAGATGCTGGAATTGCGGAGAGAAGGGGTACCTGCAAAGAGACTGCAAGAAGCGAAGAAAACCGAGCTATTGTCCAGGGAGTGCAGCTAGGAGAAGATCTAGACCGAGTCAGGAGCCCAAAATGGAAGTCCTTCAAACAGAGGGGTCGGGAAACATGTAAGAGCCAACTAAGTGGGGCAGAGGTTGGCTAGGAGGATCGACGTCCCCAGCACCACCATCACTGTATCAAGACTACATCGTGGAGAAGTGGACTTATGCCTTCCGGGTCAAGTTGACGGAGAACACTCCACCATAACCATCGACACTGGTGAAACCCGATCGATCATCCCACCAGACTATGTCAGACAACAACTGCTTCGAAAGAGCTGGATTTTCTCACAACAGACATCTACGGGAGAAACTGCACCTATCCATGGAGAAATCAACCTCCAGATACAGTTGGGAGACCTTACGTTCAGAATGTCGAAGTATTGATGGAGGGTCCCAGCGTCCAAATTCCCAAGATGAATGTGGTAGTATGTACCGACACTGATGTACGGGATTCCTCCGAGAGCATTGTATGGGCCAAGCTTGATGGTGATTCTGGAGACCACCGATCTTATCTGATAGAGCCAACGAAGAAGTCCGTATTGCGCAGTTTGATTGTAGGACGAAGCCTTGTAAGATCTTTAAGGAACGGATACGTGCTGGTTAGAGTCCTTAACACCGCAGACTCAACCACGAGCGTCAAAGCGAGGGAAGTCATCGGCAGCTGCCAGCCTGTTTCCACCATCACCTCTTTGGAAGCTACTCACGACCATCATTGGAAAAGGAGGCAAGACACAGACAAAGCCCGAGAATTCACGTCTGCAATATTGAAGCAGGTCGAATTGCCAGTGCAGCTATTCAAGCGAGTCTCTGATCTGGTCACCAAGTACAGTGAAACATTCTCAACAAGCCCGGATGACCAAAGCCGAACGAGTATGGTAGCTTACGTCATAGATACGCAGGGAGCCAAGCCAATTCGACAAGTACCAAGACGTTTTCGTATAGCCAAACAAGGAGATGTGAGCGCACTGATCTCGGACATGGAAAAACAAGGCGTTATCGAACCTTCTGTCAGTCCATGGGCCACGCCAGTAGTTCTAGTCAAGAAAAAGGATGGTGGCACTCGTTTTTGTGGCAACTATAGGCAGCATCACGACGTCACTAAGACAGATAAATACCCGCTCCCACACGTCGCACGCATCGATGACATCATGGATACTTTAGCAGACGAAAAATGGTTTCCTACACTCGATCTCAAGAGTGGCTACTGGCAGGTAGAAATTGACAGGAAGGACCGAGAGAAAACCGCATTTTCAGTTGGAAACGGATTGTGGCAGTTTGTGGTGATGCCATTTGGGCTTTGCGATGCTCCAGCCACTTTCGAACGCCTGATGGTATACCTGCTACTTGGCCTTACCTGGAAAACCTCTTTGGTATACCTAGATGACATCATTGTTATCGGAAAAACGTTCGAAGAGCATGTGCGGAACTTAGAAGAGGTTTTCTCCCGATTGCGACAGGCGAATTTGAAACTTAGTCCCGACAAGTGTACCCTTTTCGCAGCTGAAGAAAAATACGTGGGACACGTCGTATCAGCAGAAGGGGTCAAAACAGACCCTGAGAAAATTGAAGCCGTGAAATGCTGGCCAACACCAAACAACAAGTGCCAACTACGAAGTTTTCTGGGTTTGGCAACTATCGAAGATTCGTCAAAGACTTTGCCAAAATAGCTAAGTGTCTCCATCAGCTAACCAAGAAAAATCGTCTGTATGTCTGGAATGAACAATGCCAAGTAGCTTTTGAGACCTTGAAGGAGAAGCTGTGTGAATCACCCGTGCTGGCATATCCAATACCTGGAAATACCTCTAGAGGTGCAATCCGCTGGATTTTCTTCAGATCGGATATGCGACCATTAACTATAGTCCACGATGGAAAATGTTTCCCAAACTCTATTCGCAATAGTCTTTGTATGAATATTTTCGCTATTATCATTGTTGGAGCTACTAAGCAAGTTACAGGTGTCTCTAATGGTGACAGCTTAATTTCTTATTCCAGTGTATCCTTCGATCTATTCCATATCGGCCCTCCTTTTTTAGCGTTGTATCCGTTTTGATTCTTGCTCCTTCATCTTCTCTCTTTTCATTTCCGATATAATTCACTTCCACCTAACTTCATTAATTTGTTTAAATGCTCAAATATTTCGATTGCTTCTCTCTCTTTTTCCGCTCTTGTCATTAGATCACCCATAAACAAAACCAGTTTTATTAGTTTTGCCACCACAGAAAATTGTACCTTCTCAATCTCTGCTAGCTTGTGTAGTGACTTTACCGCTAAATATGGGACAGCAGCCGTGCCAATGGTTGGAGTTCATGACTGATAATGTTCCAGTGGCTCATTTGCGTTAGCTCTCCACACGATGCGCTGATAATTAACGTCCTTACTAACACGTACTTGTTGGTGCATCTAAATCAAGTCTGCGATAATGCAGGTTTTGTGATCCCGCCATCTTAAGAAGAGGTGATGTATATCTTGCTTGAATTTTGGCCTGAGCATGTTTCAAACTAAGCTTACTTGAAAATGATCAGCATTGAGGCACAGAACCTACAAAAGCATCACTTATGTGTCATACAAAGTAAATATATACTTTGTTTGCCATCATTTTAACAACATGCACACCATCGAATCCCGGAGAATTGTGGGGAAACGCATCGCAAAAGTCTCAGTGAAGACATTCTCAAGCAAGTACGCACAACCGATCCAAATTAGGGGTATTCGGAATACGTTTTCAATGAAGCTCTAATATTGATTGAGGACTTAAACATATCAATCAACAACAAATTTCTATGCCAACTTAGTATGCCGGAATTTGTATCCTGGATGCTCCTAGAGGAACAGGTAAAACATTTCTCATCAATTTGATATTGGCTTCGGTTCAAATGCAGAATAGAATTGCACTCGCAGTGGTATCATCGGGAATCGCATCAACGCTACTCGATGGTGAACGTATAGCGTATTCAGCACTCAAGGTTCCATTGTATTTAAACCATACCAAAACACCAACTTGCAACTGAAGCAAAAAGTCCTTAGAACGTCCAAAAATCATCATTTGGGACGAATGAACCATGGCCCATAACCCTTATACCTCGATCAAAGCCCTCAGATGAGCTAATTGCTTGCTTGAAAGCATCACATTTATAGATCCGAGTCAAAAAAATCACGCCGTGTTATTTGGTGCAAGCTGCGTCCGCGCAAACAGTTTCCAAATAACTTTTGGACATCGGAATCGGCAAAATTTCAATAGATCCAACAACAAATGGAATTTCGTTTCAACCCCCCCCCCCCCCAATTTTTGTCAAATGCACACAAGTATACAAGCCATTGTGGACAAGGTTTTCCCAAATTTAATCAGCAACTACAAAAACCGTGAATGGCTGTTGCGAACATGCGATATTAGTGCCCAAGAATGATGATGTCAATAGATTGAAGGAACGGATTCAGTTGAAACTGCCCAGCGAACCAGTCAAATACAAATCAATTGACACAGTGAGGGATGAAGAACAAGCAGTCAAGTAGCCAACTGAATTCTTAGGGTTTTGTACTAAAACACAAAACCCTATTAAAATCACGACCTGTGTCTGTCGGTCCGTTCGTCTTTCTGTATGTAAAAGTACTTTTTTTCCAAAACTATAAAAGCTGCCACGATTTCTGAAGAAATTTTTAGTAACGCACGAATAGATAGACAGATGGATAGACAAACGGATAGATAAACAGACGGACGGGCGGATGCACACATGGACTGATAGGACGGAAAACAAGTAAGTTTTTGCAAAATATTTTTCAGAAAGCCCTAAAAATCATGGAGCTAGATCCAATAACAAATAACTTAGAGGTTGAAATTAATTAGACTTTGCTAATAAATAGGTAGGATTTCTTATTTTCGTCAGTGAAACTGTATAAGTATCATTAAATTTGATGTAATCAGCCATATAAGTAGTTCTACAAAATATCATTTTATTCTGTAAGTTTCATTAAATTTTACCGACGTTATAGCTATTTGAATTTCGTCCGATTACAACAATCATATACAATTTTTCTACTGCGTAGGCTTTCTATCAACCAGACACTACACTTTTGATTCAATCTTCTCCAAATTTTCAGATAAGGTTAAAAAACAAAAATATATTTAAGATTTAGGTTAGTCAGCCAATTCTTTAAAAGCAAGAATATATTTGTTGCGCATATTGTCAAAGTTTTTCTTGAATTAAATCATTCTATTTAGCCACATATTATAGGTTAATTTCAAACGCTTTTGACATGGGCATAGTTCTTGCTACCCAATTTATTAGAGCCACCAGAAATGCCACCACACATATTAGCATTGAAAGTTGGATCACCAGTGATACTCATTTGAAACTTGATCGCACCAAAACTGTGCAACGGAACCAGACTGATGGTCAAAAAATTCACACCAAATTCGATCGAAGCAATAGTCTCCTTTTTCTTCTTCGTAGCCCTAGAGCCCCTTTCGGGCCTTCGCTTAGAGATAGTTAGAGTATCTCATTCTCATGATCGAATATATCGGCACTCCACAAGGTGATATGATCATTATCATGCTATGGCCGTGTGTCCGTCCACCCAGCTGCGATACGTTCTGATTTTAAACCCGCACGTATCATAACTGTACAGGCTTATAGTCAGTTCGAAGAACCACTCGAACTAAATCTCGTTGACGCCAGCGAAACTTGAACCAGAGAGGAGCAACCGTCATCATTGGCAAATTCAAAGGGGAAGACGTGTTGATTCCACGCATACCGATGATTACCAACGATTTGCCATTTGATTTCAAGTGGCTTCAATTCCCTTTACGTCTTGCCTTCGCGATTACCATCAACAAAACATAAGGGCAATCTCTAGCTATTGCTGGCTTACATTTGGTAAATTCATTAAAACACCATCTGATTGATTGCTAATCGCACTCTTAAAGTATGAACGGACTTAGTTCCGGATATTTTTCAGATGCTTTTTCAACAAAACCTACGAGGGGTGGTTGTGGTCCAAAAATCACCGATAAATATTGTTGACGTATGTGCAAAAAAGATTTTACAATCTTGGTGTTTCATATCCTTCCATGTTGTTTCGATATTTAATCTTGGAAACTACTTTCTCGATCTCTTCCAATGTCAGCGTCCCTAACTTCAACAAATCGAGCTTTATTTCTTCGTTAGTTAGATTCTTGACACGGAAGGAAATTACTTCTGGCAATCTCGATTAAATTTCTTTTGAAACCTTCGCCAATCCGCTTTTCTGAAATTCAACCGATAACTTTCATGTTAAACTGGAATGAGGAAGACACCATCCCTTTGATGATTTATTTCCATTAGGATTATGTGATATGGTCGCTAATGTAATGACGCACCTGTAGTTTTCTTTAAGGATTATCAAAGCTAAGCTCAAGTCTTACGTCAGCAATGCAGAGGTCCAAATATGAATTTGCCCTGAGTAAGTGGGAAGCTTCAACGCATATAGATTCCACCTGTATTCAATTCGATGCTTTGCTATCCATGGTTTCAGGAATAAACCTCTTGGATTATTGTTGGCGTTCAGCTACGAGGTCACGGGATCACATATAAAAATGTTGTAACCTATTCAGTACAAGTATTTCGAACAATGAATCGAATACATCCTTGAACTTGAGGACGTTTTGATCAGTTGAATAGACTGAGATATCAAACAGCTTATCCCCATCTGGCAGTGACATTTTGATAACAGACACTTCAATAAATTCAAAGTTTATGAATTCGACTTCATCAATGACTTGGAAAAAATAAGATCTTCTAACCAATGCCCGTTTCAACTATTGTTTCTTCAAAATTCAAAATCCTTGAATACCATAAAGTGCCATGAATTAACTTGAGTTTTAGTGGGAAACATAATTTCAGGCTTTAACTTGACGATGATAATCACATCAATGATGGAGTTGGCGTTGATTGAAATGAGATGAAGTCTATCCATGAAAATGCAACTTGATAACGAATTATTTTGAAGCATAGGTTGAATACAAAATTTATTTTTTGATCTTGCTTATATATTCGTTCCAATATTGATTCAGGGTGTTCGTCAATTTTAAGAAGCCGCTAATTATTGCCGCTTACATTATTTATTTTATTTAGATTATTGTCGGCTGATCCTCAAGCATCAAGCGCTAATAATATCTAGAGCTTGGCAGAGCTAGGCGATATTACACTGTAGTGTACTTTTGTTTATTTTGAAGAGAATTTAACTTTTGTATCTTGATATGGAGGTATCTTCAACATGATGCTGGATGATCAAGTACACCGCAGTTTACACCGTACTTTTAGGTAAATTTCTCGAGAGAAATATATATATATATATATATATATATATATATATATATATATATATATATATATATATATATATATATATATATATATATATATATATATATATATATATATATATATATATATATATATGGGATATAACGAAATTTGTGACCACGCTAGAGGTTGCAATTTTGCTTCGATTTTCACCAAATTTTCAGGAAAGGTGTATTGGGTAATTATCTCGGTTAAGTTCGTGAACCAGCTATATCGGCCATGCAAAAACAAAATGGCGGCCATTTTAGACGAAAAATCGTGATTTCTGTTCTGACCAAAGTATAGCTCCGATTTGGATGAAATTTGGTACAACGGTTCATTGATGTATATGATCAATCTCACAATAAAAAATCCAAAGTCGGTACGGCGGAAACAAAATGGCGGCCGCTCAAAGGCCAAAAAACGTGCAAAATTTTGTTGTTGTAATAGTGGTCAAAGCTTTCAACAGATTTTCATGAAATTCGGTAATTTGATGAAAATTATGAGTATCTAAAGAATTACGTAAAAAAACTGGAGGTCAGGTAGCAAAAACCAAAATGGCGGCCAGTTGAAGGTCGAAATTTCAAAGGCTTTTAAAAGTCGCAATTTTGATCCGATATATATGAAACTTGGTTTCTAGATAAACATTACTTACACCTACAGTCTTTGATATTTTGGTGATCATGCATTTGCAAATTTCAAAATGGCGGCCGTTTAAATATGCGTTTTTTTCATGTTTTTGTGGCCCTTTAGCGGTCACATTTTCCAACGGATTTTGATGAAACTTGAGATTATGAATCTCTGTACTATGTTCTTGTATTTTGCAGGAAATTATTAAAATTGAATGAAAAATAAATAAGTCGAAAATTTAAAGCCTAATATTTTTAGCTGCGATTTTCTTTAAAAATTGAATTATTTTGCCCTGTCTAGAGTGAAACTCCTATTTGAACGAGATAGTACATTGATTGATGAGGTCCTAGCATACAAAGATTTAAAATAATCCAAAATCAAATGCATGCATTCAAAATGGCGGCCCCAAAAGGTCTGAAGGCAAGCCCAATTCGCTATTTTAGTACCAACTGAAATAATGAATATTTTTCATGGAAACGCTTTAAATGACTTTACTTGAAAGAACTTATAAACCAGATCAGTTTTAAGATATTGTAAAATATTTTTAACAATGCCTTAAAAAATTATAAAATCGTGACTTGTCTGTCTGTCCGTCCGTCCGCCCGTTTGTTCGTGCGTCATAACAAGTTTTCTCGCAAACCACATGAGCTAGAATGAGGAAATTTTCTACGTAGGTCGAAAGTGGTGCCTCTTGAAATTTGCAGGGCGAGAAAATATTTTTAGGGATTTAAGGGGGGTCTCCCCATACAGGCGGGTCTCCCCATACAAGGGGGTGGCATACAATTTTTTTTATTTTTGTAGCCCTCTAGCAACCAAGATTCTCAACAGATTCCGTTGAAACTTGAAATTATAAGTTATTAAGGCAAGTTAATTTAATTTAATTATGCAAATCGAATGACAAATAATACAGTCGAAAATTTACAGCTTAATATTTGTAGCAGCCGATTTCAATAAAAATCGAAATGACGGCCCTCACAGTTCAGAAAAAAATTGAAAATGTATATATTAAGTGCAAAGCAAGTGCTGATTAAACTTTTATGGAAATCTTTTGAAATTAACTATTCGAGTTATTTAAACCTTTGTGTGGTTACCACTGTGAACTGTGTAAACAGCAAATGCGAGAAGGGCGAAACCGGTATTTATATGTTTACAACAATTTATGATCCGCCGATTTTCAATACGTAATCCATACGCGTGCAACTCAATTTAATTAGCAAAATATTTGCGCCTCGATAAAAGGTCTCTATAAACGAACGTGACAAGATTTTTTTATGTTAATAAATACCCATGTGGTACTACGAAAATTGCAGAAAGAAGTTTAGTAGTAGGCAAGCCAAATTCTTTTTCGAAACTTTACGCTACATACGAGAAATTTACCTTTCCGGCTGGTGCTGCCAACGGGGATTTTTTTTTTGTCCCATCTGAGCCACCGTGAGTATGAAATCTTTACATTTAACGCAATGATAGTACATCGCGCAATCGGCAGCCAAATGGCGAAATCTTTTGCACGAGTCACATTGCTTGACTTCATTTTTCGAAAGACACTTCCTCCTCATAACTCTATAGTTCAGGTACCATACCTATTGGAGGGCACTAGGACTGCTATCGTTTAAAATTTGTACCAGATAAAATGGTAACGCTCTGCCTTCAATAGTTGATCTCCTTGTCTCCACACTCCACTAATAAATTTAACATCTGCTGCTGCTGTCTGTAATATTTTAAGGAGAATCGGCTTTGAGTCGACTTATGGCAAACGTAGGGGAGCCCAGCCCATCAAGAAGACGCCTCTTGATGAGTACTGTGGAGTCAGTGCTACTGTACGGAGCAGAGATATGGGGCGAAGCTCTCAGAAAGGAGGTATACCGAAAACGTTTGGCACAGGTACAGAGAAGAAGAGCACTGAGAATTGCATCTTCGTATCCAACAGTCTCTGACTCAGTGGTGAGAGTTATTGCAGGCGTGATACCTGTCACCCTCCTAACTAGAGAGTGCCGCGCTATTTACCTGCGCCGAAACAAGGATGCGAGGGAGATGGTTGTCCGCGTGGAGAGACAGCGCTCGCTCAACGATTGGCAGCAATCCTTAGGTCAGTTGCACGAAGGGAAGGTGGACTGCGCGCCTCATCCCAGATGTGAGACCGTGGCTCAATCGAAGGCATGGTGAGACTGACTTCTATCTGACCCAGCTTTTGAGCGGGCATGGAATTTTTCAGTCTTACCTGCACAAGATCAGTAAGTCACGGTCTCCCAATTGTCGGTTGTGCCCAGGAGAGGAGGACAATTCCTGTCACACATTTTTTACGTGTACAAAATGGGTCAGGCTGCAAAAGGAACTCTACAGGGAGACGGGAGAGCTCACCCCGGATAATATAGTTGCGGTGATGCTCGAATCGGTTGACAAATGGAACCAGGTGGCACATTATGCTCGGGCAGTCCTAAAATATAAAAAGGGACTCACAGCAGCTGGGGGCGCTGGTGCTGGGGGTCGCTCTTCTGGCGATTCCTCTTTCCTTCTCCCCTTCCGCTAGGAAAGGGACTCCCCAGCTTGAAGGCACCCCACGGCGTAACAAAACGAGACCTGGCCCGAAAAAATGTGTCAAACGGTTCCAGGCTAGGTTCTCAGATTGACAGGGGAGGTGTTTAGTGGGTCGTCCAGTCGCGCATGGGAGTCCCACACTCTGTGCATTAATAGCATTCACCTCCCTACCACAAAAAAAGAAAAAAGGAGATCAACCATATTCTCCCCACAGTCCAGGCCCTTCAATTGGAAGGGCTGGTTTTCCTTCATCTTTGGCGTGTATGTAAAAAGGGAAGCTTTCATTTCACTGAAAACATCTTTAGCTAGCATGAAACCAACCAGTGTATTCGCTTCAATTGCGATATTTTGAACGGTCACTCTTTTTATTTCAAAATTATTTATCTTATGTTTGGCTGCCAATAGCTTAGCCATACTCCCACCACGCTGTTTGAAAACGTTAGTTAGTGGAACTTTTGCAGTGTTTTTATTATTTGTTACAGAAGAACCATTAAACATACTGATTGGCTTCTTCTCCTTATTTTTAGATTTTAAATATTTAATAAAATTATCACTGGGATCGCAATTGATACTACGTATATTTTCTTGATAATTCATTTCGGTATCCACTACAACAAGCGCCGCCCAATAATTTGCGCTATCGTTATCTCCTGCTGCGCTTAGTATGTGATCGTCATATTGAACTTCTGTCTTCCTAGAATCTTCTACAGCTGGATTTCCTCCTTTTTGAGCCTTATGCGTGGCTACTTTTTTCCGCTTATCTTATGTTGCATGCCTTTTTATTTTCCAGCCGTATTTCGTGGCATGATTAGTTTGGTTTATTAACGTTTTGTGACTTTTGAATCATTTCCTCCAAATATTGGCTCTTGACCTTTTCTAGTTAGTTATTTAATGGTGTCATACGGTTTCCATTTCCCAATTTTCTTGTCTCATTTTCCTTTTGATTAGTTTTTCGTTGATTGTATTTGATATGCCTAAAAGGCCGTATTTGCATCGCCCATCTGAAAAATATAAATAAGGTTTCAAAATTTGATGCACTATTTGACGAAATTTTCGATCGTAGTTTTGACATCATCGGGTTGAAGGTTGCGATAAAAGGTAAATCTTCGTCATTCTTTTCCATTGCTTCAGTCTGTACCTCCTTGAATTGTGCCACGTGTTTTGGCAAATCTCGGACAAAATTGACCAAATCCTTGATTGATCTAATGAATTTTCTGGCTGGCAATACCTTTTCAATTGAAGCTTGGACAACAAGATTCAGGTTATGGGCATTACAGTGCACAAACAAAACTCGAGGTTCTTTCGCACGTATACGTGCCTACAATCCTGAGCTTTTTCCAGAAGCATTTGATACCCCATCGTAGCACTGGCCTCTTAGTTTGAAAGAAACAGCGAGTTCACGACGAAAATTTTGCCAACAAGTTCGAATATAGTTTCTGCTGGAGTATTCGGCGTCGAAAAGAATCCGATGAAATTCTCATTTGCAATTAAATCTTGGGAAACTGTTCTAAGGCAAACGGAGACTTGCTCTGTTCCTGCCGCATCTGCGGTTTATCTGGTACAATCGAAAAATTACAGCTTTTCTTATCTCGTCAATGATTTTTGTCAAGATTGTAGTCGCCATCAAATCGAGTATTAAATTTTAACTTTCATGGTGGAGTCATCTAAATCCATCTTTCTGCAACCAGGAATTCAGTTGTGGAACGTCTTCCGAATGAGCCTTCAATAACGCCATGAAATTGGCATTCTCGTCATTATTGTCTCCTCTTAAAGGCAAACCCTGTTTTTTCAATGCCGTTCTATTTCCATCATCTGTTACAAGTGAGCCAAAGATAACGTTTGTACAACGTTCACTTTTCTCGGGTTTTCTAATGCTTCGGAGCAATTGAAGTGTAGAAACTTAACCAATGGTTCTTCATCCACTCTGACCCAAGCTTCCAGTTTGAAAATCCATCATCGACCCATGCTTGTTTTGTTTTCAGAGTATGCAAGTCGAAATTAGCGATCAATTGCCGTTTACGCGCTTCAGTACAGACGTTGCAAAGTCCGCAATAGTTTTTGTTAAGTTTGAGCCTCGGATAGATTTTTTTTATACCGTTTAAAATTGCTGTTGTTGTTCTCATTGTTGCTCGGTTTCCGAGGATCCTGAAGCTATTTTCTCGATCCGCTGCTGGACACCATCTACGCAATCCTCTTTTTTCCTTTTCATCAGTCGCACGACGGATCCATCCATCTGTCGTCTTTTCTACTTTGTATAGCATGCACACTCTTTTCGTTTTTTTTCTTGCAATTTCTCACTCAGGAAAAACACACAAGCACACATGACACGAACAAATAGAAGAATAAAACGAATACAAACATAAAAAAATTCAGGCACATATAGTACACCTACATGGCTATATAGGTATAGCCGTAGTTGGCATAAAACTGTGCTATATGAGCACTTGCACCATGCGCATGCTCCGAGCGCGCTTATTTTCCACGCGAAATTTAAAACGCATAAATCGACAAAGTTGACTAACTTCTTCACAAGTACCATTGAGATATGTGATAAACTATTCGAATGATTAGACGATGCGGTATGTGTTTCCAATGTAAAAATTACTTTCGATGTGATGTTTAAAAAATAATTTCATTCTTTAGAAATTATTGACAGGAGCATATATGTATGCAATGAATGATAGACGTAGAGTTAAATGTTTGGGCTTGGCTCCTGGCTTTATAGTAATTTGAATTAATTAGATCCAAAATCCAGAATGACACCCCAACTATCGAAAATCGAAGTTTTTAATAGAATTGATGGAAATAATCGCAATTCTTAGGGGGTTGAGAAATTGATGTACTGCCAATTGGGAAACAAGACAGTTGATTGCCTTCCTTTCTTATTTTGGAGGATTAAAACTCTAGCTCAGCAAAACATACTGACTGTCAGATTCATTCATATTTTTCTAAAAATAAGATATCTCAAGAGAAAAAACATTTCAGTTAAAATATTTTTATCTTTCAAAATATCCTAATCATTCAAACAGTAAGACGCGAGCGATATATCTTCAAATTTACCTTCCATGAAGTTAGATTCATTTTCCAAGCACATCCCCAGACAACCTTCACCATTGACTGCTTACTTCGCGTCATCTTTTATACATAACATCCTTTTCAAATTGTAATTTGGAAAATTGAAATGAAAATTTTTCTTTCTCCCAACAGCAAAATAGACATGAAGCTACACACGCGAACGTGAGTGATATGGATGACATACCTGTAAATGCGTGATTATGTGAGCTTATCTGGGAATAAGAAATGTTTCAGAAACAAGCATTACAACCTTTCAAAGGTGATGACATTGCTTTTGAAATTTAATACGAAATTTTCCCGAAAATCATTTGACAGGATTACCTTCGGGGATGAAGCTTGCATGATTACTTACATGCACGCTTTATTCTTACTACACATAAACATATGAGTAGCGTAGCACTAAATTTAATGAGGGTTGACATTAATCTGCGGTTGAAAGATGAAATAGCGTGCTCTGTGACATACTATCTAAGTCCAAAACTAAGATGACAGAGAGGATTCTCGCAATACGAGTACGTGTGATAGGTCATTGTGGCTCTTATTTCCCTATTTGGATGGATGCTTAGTACCACAGTTTCATCGACAAACTCGAAACAACTTTAAGATTTTGGATATTAAACCACTTGCTAAACTTCATCAGGTCATGTATCCTTGAATCAAGCGAAGTATTCCAACAAGTTAATAGTGGAAGCATGTGAAGCTTTACTCAGTTTCCAGCAAACCAAAAAAAAGAAAAAAATTGTTAGCCATATTGACTTGATTTCCAAGTATTTTTCAACACATCTGATGTGCTCTTGACGCTGTGGTTTTCCCTTCTCTCGTTCTTAATTACTTCAACTGTCAGCAAAACAAATGACAATGGTAAACACGCAATGTCAGAATTGCTTAATTTTTTCTGTTGTTGTCCTGATGATGTAGTCGTCGAACTCACAGTTTCAGCCGTCAGGATGTTTTATTGGTATTTTTATAAGCAGATATCGAATGACTACAAACATTTCAATTTATCTTGAAAACAGATAAATAGATAATAGTAAGGTAACTTGATTTATGTGCAAACTCGCCACGTTACTACACACATTCGAACATGCATTTATCAGTCTATATACCAACAAACATACATATGTCTGGATGTGTTTGTGTAGAGCCAAAATGTGAGTTTGGGGTAGTTAATTTGTTTGTTACATGACTGCGTGTTTTGTCTAACATCTTGTAAACGGACGAGTTAATTTATATTGTTTCTGTGCAACGGATACGTACAATGCTGAAAAAAGGACATTAATTAAGGAAGCGTGTCAAAATTAATTAACATGCAGAATAAGTTTGGACTGATTATTTTCTATTGTGGAAGTACTAGGAAATAGTTTTCAAATTAAATAAATAAATGATACAAAATAAAACAAAATACGTTGTTATCAGATAAATGATTTCATGCGAAGAATCCATCAGAAAATTGCTGTATAGTTCAAGGTTGCAGGCTTTTCTTCTGATCTAAATGAAGAAGACAACTTGGTATCATTAATAAGGGATCTTTTGTATTATTACTTCATCATTAGGATTCTCCTATGCGGCTCAGGTGACGTATATGATATGTTCAGGTAAGGATGGTAGCAGCCTGAGACGGATTGGAAGCATTATGTATCGAAAAGAAAAATTTATCACACCGCTAGAGTGGAAAGAGTCGATATCTTCATAGTGAAACTTCTTCGGGATCATATCGCAAGATCTGTAACTGTGAGTGAAAACCCCTGGATTTCACAGCCGTTCCACCCTACAGACGGGTATATTGTGACTTGCCTCACTACCGGCTTTGTTCCTCCAGAATCACTCGTGTATTTAGACATGAATCGATATGTTTTGAATTCTGACGGTGTCCCAATCATACATCACATATATAGACGGGCCACTGATAAGAAGGTAAAGTATCCTCCAAATTTGAGTTCACAAGACCAACAATTCCAGTGCAGGTACTCACTAGTTATGTTTGCGTCAGCAAAATCAACTAATAAAAAACATTCCCACGCGCCTGCATCTTTTTCGCAAGATGCAGAAATTCAAGAACCGCGTAAAACTGACACCGTCTGGGAAACATTGCAAACGTTTCTCGAAAACGCGAAAAGCCAGACGCTGTGTCAGCACTAACGAAGTCATGAGATTCCAAATTTATGAACTTTTTGCCCAGTTGCGTGTTTAACTCGAATCAGACAAGAACTTTTATAATAATTATCCGCATAAGTCCATGAAAATAAATAACTTGCTTTAAAAATATAAAATCCGTGTTTCCCGTTTTTAGAAACTTTATGTGTTTTAAGGAACTTTATTTTTTTATGTCGTTTGGTGGCCACGACATATTTGGCGCAGTCGGTAAACACTCAAAAAGTTACGCGAAATTAAATCGCAAACAAATACAGTCGATCAAAGTGCAGAAACACCAACGAATCGGCTAGTGAAATCGCGAAGTGATTTCAGTTAATTAACTCACTTAATTAATAATCAATTCTAACAACTCGCGAGTGTTGGCAAGAACAGCGTAAGTAAGGCCTTTAAGCTGTTTAAATTCTCCGGTGAGGCTGCCGGATATCTTGCCTTTTTAATAAACATTGAGTGAGAAAATAAAATTGATAACAAAAGTGACATTGGCAGAAAGGAGAAGCGATACGCTCTTCATAGTAATTGCAGAAAAGGAATTATGGAAGCAAGAATTATTGAGCTAGAGCAAAAGCTTCAAGCGAAGGAAGCGGAATATGCACAACTCGCAGCAGCAGTCAACCAATTGATTGCGAATCAAAACAATCATGATCAAATAAATCGTTTGGCAGAAATGTTGAGCATGATAGGCATACATCAGAACAACGCAATGGATCAATCCCAGAAAATCTTGAAGGAAATTCGACCTATGAATACCTTCACAGGATCAGATGAAGTGTCAATTAATTCGTTTATTTGCAGTACTGAGTTCTACTTGGATAGTATCGAGGACCCAAATATGAAAAGGACTGCAACCAGGCACATTTTCTTCGAGAAAATTCAAGGAGCGGCAAAAGAAAGTGGTCATCAACGTTCGGGAACCGGATGACTGGGAAGCAATAAAACGAGCTCTTCAATTGCGGTACAAACCGGACACTGAGCCCTACGAAATATATAGGATGATAAGCAGCCTTAGGAGTAATACTGTAAGTGATTCAGCTTTAGCTTCACAAAAAATAAAATGTAAAAAGGATGAATTGTGCATCTACTATAAGAATTCCTTGTTCGTGGATCTTAGCAATGTTGACGCAATCCTGGTTAACACTGCCAAAGAAATGACACAAGGAATACTTTTAGACAAGATACTTGAAATGCACGATATTGATGATATTATAGATATTATGAATAGAAGAAGATTTGAAAATGCGTGCATTAGATATGAATATAAAAGTGACAAAAAGAAAAGTGAAAATGTGAAGAGAGTGTTCAGGAGTGAGCGTCAAAAATTGAATTTAAATACAAATAGTCAAAATTGCGATAATGACCCAGTAATGACAAACGATTCAGACGTAAAGTTAACGAAAACAGACAACAGAACCGTGACATAATCAAAATTATAACCAACAAAATTATCAATATAATAATCAGTCTAATAACCAACCTAACAACCAATCTAACTCAAATTCTGGTCAATTCAGGTCACAAAATAACCCTCGATATCCAAACCCTCAATTTAATCGAAATTCTAGCCAGCGTCGCCAATCAGGCCAAAATAGGCTTGAAAGAAATGAATACGTCGATTTGCATAGGCCGGAACCTATGAAAATCGAAAATGTTGAAAGAATTAGATCAAGAAATACATCACAAAATTTTTCCAATGACCTTATCGAAGAAAATGATAACTCAGTATCATGTGATGCTAGTCTTGATCCCTTAGAAATAAATTATATTGGTGAAGAGGCCATCTTTTTTTTCAAAATTAGCCTCGGATGTGTTGCCAATGATTAATTATACAATAAATAATATACAATATGTTGCTCTCGTCGATACTGGATCATCTTTTCCCATAATCGACGAATCTATTAATTGTTTTAAAAAAGCGCCAATAAATCCTATTGTATTTAGCACAATTACAAATAAATATGTGATTAAGTATGAAGTGCATACGGTCGCTCCGAAGGAATTCAAATTACCTTCGGCGGTGAGAATCAGATGGAAGGTTAAAGCCCTTCAAAGGAGAAAATACCAATTTATAATTGGTATGGATCTCCTCAATACCCTCGATACTCTTATCGATAAAGAAGAGAAAACAATCTCTTTAAATGGACAAGTGATAAAGTTCACTCACCTTCAAAGAAATTTGCTCGTGAGAAAGTGTTGAGCATAACTTTATAAAGAGACTTAAATTAGATCACTTAAACGAGGAAGAATACTCGGAAATTTCTAAAGTGATCAATAAGTTCAATAAAATATTTTACAAAGACGGAGATGAATTGACTTGTACCCCGTCTATTCAACATGAAATTAAAACAATAACGGACGCACAAATAAACTCAAAATTATACCGGTATCCACCAAAACACGAGGAGGAGGCTCGTCAATAAATTGCTGAGTTGGAATCTCAGGGAATAATTCGGAAAAGCTGTTCTAAATATTCAAGCCCATTAATTATTGTTCCGAAAAAAAGTGATAATTCCGGAAATAAAAAATTTCGGCTCGTTATCAATTACCCTAAACTCAACGAAGTTACAATAGACGATAAATATCCGTTGCCAAACATCGAGTCATTATTGGATAAGCTTGGCAGAGCCCAATATTTTTCGACGATAGACCTTGCAAAAGGCTATCATCAAATATTAGTAAAAGAAGAAGATAGACATAAGACCGCATTTGTGACACCCCACGGTCTTTACGAGTTCGTGAGAATGCCGTTTGGCTTAAAAAATGCGCTGGCAACATTCCAGAGACTCATGAATGACGTACTTAGGAAATTTATCAACAAAACTTGTGTCGCTTATCTGGATGATGTCCTTGTATTTAGTACATCATTACAAGAGCATATCACGTCTATCACTGAAATTTTCAAAGTATGAGAGGAAAACCATTTGAAGGTCCAAATCGATAAATGTAACTTCATGCAAAGGGAAACTAGTTTTTTAGGTCACATAATTACCAAAGAAGGACTAAAGCCGAATCCGGAGAAAATAAAAATTATTGAAGACCTAAAATTACCTCCAACGGAAAAAAAAATCAAAACTTTTAAGGACTCACTGGCTACTATCGTAAATTTATACGAGATTATGCAAAAGTAGCGCAGCCTATGACAAAATTCTTAAGAAAAGATTGTAAAGTCAATACAAAAGATCCCAATTACATTGAAGCCTTCGAAAAATTAAAAACTCTTATCAGTTCTCACCCTATTTTGCGTTTCCCAAATTTCAGCAAACCCTTTCACTTCACCACGGATGCCTCAAACTATGCGATAGGCGCCGTTCTTTCTGAAGAAGGCCACCCTGTCTGCTTTGCATCCAGAACACTTAATTGTCACGAACGCAATTATTCTGCTACTGACAAAGAATTTTTAGCCATTATATGGTCTGTGGGATATTTTAGACCATATTTATATGGAAATAAATTTAAAATTTTTACAGATCACCAACCGATCAAATATTTACAGGCTAAATATAGAGGAAAAGATCTTTCTCCGAGACATCAAAGATGGCTTTTAAAACTTGGCGAGTACCAATTCGAAATCGAGTATATAAAAGGGAAGGAAAACAAGGTGGCAGATTTTTTTGAGTAGACTGGAACCCCTGGAAGAAATCAAATCAGAAACCCCAAAATCAGATAAAACTAACACATTCTCAGAACTAGGAGTCCTTTTAAATATTGAAAATGATAACGATGACGCCACCATGGCGACCATACACTCAGCTGACGAAGAATTCCTTGATCACATACCGATCAAGGAAGAAATCGTTAATAAATACAATACCCAAATCATCCTTACAAATAATTAAATTTGTGAAATTGATTTTTTTCACAAAAAACGCGTTATTTATATTGCGGAATATGACTTTGATAACCTCAGTGACGTATTTTATTTATTTATTAGCCAAGCAAGGCACTGGTACAAGAAATAAAAATATACAAATTTTGTATGCTAACTCACAATAATTACTTAAAAAATACAAATTAAAATTAATTAGATTGATACAATAAAAATATGGTGTCAGGGTTGGATACATGATGGGATTAAGATGCTAGGGCATTTGATAGCAGAGCTTTGAAATGGGTTCTGGACATGTCTGGGGAGTAATGCGCACCGTGTGAATTAAACGTTTTGCAACATCTATTGATAGGCTCATTATCGGCATAGATTGTGTGGTGCCGCTCTTCCACCAACAGATGAGAGTGCCTAGTGACTCGCAAGGGCTCATGTACTTTTATTTTATTAGTTAACAATGGAACATTTATCGAGCCTCTAAGGACATCAAACGCGAAACAGCAGGTTATCGTAATTCTCCGGGAAGCAAGTGATGGCATATTCAAAATTTGCAGCCTGTGCTCGTAGGGGGGTAAATCCTGAAAATTTTTAGGATCATATAGCGACCTCAATGCAAACAATACAAACTGTTTTTGAACCGATTCAAGTCTGTCAATGTGGACATGAAAAACAGGATCCCAAATAAGACAAGCATATTCAAGCATTGGGCGAACTAACGCGACGTACAACGTCTTAGATACCCAAATATTTTGAAACTCTTTGGATCGATGTTTGATGAAGCCGAGTAGCTTATTGGCCCTAGAGATAACTTCATCATAATGCAAGTTGAATCGAAGTTTATTGTCCAACATAACACCGAGGTCTACGACGCTGTTCACTCTGTTAATTTTGTGGTAGTTGAGATGATAATCGCAAGCAAGAACGGAGTTTTTACGGGAAAAACTTATTACCACACATTTTTCGAAATTCAGAGAAAGTTGGTTTTTTTCTGACCATTCTAAAAGAGAGTTTACCTTGTTTTGAAGGAATGCCGTGTCCTTAGGAGACGTTACTACATTGAATAGCTTAAGATCGTTGGCATAAAATAGATGGGGAATATCAGACAGCATAACAGAGAGATCAGAAATAAAGATGTTAAAAAGTAGGGGACCAAGATGGCTGCCTTGAGGTACACCAGAGCAAACATTTATTTCTTTGGGCACAAACCCTTGAAATTTGACGAATTGGGTCCTTTTTTTGAGATAAGGAGATATATAACAAAAGAAACAATTGGAATATATTCTGAATTACCTGACCACAAGTATAACATTGTTCGGGAAAAACTTCGCGAACTATTCTCTAACGACAGACAAATAAAATTCATAAAGTGTTCATTTAGGGCACAAAATGTCGAAACAGAAGTAGAAGCTGTTAGACAAATTGCACTTTACCATGTTCAAGAAAGTTTACACTTCGGAATCCAAGAAACATTCAACAAAATAAAATTTAAAATATATTACCCAAAACTATTTGATCTTATTCACGTTGTTATCAACCAATGTGACGTGTGTCAAGCAGTAAAATGCGATCGAAAGCCAATAAAAAATAAATTTAAACTTTCCGAAACAGCAAAAAATGTTAACCAAATAATTCAAATCGACCTTTTCACTATTGTGAAGCAGTCATTCCTCACAATCATCGACAAATTCTCAAAATTTGGTTCTGCATACTTTCTAATGGACAGAAATCATGTAACTTTAATCGATATCCTTGAAGAACATTTCGCCAGAGTTGGTGAACCAGAAAAAATTGTCGCAGGAAATGAATTCAATGGTGTTCTCATGAAGGAATTCTTGGACAACGAAAATGTAGTACTACATTTAAATAAACCACACAATAGTACCGGGATCGCAGATGTAGAGAGATTCCATGGAACAATATTAGAAAAATTTAGAGTTCTCACATATCAAAAACGTAAAATTTCAACAAGGAGAATGATGCAACAAGCTGTGAGAAACTATAACGATAGGTATCATTCCACCATTAGATGTACACCCAATGACGTCCAATTCCACAAGGTAAACTTTGAGGAAATCATAAAGAACATAAATAAAGCCAAAGAAAAATGGATTAAAAGAGCAAATGAAAAACGTGAAGATTATGAAGATACTAGGACAACAGGTTTTATCAAAAATTATAAAGCAGCATGGCTTAAACACCAACCAAGGTTTATAAAAAGTAAACTCCAAAACATCCATTCAAGCAATATTAAAAAGCCCTTAAAACATAACCTATTTCCAAACGAGGGAGCATTGACTGATAATAAATCAGATTTTCCAAATCTCACAGAAGAGCAACTATCAATAATTCATAATGCAATCAATGAAGGCTCAGACGATGATGTTTTAACATCTAAATTCCGCCTAGATATTACTCGACGGGATATAAAAACATTAAAAACTAATAAATGGCTGAATGATAAAATCATAGAGTTTTACTTAAAACTAATAGTCGATCGTAGCAATCAGGATGTTTCGCAAAACCTGCCTAAAGTATATGCCATGAACACCTTTTTTACAACACGTCTTTTGAGTGCAGGATACCAGGCAATTAAAAGATGGACGCGAAACATAAACATTTTTAATTTAGATATTTTATTGATTCCAATACACATCAACCAAAACCATTGGGCTATCAGTATAATCGATTTTCGGAAAAAAACCATAAAATATTATGACTCTTTAGGTGTACCAAATCCACAAATTGTAAAAACTTTGGAAGATTTCTTAAAACAAGAATCTATAGATAAGCTAGGAATACCCATTGATTTGTCAGATTTTTCAAAAAAAGAATTAGAAAACACACCCCAACAAGAAAACGGAAGTGACTGTGGTGTTTTTTGCGGCAGTATTGCAGAAAACATATCAAGAAGTCGTATGATCTCCTTCACACAGGAAAATATACCTTATATTCGAAACAAAATGATAATCGAAATCATTCAAGGAAAACTACTACTTTAACTTACATACTACGATTTTCCCACACAATTTTTTGAACATTTCTTATTCTGTACATTTCAGCTTATCATCGAATTTTTCTTTATACTGTTCTCACTACTGCATCCAACAAACGGACATTTGACTCTACACAAAATTGAGGATACTTCAGGATACACACAAATACATTTGAATGAAGTCGAAATTCCCACAAAATCCAATATCGTCCTACACATAATAAATCCAGCGGAAATTCTAAGCATAATTAATGAATTTAAAATGAACGCCGAACATCTAAACGGGCAACATAAGGACCTTATACTAACAGAACCGGACCATTTAACTTACAAAGTCAATACATTTACCCCATTAGTCATGAAACGACATAGAAGAGGACCCATTAATTTAGTAGGTAACGCACAAAACTGGCTCTTTGGAACGATGGATGACCAAGACAAACGGAATATAGACGAACATCTTAAGACTATTGACATTAACAACCATAACCTGATTACAAACGCCAATCAACAGATAGAAATTAATAAAAATATTACCGAGACAATGAGAACATTAGGAGACATTTTCGCAAAAGACCGACGTACAATCACGAGTCAAATGAACAGTATCGCAAACACCTCTTATTTCAATAACCTTTATTTCGACCAATCAATCGAAATCCAAATTCTAAAAAGCAGGATTGACCACATTCAAAATAACATTGAATCCGCGAGATATGGCATGTGACACCCAAACATTCTCTCGGATAAAGAAATAGAAATGTACAATATCGACATACATAAATTGCAATTTGTAAAAGTTGGACTTCGTAAATCAGACAACAATTGTTTAATTTTTGCAATAAAAATACCAAATGAATTCATAAAAATCCAACTTCATATAATATTACCAGTAACGAATAACAAATTTAAAGAAATTGATTCTCCAAACGAAATAGTTTTCAATATGGAAAATTCAGTATACACATATGAAAGTTTCAAATATTTTAATGAGCTCAAAATAACAAAACATTGTATTTATAAAAAAAATTGTAAGTTAATCGAAAACCTTAACACAGAAATTTTAGAGATCGATCAAGGAACAATTGTCATTAAAAATGCCCTAAATCTAACTTTAAATCATACATGTGATAAAAGAAATGTAACTGTAACTGGTAACATTTTAATCCATTTCAACAACTGTACAATATTGGTTCTGAATCACTATTTTTCAAATATTCAACAGAAAATAAATGATCGATTTTACTACCCAAATACAGATAGTGTAAATTTTACCTCGAAATTAACTTTAGATGAAATTATTATAAAAAATATTAAAAATTCGCAGAAAACTGAAGAATTAAGGTTTCATAACACAAGAAATTTGGGCATCGATATTAGTTTAATTATAATAGTATTTGGAACAATTTTGTCATTAATTTTTTACCTTCGGAAACAGAAAAAAATCAAAATTGAAATTAAAAATCGAATTCAGGAGAATTCAACGTCAAAGGGGGGAGAAGTTATGTATGCGTCAGCAGAATCAACTAATAAAAAACATTCCCATGCGCCTGCATCTTTTTCGCAAGATGCAGCAATTCAAGAACCGCGTAAAACTGACACCGTCTGGGAAACATTGCAAACGTTTCTCGAAAACGCGAAAAAGCCAGACGCTGTGTCAGCACTAAAGAGAGATTTCAAATTTATGAACTTCTCGCCCAGTTGCACGTTTAACTCGAATCAGACAAGAACTTTTATAATAATTATCCGCATAAGTCCATGAAAATAAATAACTTGAATCTATCAAACAATAGTCACTTTTTCCAATGTGTTTTAATTAAATTAAATAAAAATATTTGTAGTCTTCTTCAGTACAATGAACAATTTCAATTTTAGGTATTCTATTTATATATGTAACGTTTAATTATTCTAATGCTATTTTAATTGATTTTACTACCCCTAATTACTCTACTCTATTTTATTACATTAAACAAGACTGAGTTACAATTTCCTTGATCGGTATTCATTCTAAGTGCGTCAGGTACCTGCTTGATTTTCAGTGATTCAATAGCGTCAAGATGCCATGGGTTTTCCACTCGTCTTATCATCATCACATTTTCGTCGCCGATGTGGTGGTTTTCTTCGATCATATGCTTTGCGACCGTTGATCTGATCATTGTTCCAGGATTTCTCCGGGAAATATTCGCTTCCCTGAAGTATTCTCTCGCTCTTATTGGGATCAAACGTTTCGTTTGTCCGACTTAAATTTTCGGGCAATCCTTGCATGTTATTTGATACACTTCACTCGATTCACCAAATGATTTCGGGTCCTTAGCTGATCCTAGCTTTGATTTTAAGGTGTTATTCCGGCTTGTTGCGATGATGTCAAATCCGTTTTGTTTCATTATTTTTCCAATTTTCCTAGAAAAGAAAGAATTAGTTATACTTACGCACCTTAAATCTTCTGATTGTTGAGTTAGTGTCGTTAACTTTTTTCTTTGCAGCCTTGCTTCCTTTTTCCTGATGATTTGCTCAATCGTTGTCGGTTCGAATCCATTTATTATTGCGGTTTGTAGTATTCAATGGTACTGTCAAGAGCCGGTGGATCATTGAATGGAATGCTGCCATTTTGTGCGCGTAGCTATGGAAGGAATCATTCGTGATTGTACGTTGTGTACTCGTTGGTTTGCGGTATATATCGAATTCTAATATCCCATTGTTTCTGATGATTTTAATGTCCAAGAACGGTATTTCATTATCTTCCTCTATTTCCATTGTGAAACTAATTTTTGGGTGGATTTCATTAATTTTCCGAAATGTATTTTCCAGCTCCTCCTTTGAAATAATTGCAAATATGCCATCGACGTATCGAACCCAAAATCGTGGCATCAATCCTTCTTGCTCAATTATTTCTTCTATTCGTGCCATAAATATCTCACTTATTAGTGGTGAAAGTGGATTGCCCATTGCAACTCCCGATTTGTTTTTCAAATATCTATTTCGAAACATGAAATAATTTTCTTGCATGCACATTGTTGCTAGTTTCACGTAGCACTTCACTTTTTCTCTCCACTCTTTAGTATGGTCAATCTTCAGCAGCCATTCTTGGAACAGATGTATTGCTTCTTTTACTGGGACACTAGGGAATAATGATTTCACGTCGAATGAAACCATTATCTCATCTTGGCGTATATTTTTGATCTTGCTAAGTTTATCTATCACTTCTTCTGAGTTTAATACTGTCCTCTGGCTCATCTTCATTTTTATTTGTTCAATTTCCGTAGTTAGCCATTTTGCTACATTACATGTTGGAGAGTTTGAGTCCGCTATAATTTCTCGAACTACATTGTTCTTCTTGTGAATTTTCGGCTGAATTTTTATGCGAGGAAGTGCTGGATTTGGCATTCGCAATGTCTTTATATTTATAAGATGTTTGAATTCTTTTAATGTTTTTTCCACTCTTTTAATCGAGTCAGGAAGTGGGTTACTTCTTAGCTCGTGATACTGCCCGCTTGATAGACAATTGATTACCATCTCATCGTACTTATCTTTATTTAGAACCACTATGGCATTGCTTTTATCAGCTTTTACATAATATACAGGTTTTGATATAAGTTCCTTGATACGTTGATCGTATTTTGCTGTGTTCTTTACTTCGCTATTAATTAATACCTTTCTTAGTTCTCTTCTAATGTTGTCTCTATTTTCCTCGTCTACTTGTTTGATTGCGGACTCAATTTCCACTATAATATTTTCCAGGGATTGTTCGACGCTAAAGCAAAATTCAACCCTCTATTCAGTAAATTTAATTCTTCTTCTTTGAATGTGATATCTGAATTATTGATCACGTAGTTGGATAATATTTTGGGTTTTAGTTGGTCTTTCGTAGGCTGTAATTTAGTTAGGTTAGCTAGTTTTTTATCATGAGTTTGTCGTTTTCTCATTTTTTCACAGTAAAATGCAGTGTTTATTTTACTGATGGCTAAAATCGTATTTTCGTTCCTTGCTGTTAATAATTTTGACAACATAAGATGACTACTATATGCATTCACCGTTACATAATCGAATTTTTTGTATAAGTCATTTATGCTTTTTTTCATGAGGGTTCGTTCAAATAGATTTTTCTGTTTTCCAGAACTGTCCAAATGGGTTTTCAATACAACTCTATGGGACTTTAGAATAATATTATGTTTAAGACAAATTTTCAAAAATCTTATGTCTTCAGATATTCTCGCAATGGACTTTTTCCATTTTAATAATTTATTATATTCGGACTGAGGCGTGGTTGCCATATTGAATCTATCAAATAATAGTCACTTTTTCCAATGTGTTTTAATTAAATTAAATAAAAATACTTCTTTTCCCTTTTAACATTGGATATTTATTTTGTGTAAAACGCGTTTTCGCGTTGAATTACTGAAAATCATGTAGGTACCTGACGCACTTAGAATGAATACCGATCAAGGAAATTGTAACTCAGTCTTGTTTAATGTAATAAAATAGAGTAGAGTAATTAGGGGTAGTAAAATCAATTAAAATAGCATTAGAATAATTAAACGTTACATATATAAATAGAATACCTAAAATTGAAATTGTTCATTGTACTGAAGAAGGCTACAAATAGTAGTCGAAAACGCGTTTTACACAAAATAAATATCCAATGTTAAAAGGGAAAAAAATTATTTTTATTTAATTTAAATAAATAACTTGCTTTAAAAATAGAAAATCCGTGTTTCCCTTGAAACAGTTAAAGTTCCAGTGGAATTTTTAGGAACTATACAACATATTTCACTTGCTAGATTCGTTGAGGCTGGTCCAGCTAAGACGGAGCAATCTAGGTATTGGTGGCTGAATGACAATGTCTAAATTATTCGTGTTTATCTTCTATTTTTGTGTTTTTGCTTGTTACTCAGTTTTTAGTTTCATCTCATTATTGCTACATCTAGTGTTGTTGTTTATTTGTATTATAAATTAGGGAAAGATTTCAGTATGAGATAACGTTCTTTTTGATTGAACTTATTTAGAATAAGGGTGTAACATATTAGGTATAGGATAAAAGTTCACTGCTGTGTTAGTAAAATAATTAATTTTTGTATAATGCTGGTTGGGTTTTTCCCTTTTTCCAATTGAATCAAAAAATATGTAGTAATCTTAATTAATTTAAATTTGCTAGTGTTTTTGTTTTCATTAAATGTGTTTCATTGATAACGTATAAATTTAGAGAGCCATTTGGGCCAGTAAGTTTTTATAGATTAATTGTTTGGAATTTGTTTCATGTTCCTTTTAAAATTTATAGCGATTAGTATTGAATAAAGCGCTTTTGACTTTGACTTTGAAGGACGGTAGCAAAAATCATTTCGACCCAAAAGTAGCTGAAACAACCAATGGGATACCAAATCTGATACGAGATTATTACCAATTAGTTTATATCTCATATATGGTCGATAGAGTACTTAGTTGAGTACATGAAAAAAAAACTTGAAAACAGTACCTATTTAAGCCGGAATTTTTAAGTTTCTTTAGCACCATTTAGAACAGCCTCTTTTTTTTCCATGTAATGGGAAAAAGCGAGGAAACACTTCCTTTATTTTCATAAATTTTCACGTATCGTATTACTTGAGACAGGTATAATGTTAAACATCATTTCAACATGTTTCACGGCTCTAATTTGGATTTAACGGGACTCACAAGAAGCTTTATAAATTTTTTTTCAATATCTAATAAATAATTATGATATTTTATGGTGATTTACTTTACTCTTAATTTAAAAGTTGCACAATTAAATCAGCGACACTAAGTTGTCTATTTCTAAGAAACTACCTTTATTTGAAGAGCCTCATCCTTCATTATAGCTACGATATGGTAAGTTTTGCTTAGCATGGAACAAATTTATATCCAATAACCTGGATAAAAGATTCTTCTATTTCTGTTTTTCATCATCTATTTATTACAAAGATACATCATCTACTATTTTATGTGATCTTAAATTCATTTCAAAAGTTTTGTCACAACCAAAAAAGTCACCAATGTTGCCGACATTTGAGTTTGGCCGGCTAGCGCTCAGTCATGTTGTGTATCTTTGTACAAATCTTCTATCCCTGCTAGGCCATCTCGCACTCAAGGACTTACACAAAAAGGAAAGGAGAGGGTCAAGGAGGCTCATTTTAAGAAATCAAAGAATATATATTTATTTAATCGAAAAAAAATCCCGTTGCCACCACCAGCTGGAAAGGCAAATTTATCGTAGGTGCCTTTATTTTTAAAAGAAAATAATCATTTTGTTGGCCCCCAATTTGAAAGTCAAACACTGTTTAAGGACTAGTAAAAGAAGCTTGAAAGTCATCCTAATCGAAGTATCTTGTACAATAAAATAATTTGCAAATCAAACAACATCTTCTCGATATCGAAACTTGACACACAGATATACTCGTATTTCATGAATTGAGCTCGGAAAAATATTTCTAAAATTTTCATCAAAACCCTTACACATTTGTAGTGTTTCTGTCCTTTGCAAACATGTATTTACACAGTATCACGTGTGATTGCTGTTGTAATTGATAAATTTCAATCATTTATAACTAAGCTCTTTGCCACTCAGTTTTTATGAAACTTTCAGAAAACATACTTTTCACATAAAAAAATCTAGATACAAATCAAATTTAATGGTCATCTTTCAATTTTATGTATGAAAACGTAAAATTCATAAAATGTACTATTTTTAACAAAGCTGATCAAGTTTTAATTTCTTACGTATTTGTTGGCCTTGTACTGATAAAGATCTACTTATTTTTTTTCTGATTTTTTGTTCAAAGGTGTCCAACCACGATGAGGAGGGGCAAAAATTGTTCGTACATTCTCCAACTTCCTCCACCCCTCCTTGGAAACGCTTCTCGTTTAGGATCTGTTTTGAAAAGCTCTTACCAAAATATTTTATGTGACACCCATAGTGGCTACCTTCGATAAAAAAATTCTTTTAAGAGCAACCCCCTGTATAGGAAGACCCCCTCCTTAAACGCCTTAAAATATTTTTTTTGAACTGCATATTTTGAGAGGGCATCATTTTTGATCCAAATTTCATTACTCTAGCATATGTGGTTTTCGAGAGAATTTTCTGTGGCACACAAACAGAATTGATTTAAATGCGATATTTTAAAAATATTTTACAATGTCCTGAAAACGATCTATTGTATTAAAAATTGCCAATTTAAGCCATTTCCAACGTGTCCATAAAAAATATTCATTACTTTCGCCACCATTTTGAATGCATACATTTGATTTTGGATTTTTTAAAAATATTTCTGTGTTAGGGTTAGGGTGAAAGTATCTCATCTTTACTGAAAATGGCAGCTATAAATATTAAGTTTTAATTTTCGACTTATTTATTTCTCATCCGATTTGAATAGTATTTTGCACAATACGAGAACTTAGTACAGTTATCAATCATTTCAAGTTTCACCAAACGCTGAAATCCACCTCAATTCCAGGCACTCCATAACATTGTTGCAACCACGGAAGTCACCGCTGTTGCAGATATTAAGTATTAGCAGAGGGGTAAGTAACCCGGGGTGGCATACTGAGGCCGGCTAGCGCTCAGACGTGTCGTGGGTCTTCCGGGACAACCTCTGCTCGTGCTGAGCTACGTTACATATAATAACTAACACAAAGGGAAAGGGACGGGAAAGAGGAGGTCATCTTGAGAAATGAAAGATTATCGTCTAAGTGCGACATGGGCGTTTTATTTACTTCAACAATTCAAATTCAAACCAAAATATACGTAGAATAGCAATATAAACAAGTTGGGTAAACAGACCTACGCTCATGTCAGAAGGGTTTCGTATTCAATTTACAAAATGCAGTCATCAGATAGAATCAAATCAAGAAACATGTCAAAGACGATTTTATTGGAGAAAATATGAAATACGAAGATCATACTTTTATTAACCAAGTTGAACGAATTTCGACTTCTGAGGTCGTTGCTATTGTTATACTCATAAATATCACCCTTGATAATTATTTCAGATGTCCATCCGCGACGGAGGAAACACATTTTTCATGTATTTCTCCCGATTAATAGCCAATTTTTTCAAATCCTAGCGTTGTTACAAAGCCCTTTTGTTAGAAGCTCCCTCCCGCCTCCTTGACTTGTTTCACTTATGAGTATTAATTGTAGGTACTCAGCTTCAGTCATTCATTAAATTGAATCAAGTGTTCAAAGCATGCACCTTAAACGTTGAAGTTGGGAAAAAATAACTCAAAATTACTCAATCTTCGCATTTAAAACAGCCACTATTTTGTTTTACGATTACTGATACCACTAGCTGAACTGATTCTCAAAGTTGTTCATGACACCTATCATTCCTGAAATTTTCATGCAAATCATAGCAAAACTGTAGTGTCTGAGTCGGTAAAAAGCGCATGTTGTTCCATAGCCATATGTTGCCATAGTAATAAATGCAGCGCATATTGTTCCATAGTAATACAGAAAAATTCAAACCGCTATAACTTCGCTAAATATGATTCAATCTTTCTGAAACTTGCAGGGTCAATCAATCTTTTAAATAGACATTACTGAATTTCATTGAATTTAAGGGTACCGTTAAGATTTTATTCAAGAAAACATAAAATCGATAAATCATGCTATTACTAACAAAGTTGAGTGAATTGCGACTTCTCACGTATTTGTTGTTGTTGTACTCATCAAGGCCTACATTCTTGATTTTTGTCAGATTTTTCGGATGGAAGGTGTCCAATTGCGAGGGGGGGGACACAAATTTTTCGTGTATTTCCCCTCCCTGTGCGCCCCTCGAAGCAAACTTTGCCAAACTAAGACCTGTTTTGGAAAGTTCTCATCAAAACCTTTCATTTGATACCCATATCGGCTACCTTCAATTAATTTTTTTTCGGGGGGTCACTCCCCTACATGGGGGACCCCCCTTAAAAACCTTATAAAATTTTTTAGTAGTTGAACTTTGAAGAGATCACCACTTTACACCTACATACAAAATTTGATGCTTCTAGCTTAAGTAGTTTCCGAGAAAAACTGCTGTGACAGACGGACGGACGGACGGACGGACAGACAGACGGACAGACGGACAGACAGGACGCGATTTTAGAAGGGTTTTGTAAAATTATTTTACAAAACCCTAAAAAACCACTTAAAACCCCTTTCGAAATTTAAAACAACATAAAAAAAATAAGCTAAAATATACCAACATAAACCAATTCAATATTATAAAGAATATAATAAGAAAACGAATGGAAAATATGATAATTTATAAAATATTAAAAAAAGAATAAAACCAAATTGATACTCACTTCTTTCCTTGCAGAGCTCCAAGCGCCCGTTGAAATACAACAAAAGAAGCGTGGGGTCGCAGAAAATTAGATTGTAAGTTAAAATCACTAAAACGAAAAAAAAACGCAACGGCCACTTTCATCAGCACTAATCGTTTCCTCTGCTCCGTCTACTAGCGGCAAATTTTTCTTCTTCTTACACCAGAATCTGGGTGGAGAGCTTACAAGAGTATATAGTATTTAAATTTCAATTACTGGTTTCTTAAACCACAATGTGGGTGGTGAGCTTACAAGAGCATATTTAACTTTTAATTGCTGGTTACTGATCTTTCTAACTTCACTCCTTTGACATCTGATTTTTTTTTTACTAAAAATAAGGGAAAAGGGTAGTATTGTGATGATGTGGAAAATAAAAAAAAAGTTAAATAAATATACAGGGGAAAAGGTATACATGGGAAAAGGTATGTTAAAGCGGTAATTTGAAGTTGCGAATGGGAGAATGTCGGTATGCCGGAATCCGCAACAACATTCAAGGATTTTGAACTCATAAGAAACGATATGGTAAATAGTGATGAGGGAGGTGGCACTGGGATATTGGTTAGAAGACCCTTTTGTTTTTAAAATATTGAAAAAGTTGAATTTAATGACCTTGAATCTCTTGAAGTGTCCGTTATCAAAATTTCACTGCTAGGTGGAGAAAGCCTCTTCCTTATCTCTGCCTACGCAACTGGTCGAAATATTCTCAAGTTCAAGGAGGAGCCCAATTCCTTGTTTGTAATACTCGAATTAAACCGGCTGCATAATTATTATATTGTTCCTGGTAACCTGAACGCCAAGCAAACATCGTGGCTGAACGCCAACAAAAATCCCAGATGTGTATTCCTGAAATCGTGGATAACAGAGAACCAAATTGAATACAGGTGCAATCTTTATGTATCGGAGCTCCCAAGATACCCAAAGACAAATTTATTATGGACCTCTGCATTGTTGACGCAAGACTTGAATTCAGCTTCAATAGTCCTCAACGGAAATTGTTACTTTACGATAGCGACCATAACGCAATCGTTACGGAAATCAATCATTAAGAGAATGATGTCTTCTTCATTCCAGTGCAACATGAAAATTATCGGTTGAATTTCAAACAAAACGGATCGGACAAAGTTTAAAAAGAGGTTTAATCGAGAGTACCAGAAGCATTGTCCTCCTTCTGATGGCAATGCTTGCCCAATGGTTCTTAATGACAGAAATCTAAATAACAATGGAATATATCTTTATTTAACGAAGTTAGAGAAGTTGACATTGGTAACGATTGAAAAAGTAGTTTCCAAAATAAAACATCAAAACAATATGGAAACGTATGAGACACCAACTATTGCAAGGTTAAAAACATTGAAAACGTATTTATATACTGCAACCATTCCTTGTTGGCTTTTTTGAAATTACACCTGAAGAATATCCGGAACTTAATCTGTTCATACTTCAGGAATGAGATCAGCTATCAATGGGAAGAAAAACTGAAGGGTATTAGCCAACAGGACCCAAATGACGTTTTCATGAAAGTGAATTGTTTATTCCACAAGAAGTCTCGAGTGAAGGTATCGAATCTTGAAGTGGCTAATAATGAGATCAATTTTCTCGATAGGGCTGGTATCGAAATTCATAGCACGACTCCAGATAGAAACGAAAACGGTATTATATGAGATAGTTTGCATAAACTTGCTCTGATTGGAACTCATTTTGAGTGGATTCATCTACCAAACCCTGAAAGAGGGAATCAAATACTTTCAGAGGTGGTTGACAGTTTCCGACTTCAAATCAAGCTTGAACAGCAGGGCCGTCGAGAGAAAATCTGGACCCGGGGTAAGCAATTACGGGCAAACAAGAACACAAAATGAACGTTCATCACTGAAGACAGTAACAGGTATAGTGCAAAATACACGGACGGCAACACACACATTCGGAGAAATTGTCTCCAGAATTCGAACAGAGATCGCGTTTAGCAATATAAAGGGTGATAACTCTGCTTCAAAGTTGCCTTTGAACCTGATACCTGTCAATATCTTAAACCAAATTGAGGACATCAGGATGTACTCAAATTTTTGCATGTATTTCAGAATGCCGTTGACATCGCTACGAGTCTCCGCAGTTAGGTTAAGTTTAGTTAAATCTTCTAGTGCTTCATGTAATCCTGAAATATGTTTGGCAAAAGGTTTAACTGTCTCAGCTCTAGCAGATCACCTTGTATCTGAAAGTCTGTGAAGGGAACCCATTATACTTTTTTTGATAATTTTCCAACGATGTGGACTGCTGCTGAAACTAGTATAACATTTCTGAGCAACTTCAAAAAAGTGATTGCTTTCTGACAGCGTTCCGCAGTGTCAACACCACATAAATGGAGACATTTTGTTGCACAGGGCATATAAACAGCATATATGACGTTGCGCCCCACTATATGATCCTTTCATATAAGCACCATTGTCGTATCTTTGTGCTAGTCAATCTTCCAAAGAATTGTTATACTCTTCTAGAGTATCGAAAATTAAACCAACAATGGCCTGGCCAGTTTTTTTGGTTATAATCGACAAAAGACAGAAATCGTTCTTGAATTGTAAATATCTTTTACTTAGGGTTTAAATGAACGTATCGCAAAATAAATGTAGTTTGATCGTCGTGGCTCGAATCAGGTATGCCATTAACGATGATAGCGAAGTATTTGGCGCTCGTATGGTCTTTCAGTATGGCCGATTTAACGTCTTCAGCACAAATTTGAATGGATTTGTTTTGAATCGCAACCGAAAGATAGTGGACCTGCAAACGTTTGTATTGTTTATGACTAATCTTAACCATCTCTCATTTTTTGCAAAGTATCGGGTCGTAATGACTGATCAGTTCTAAAGTCCCTAAAAAATTTCCACTGTTCCGTTCTTCGAGAAGATTGCTAGCACTTTTGAATGATAGGCCCCTTTCGCCAAGAAACAAAATGGTGTCTAGGATTCGACGTAAAATTTCGTGCCATTTTCTATTTTCATTGATGATTTGTTCATTTAGAAGTGTATCAATTGTAGTTTTCTCTCAAAGTCGAATCTGCAACGAGCGCCATTGAACGTAGCACTGAATATGGTCTGGATTATTTTCATGAGCTGATAACTTATCATAAAGTTCTTGGGTACCATGTTGGATAGCAAAGTTGTGGACAATTGAAAGGGTTTGGTACTCAATACACGACAAGGCAAGTAATGCAAAGCATTCATAAGGCGACTCCATACCAACCAATCTCACTCCACTCTCTCCCAATTTGGCAAAATCTTCGTTAAAAGTGAGGCGAGAAATGGCTCATCGTTACTATCACGTGGAATAGAAGATGGCATCTTTTGGTGACCTCGACGAATAATATCGTTCACGACATCGGAGTGGAAAAACTCAGTATATACAGAGCCAATATCATAATCATAAAGATACAGCTGTTCTTCTTGAGTCCTTCACATAGATTGTGTTTTCATTGAAGATTAACCATGATCAACGTCGATTTCAGAGTTTTCAGTTCTCAAGTTTTGAATAACTACGTCATTGCTTGCAGCTTCCGTTGATTCGTCTCTTTCTGAAGAAACGGGTAAAACATTGTTTTCATGGTTAAGATAATGCGCAAGATCTAAAAGCGATAAATCATAATATTCAATGTAGATCATATAATCAGCATGCTGACAACTTTTACTTCCGTAATTGTATCCGAAGAGGTTTTTTTGCTGTTTACAATGTTCCTTTTCTTTTTTGTCTCGCATCAAGTGTTCTTTATGCTTTTGATATTTTGGCATAACGTCGACAAACAACATTCGTGGATGTACAAAATATAGTGCACAACTATTTGGAGATTGAGAGCTTCGCCATGACCATATGAAAAAGAACTTCGAAAATTGCACTTAGTGATGCGATGTGCATGCTAAAAAATTCTCAAATCTCGCTTCATGCGCCACCATCTTTAGACGGTCGGCAAAGTTCTCCCACTTGATACACAATGATAATGAATGATTGTTACTTACTCATGTGTTATTATGTTCAATCGCCAATATTTTCTTTTTTGTTTCACACCACGTTGTGAAAACGACAAACAATTACAAAGTGTTACCGTCTGGGTCACAACATCTGTTAGAATGTCAGATGCACTGCGATCGTAGCCAATAATCATAAGTAGCGCCTTCATTGAGCAAGTTCACACGTTTTAACGTGCTGCCAGTTGCAAACAAGCTAATACGGCTTTCTTAGACAAAAAGGACGCGACATCAAGAGAAGCCAAAATGTACTAAAGAGGTTCGTACATGTCAAAACAACCAAACAGCACGATCTAACACAAACGCATGCCCATCAGCTTCGCCTCAAAAATGTTTAAGAAGACTCAAGGCATTCATTCATCCATCGATAGTTCAAGGGGAAAGATCATGCGAATCATGTATCTCAGATGAGAAATGTGTGCTTGGTTCTGGCAACAATCCATGACAATGCTGTGCGGCAGTACGTAGGTCGTCTGCACTTGACGATGGATAGTAATAGAATTAGTATGATACACATACATCGATAAAATATGTATCGTATAGGAAATGAACATGGGAAGCATGTTCAGCCCGGTAGATCTGAGAAAGTGTCCAGCTAATTTATTTGCAGCCACGTGTAAACTTGCCCATTCAACTGCAGCACGAGCAGCGCGGTAAAATAAACACGCCAAATTTGGAATAAAATTCTAAACAATATCTCATTTTCGGTTTTAAATTCAGTAATTGTTTGCTAATTTACGATTTTTAGGAATTTTTTTCAAGCGGTAAGAATATCAGAAGACGAAAACATAAAATTTTTTTATTGGTGAATAAGACCTGTGGGCCCCTTTAGGAAGGCTGCGCCCGGGAGGCTTTCCCCATCTCGCCCCCCACCTTTCAATATCCCTGCTGAACCGCGAATCTCTTCTTCATTTCAATGAAACATTAACATCCGATCCCATACCGAGCTTGTATCTTATTGATTATTTTGTCAGTTATGAAGGCTTATGTTTAATATTCGGCAAGATAAACAACGAGCAATCATGGGGTATTGGCGGTGCTCCAAATACAGTTCTCCGACATTTGCCTGAAATTGCTATTGGGAATTATTGCATATTGTTCAACAACATGCTGAGCAATTCATATTTCCCAAATGGGTGGGAAAAGGCTAAAAGGCATTTCCAATCTTGAAGAAAAAAAAATAGTTTTCGAGCCCTAAAAGCTATCATCCTATCAGCTTGCTGCCTTACATCAGGAAGGTATTTGAAGTGGTACTGAACAAATCATTAAACGCCTACATTGATAAATATGATTTAATCCCGAATTTCCAATTTGGTTTCCGTGGAAGACATTCGACCATACATGCAATAACGAAAGTGACTTTGGACATCTGTTAGAAACTAAACAACAGAGAATGTGCTGAAGCGTGTCACATTAACATGGAGGGCTTCGATACGACGCGGTTAGAATAGTTCAGAGCAATCTTCAAGAAATGTTAGATGATGTGCAGTTGTAAACCGACAGTTGGCGAATGAAAATCAATGCGCAGAAGTGCGAAACAATTTTGTTCTGGACAACACTGCAGGCAGCCAGTCAAGACCTGAAACATAATTGGAAAGATTTCCACATTATGGCTGGTGTGGGTAGCTCAGAACGGGTTCCTCATAAATCCTTTGTGCGAAACCTCGGTGTTAATCTCGATCAGTATCTATGGTATACTGTACATGTCAAAATAATGCTCAGTAAAGCACAAAAATTGTCATGTCCCTACGAAGACTTTTTCATTCCAGAAATATTGATCAAAAAGTCAAAGTTATCTTTTACTAGACCCTGGTTAGACCAGTTTTGATATATGGATGTCAGAGCTTGTAGAATCAGAGTGCGAGAACTTTGGAAAAATTAGGAGTTTTCGAAAGGAAATGTTTTCGTGCATGTACCGATTTCTACAGAAAGCCTAAGACGGATTGGGGGCACTTCGTATCGAATAGAAGAATTTATCGAACTGCTAAAGTGACCAGAGTCGATATCTTCGCATTGTAACTTCTCCGGAATCATATCGGAAGATCTGTAACTGTGAGTGAAAACCCTTGGATTTCACCACCGTTACACCCTGCAGACATATTACGACTTGCCTCACTACTAGCTTCGTTCCTCCAGAAGTATTCATGTATCGATATGTTTTTGATTTTGACGGCACCACAATCATATATGAGATATAAAGACGGGCGATCGATAAGAAGATAACATATCTAGGTATTGGTGGCTGAATAACAATGTCTAAATTATTCGTGTTTATTTCAGGTTTTGTATTTTTTGTTGCTTAATTTTTAAGTTTCAGCTCGCTATTGCTACATTTAGTGTTGTTGTTTATTTGTGTTAAAAATTTGGGATAGGTTAGGCATATGTTATTTTCATTATATTAAGTTTAGAAATAAGGTTAAATTCTTGGGTTAGAAATATTGTGATAGCATTTTTTAGTTTAAGATAAAGTTTTTTGATTGAATTTTATTAGAATTAGGTTATAACATATTAGGTGTAGGATAAAGTTCACTGTTGTTTAAAAGTTATAAATAATTTTGGAATAGTGTTGGTTAGGGTTTTCTCCTTTTTCCAATCGAATCATAAAATATGTAATAATCTTAATTAATTCGAATTTGATATTGTTTTTTTGATTAAATGTTTTTAATTGATAACGTATAAATTTAGTGAGTCATTTGTGCCATGAAGTTTTCGTACTTTTATTGTTTGGAATTTGCTTTGTATTCTTTGAAAATTTTTAATGATTAGTATTGAATAAAGCATTTTTGACTTTGACTTTACAGTCGATTCCCACCTGGGATTTCCAATTGGTTACATTCCGTTCATATTTTTAAATCATGCTTGGTTTTCTTTACGTTTCTGATTGATGGATTTTTATTTTATGACACAATATAAAGGGATATAAACGTAAATAAGGTAAAGTAATTCAATATTTTTTTGAAAATTATAGCCCTATTTAAATATTTTACGTGTGCCTTCAAACACAAACATACCTGGAAGCATTATCAAGGACGACTAGCGACGTAGCTCTCCATGGCTGCTATAAACCCCCTCGAATTGCATTGCAGCTCTATTCATCTAATTTAAACTGAGTGACATTCTCACGGGTTTAATTACCGTCAAAACGTCAACCAGGTTTGCACTGTACTTCAGTTGAAAATTGAAACCACACAATCGTCCTCGCTTACGCGATAATCGATTTTTTTTCTAGAGTTGACGTAGTCGTTTGCTTCGCTAGTTTTAAATCTCGATTTTAAAGCTGGTATTACCCATTGACAATATTTTTCGCGCACTTTGTTTCTCTTTTGATAGCTGTATTAGACGCTCTTAGCGTTAGTGATATTCTCTCTCTTTTTCCAATTTGTTCGCTAGGATGTTTGTCTGTTGCGCTGATTCGATGACAGTGATAGAGGATGACAATATCCTCAATTACCGTCGATGTTTATTGCAGACCATTCAAATGACAGAAGTGCTATCGTAAATTGCTCCTCATCAATTGCTGGCGAGGATAGTACGCGGGTAAGGGTAGAGCACGTAGGAATGCTGGAGATCGTCGCACACAAATCTCTTCAACTGGTGTTCGACATATCCATTAATCATGGAAATGGTTTTTTTCCTACCTTCGGGAGTAGCGCCTGCCAGGCACTCGCAAGTCTGCCAGGATAAGGACGAACAAATCATCAAATCCACTCCATTATGGCAAGTACGATTTGATGATGTTCACCGTGCTTCGCTACGTGCGACGAAGGACGACGTCCTGATGGGATCTGGCGTATTACGTTCTCAACTCGCTGGGGCCTAATGTGTAGTTGCTGGTGGGAAACTTGAATCGCATGAAAGGATATCCTAGAAAATCATTACAATGTAAGAAAAGATGAAAGGAATTAAATTAATTCCTAAAGTACTTGTAATTGAAATCGCATCCAAAAAGTGGAGCTGCGACAGAATAAACACAAATCAATGTCCTTCGGCTCGTACAATTTACGCTAACAATTGGAATTCATCGACACATAAAGGATTAACGCAATCATTGTTGAAAAGGCAGCTTTTTAATCCAATATCCATGGTAAAATCACGAGAAGACTTTCATGATCACTCCACTCTACTGTAGGCGTGTAGTCAAAAGGTTTACTATTGGGTATCGGGAAATTGATAGATGCTTTATTACAACAGATACTCAGATTTCAATTGGCATTCCCGAACGATTTATGTTGCCTTCTATCTATCGAGAAAAAAAACAACTGTTGTTAGTGGAAACTCATGTATAGAAAGTGGAAAGTTGAATGAATGCTACGCCTACTCTACATGCCTATTTATTTTTCGCATGGAAACCCTTACATACTTGACGACGATTTCGATTTATTTTGATGAATATGAGAACATCAAATTGTTATGGTGATTCCACCTCAGGGATGAGGAGGAAAGCGGTCCTTGCTATGAATTATATCACATTTAGAGAGCGATAAATTAATGTGTTCTATTTCCTTCAGACAAGTAGGCAGAACTAGGAGGATATTGCCCTCTGGAAGGATGATTGTGGCATAGTGATTCTATTGCATTAAAGAAGACACAAACTTTTGCTTAAATATTCATGCTTATTGAATGCACTCGTACTATTAATTCATTTATTATGCATTTAAAACTTGTTTCAACTTTTGATTTATTACTATTTATCGTTCCTTTCTGTAAATTATTTTGACAAATATAGCAGTTCTTAATAAGAACAAGATATGAAAAATCCTCAACTTCTTTTTTTTCCACTCAAACAAACGAAAACTATAAATATGAAAACGCACTTATGGGGCTAATGCTCTGTAAAGACTTTAAATCTGAAATCAAAAGCCAATAACAAGGGCGGTCAAGGAATATATCGACTTACACGATGTCCTTCTATTCAACTGGCAGATCCAGCAAGCCGATAGTAAATTTTTATAAATGATCCCGAATGAGGGGATGAAGTCCAGCTCTTTTTTATATATTTTTTTTTTTACTTTCAAATAAAGCGATTCAACCAGCCTCTGCTACGTCCAGTATTGTCCTTAAATGTACGTATTGAACTGGAAAGCTCGAGGCCCAAGACTTTTTCTCTTACCTGCTGTTGTGAATGGTCGATAATCAGAAAAGCATAGGGCGAGGTTGGGACGACGATACTCTTTGAAAGGAAAATTGTGCTTTATTTTGTGTTCATGTTGAAAAAAAATAAAATCGAAAATATCTGCTGTTGGACGCTTTATTGGATTTAATGGAACACTTTTATTGGAATCCATGGGACTTCGGCTTGGTTTGTCAATTGTTTGGAAGAAGTTTCTATTGCGCTGGGACTTTTTCCTTTGCAACGTTGAAGGGAAGATTCTTATCAGTGGTTTGAGGTGTTATGTTGAACCGGTAGATAATATGCTACTGGTATGATTTATAGTAAAAGATTAGGTAGAAAATGTGAACAAGAAAGACTATGTAGGGTGTGCTCAGAGATATAAATACAAAGTTGAACTATATAGCTTTTTTTTTGCGATTGTTGAGCCAATGTACTTGATCGATTTAATTTTTTGTTGCTCGGCTTAAAATTTTCAAAATTCCATCAAATTGCTAGGAAAATATTTAGCCCAGTCATATTAGGTAAAACAAGGGGTCAACCTCGGAATGAAAGATAATAAGCTGCAAATTGGTATGAACCTTTGTTTTGTCATTCTAAATGTTGTCTCAAAAGTCACAATCGTTATCGTGTTCGCGTCTCAAGATATTCAAGGTCAAAGGTCACAAAAATCGGTTTTTCGCGAATATCTGGCTTCCTATCGGTTAAATGAGATTTGCATTTATTATAAAAGTTGTAGGCTATAAAATTCCCTACAACTTTTGTTTAAACTTTTTTTTCATACGACCAACCGTTTTGAAGGTAGAGCGCGAAGAGTGCACATCGTACAGTCATATACGGCCTAATGCAAGGTCAAGCGTGAGTTATGGTTATCAGTACGTTATAAAGTCAATTATTTACTTGGAAATTATAATTATTAAACAATGCCTATTATTTATGTACTAACTATTAATTATTTATATTTAATTAAAGTAAGTAACTTGATTTGCAACGGTACAATTTCAAACTAACGAATAATCTTGACTCATACAAAGTGGAGAGAGTGGCCTTGAATACTATAGAACATCTGTCCCGGCAATGAATAGAAAAGGGCATAGGGTAGGGACAAGTATTTCCAGGTATATAAGTATTGAGAAATTTACGCGTTTTAAAGAAAAGATATATAATGTCGTGTTAACTTAAAATAAAACTAAAATATATAATCCAGAATTAATAATATTTTATACTTAAATAGTTAAATATGAATAATTATATATATTATTTATGTACTAACTATTAATTATTTATATTTAATTAAAGTAAGTAACTTGATTATTTATATATAATTATTCATATTTAACTATTTAAGTATAAAATATTATTAATTCTGGATTATATATTTTAGTTTTATTTTAAGTTAACACGACATTATATATCTTTTCTTTAAAACGCGTAAATTTCTCAATACTTATATACCTGGAAATACTTGTCCCTACCCTATGCCCTTTTCTATTCATTGCCGGGACAGATGTTCTATAGTATTCAAGGCCACTCTCTCCACTTTGTATGAGTCAAGATTATTCGTTAGTTTGAAATTGTACCGTTGCAAATCAAGTTACTTACTTTAATTAAATATAAATAATTAATAGTTAGTACATAAATAATAGGCATTGTTTAATAATTATAATTTCCAAGTAAATAATTGACTTTATAACGTACTGATAACCATAACTCACGCTTGACCTTGCATTAGGCCGTATATGACTGTACGATGTGCACTCTTCGCGCTCTACCTTCAAAACGGTTGGTCGTATGAAAAAAAGTTTAAACAAAAGTTGTAGGGAATTTTATAGCCTACAACTTTTATAATAAATGCAAATCTCATTTAACCGATAGGAAGCCAGATATTCGCGAAAAACCGATTTTTGTGACCTTTGACCTTGAATATCTTGAGACGCGAACACGATAACGATTGTGACTTTTGAGACAACATTTAAAATGACAAAACAAAGGTTCATACCAATTTGCAGCTTATTATCTTTCATTCCGAGGTGAAAGCCCTAATATGACTGGGCTAATTTGGAATTGAAACTAAAGACTATCCATTGTTGAAAAGTGCGAGTACTATATATGCTCATATGTAATAGGAAAAGTGAAACTGATTGGGGTTATATCCTAAGAAATATAAATGGTGGTCCAACCAAAACGCAATATGTTAATTGTATATAAAACATTTTTTTATTAAAATACTTATGTATGAAACAAAATATTGCCCGAATGCTTGCCACGGCTACGGTGGCATACTTCTATCCGATGGTCCATATTTTCAATGACTCTGAGACATAATTGAGGTTCAATGTCGTTAATATGTTGAATTATCTCATCATTTAGCTCTTGAATTATTCTTGGCTTATTGACGTACACTTTTTCTAAATATCCCCAGAGAAAGAAGTCCAACGGTGTCAAATCACATGATCATGGCAGGCAATTAACATCGCATGACCATTGAATTTTCTGCACAAAAGACACATTGCTTCGTTGCCTGTGTGGCGACTGGCACCATTCTGTTAGAACAACATATCGTCCAGGTTCACAACCTAAATTTCTGGCCACAAGAAGTCCATTATCATCACGCAATAGTGAACACCATTCACGGTAACTGCTTGGCCGTCCTCATTTTCGAAGAAAGAAGGCCTGATGATGCCGCCAACCCACAAACCGCACCAAACAGTCACTTTTTGCAGATGCATCGGCTTTTCAACCACCACTCGTGGATTCTCATTTGCCCAAATGCGGCATTTCTGCTTGCTAACGAATCCACTGAGGTGAAAGTGAGTGATTTTCTTTATAAAATCACCATTCCGTTTTGTCTGTCCAACCAACCATTCGGCGTATTGCCGACGCTTGAAATGGTCAGTAGGCTTTCGAGTCAATTGAACATTGTAAGCGTGTAAATTCAAATTTTTATTCGAAATTCTCATCAGTGATGTTCGTAAAATATTCAATTGTTGGGCCCGACGACCAGTCGAGGTTGACGGCTCTTCTGCCACACTATCGTGAACAAGCAATTTTTTGCGCAGAACGAACCGGGTAAGCATGCACAGGTCATTTCGCATTTCCTTCAGAACCGGTTTGCTGAAAATCGCGCACAACTCTCCCGATTGTGGACACAGTTGGTAGATTATGCTGACCAACAAAATCACGAAGTGCACAAAATGTATTTTGATTTGAACCGCCATTTTCGTAAAATGTTTCAACAATCTTAATGCACTGCTCAATTGTGTACCTCTCCACCACGATTGAATTCGTTAAACGCCGAAACAAAAAAATGTCAAATTAAGTTGGGCGAAAAAGTTGACGTTAAGATGTGACTGACTCACAACTAACATCGTGCATTGTGATAAGACTAGCCTTTATATATTTATTCAACTAGTATATACAAATTCAAGATCAAAGTCGCACCTTTGTGGCAACGTGTTTATTACAGTGAGCCTACGATGTAAAGAAGAAACAAGATACGTTACGCTGGCCACTTAAATACTTCGAATATGCTGACGCATATCCAAAACTTTGCCAGCGAAGATCAAGTCTCCGCGTTATCAGTAAGTGCATCACTCTCCTATGTTGCTGGGCGTAGCAAAACTTGGTGCCCCGTGCAAGATTGTCTTTCACGCTGGTGCACATTTCATTGTCTGTATATGTGGTGAATGAAAGTCGTCATCTGAAAATCGCCTATCTCGTAGCGCAAAAGTATGTACGGCGGCTGTTTTGACGGCTGCTGTATGTGAACGTTAATTGTTCCATCAACTTATATGTAAGATATGGAGGCACAATATGTGGACAAAACCGTGGTGTTATTTCTCATACGGCTCAAGTGGCTGATCTGCCACAGTACTCTCCCTGCATTCTATGATGAGGCTTTGTTGCGAATCACGCCAACATGCGGATACCTTGCCTTCATCGAGTTGTTTGTACATCCGAAGCGTTAGCTATTTGTCAGATGTTGAAAATGTGGGTCTCAACCTTTCCATGGATATAGCTGTTGCTCATTCATTCTTTGCATCTAATAGTATTTGTACTTCCATGTCAATACTAGGTACGGGCGTTCGTAAGATGGTGTGAATGATGCCTTTTTTTTCTTTTTGTGGTAGGGAAATGAATGAACGTTTACGCACAGAGTGTGGAACTCCCATGTCCGCAAGAAGGTGACTGGACTACCCCCTCAACCCCTCCCCTGTCAACCTGAGAACCCAGCATGTAACCGTTTGACACATCACTACGGGCTAGGTCTCGTTTTGTTACGCCGTGAGGTGCCTTCAAGTTGGGGGATCCCTCTGCTGGCAGGAGGGGAGAGAGGAAGAGAAAGAGCCAGACAAGTGATCCCCCGGCCCCAACACCCCGGCTAGTGTGAGTCTTCTTTTATATTTTAGGACTGCCCGAGCATAATGTAGCACCTGGTTCAATTTGTCAACCAATGCGAGCATCGCCGTGACTATATTATCCGGGCTGAGCTCTCCGGTCTCCCTGTAGAGAGTCCTTTGCAGCCTGACCCATCTTATGCACGCAAAAAATCTGTGGCAGGCATTGTCATCCTCTCCTGGGCAATAACGACAATCGGAGGACCGCGACTTACCAATCTTGTGCAGGTAAGACTGAAAACACCCATGCCCGCTCAAAAGCTGGGTCAGATAGAAGTCAGTCTCACCATGCCTTCGATTTAGCCACGGTCTCACATCCGGAATGAGGCGCGCAGTTCACCTTCCCTTCGCGCAATTCATCCAGGACTGCTGCTAATCGTTTAAGGCGACGAGTATCACGCCTGCAATAACTCTCACCGCTAAGTCAGAGACTGTTGGATACGAAGATGCAATTCTCAGTAATCCTCTTCTCTGTACCTGTGCCAAACGTTTTTGGTATACCTCCTTACTGAGAGCGTCACCCCATACCTCTGCTCCGTACTGTAGCACAGACCCCACAGGACTCTTTAAGAGGCATCTTCTTGATAGGCTGGGTCCTCCTACGTTGGCTATAAGTCGACTCAGAGCCGATATTCCCGAAGCAGCCTTCTCAGCCGTTGCCCTGATTTGCTCAGAGAAATTCATCTTTGAGTCGATCAGTAGCCCCAGTTACTTCACCGCTGGCTTTGATTCGATTTGTAAGTCTTCAATACTGATCATCCTTACTCTAGGGATTCTCTTTTTTGTCAAAATGACCACTTCGGTTTTTTTCTGTGCCAAACTGAACCCGCGAGCAGTCATCCAGTTAGTTGCGCGTTCAACGGTGCGTTCAGCGACTAGAGCTGGAAAATCACCCCCATAGCTGATCAAGCGTGACTCATCTGGCCAAACTGAATCCGCGAGCAGTCATCCAGTTAGTTGCGCCACCCCCATAGCTGATCAAGCGTGACTCATCTGGCATCTCAAGTCTCAGTGGCCCATCGTAAGACACGTTCTACAGGTCTGGACCAAGGATATATCGCTGGGCAACACCCGATGTAACCATCACCTTTTGTAAGCCCTGCGTTATGTCATAGAGCAGGCTCCGGTCTTTTAGGTAGTCCCTCAAAAGCCGCATTAGATATTCCGGAACTTGAAAAGGATTTTCCCGTGTATCCCGAATATCCACCCATCTAGTGGAATCGAAGGCGTTCTTAACGTCGAGTGTGATCAGCAGGACAATCCATCACTTGTTGCGACTATGCGCCTCTGGTTTTTGGACCGCGTTCACCACCTGTGCGATCGTATCGAAAGTACAACGTCCTGATCTGAAGCTGTTCTGCCGAGGAGACAAATCGCGACAGTGAGTCTTTCCTTGATGAGTTTATCTAGCACTTTCCCAGCCGTGTCAAGCATGCATAACGGGCGGTCTGCAGACGGCTATTTGGGATTTTCCTTCCCCTTGCTGATGAGTATAAGCCTCGCCACCTTGCATCATACTAGGAAACATCCGACCCATAGGCATGCATGCAACTTGCTGCCCAGCAGCAAGTCAGGACAATGGTGATAGACAAGCCGCAGCACCTCAACCGGAACACCATCTAGACCTGGAGTCATCCTCGCTTTCAATGAAAGGACTGCCTCCTCCAGTTCCAGCTGTGTGAAGAGACACACGACTCCTGTTTCACCATGGACAGTGTCAGCACGGATGGGATGGGCGGCAAAGAGTCGCCGCACTATCTCATCCATCTTTCCCGCATCGTGTATGCAAGGCTTCCGTAGGGCGCCGAGGTTCCGCATAACTAGCTTGTAGCCAAGCCCCTACGGATCCTTGTTCACATTGTCCACTAGGTCTTGCCAGCAGTGAGCCTTGCTTGCAAAGGTCTTTCCTGGCCGACTTATATACTGCCACACGGTTGCATGTCTCGTCGCAGTTCCGCGGCCGTTGAGCCTCACTTCGAAGCTTGTGATACTCCCTTTGCTTTTCAGCGATTTCAGTTGACCACCAGTACACTGGTGGTTTGCCGTGCCGGGGTTTTTGATGGGGCGTAGAAGTGGTGGAAGCAGTCGAAATGATGCTCATAGTAGAGTTCACCACATCTTCAGCCACCAGTTTTTCCGTCCCTTCCGAAGCTCCCTGCAGTGGCTCACCTGCTGTGAGCACCTCGATGAACCTCTCAACGTTCATTCTTAGGACATCACTTATCTCAAGCAGAATGCACTGATGATCACTGGCTCAGAATGTCCTCTAACACTTTCCAATTGTGTATCCTCCGTACTAAGAACTCCGAATGTCACGTCCGGTATGGTTCCCTCATAGCCAATATGGCGGAAAGTCGGCGTATTCACAGTATTTAGTACGACGAGTGTCGTCCTGGCCGCCATTTCGAGGATTTGTTTTCCGCATGGATATTTTTGAGGCATGCCCCAATCGATTGATTTCGCGTTGAAGTCTCCCCCAACAAGCACGTTCCCGTTGGCGTCCGAGGCAGCCTCCCGAGCATCAAGCTTGGCTTGGAAAGATGACATCGATTCATTTGACGTTAGGTATACACTAAAGAAGGTGGTCCTTGTGCACCGAACGCACATGAAACCATCCCCCCGCCCACAACTCTTCGCTTGGTAACCACTGTTCCGAACCCAGATGGCGGCAGTACCAGTTTCGTCAGGATACCATAATGCAGGTCTTTTATTATGGTGTTGCTCACTCAGCAGCAAGAAGTCAGTTTTCACGTCCCTCACAAACTGCTGAAGCCAATTTTGGGCAGTTGAACGGTGGTATACGTTTAGCTGCAGGATGCGGGTCATCGAAGCTCTGATTTTGCCTTGGCTAGGGCTTCCTGGAAAGCCCGGCATCTTTTTGATCCCAAGACGTGTCCAAAATCAGGTGTTAGATCAGCATCCTTGCATCCTTGCAAAGAATACAGTGCCTCCTTTGTACACTCTTTTCTTTTATGTCTCATTTCACCGTATTTGTAACATAGGGAACTCCTTTCGGGGCCTTTGCATACGTGTGTGGTGTGACCATAGCCAAAGCATTTGAATGATGCCTTAACTTTGTTTTTTCGGTCAAAGACAAGCTGCTGTTTGCCAGACCCTTGTTCACGAAGAAGTCCTTTGTGGTGTGGTGTCCCGTATTGCTTGAGATTAACGAAGCTATCTCCATGCGAAGATTCTCATTCACGCACGCTTAGTTAGTGCTGAAAAATTTCCCAAGTAGCCAAGGCGTCATGTGGCCAAATAAAAGCTACTTTGGCATGATTCGAGGCTTTTATATGCAAGTTTGCCGATACTCCAATAAATCAAGCTAGGCTACAAAACTGCATCTTAAATCTGAAAAACTCGCGATCGGATTTCAAGATATCAATGCGCAACTTCATGAAGAGGAACCTGATGAAAATCATGCAGAGATTGAATTTGAAATCACTGAAAAATACATAGAATTATTGGCACTTGCAGATACTTGTAAGCTAACCAGTCAATCACGCCATCAGCAGCAAACGTTCACTCTAAATATCACCTGTCTCTCTATATACTCGAACTTTGGAAATTCAACGGTAAAATAGAAGAGTAAAAATCGATCGTAGTAGCGATCGATCATAGTAGGAGTAGTATCGGCAATGTTTTACTCAATTTGGGCGAGTCATAGCAGTGAATCACAATTTTTACCCAGCACTGCATTCATTCTACCATTGAATGCTGGATAATAGGGCATCATCCGCAAGTCCGTGGCTCCTAGTAGCATGGTCAGCTCCTCAAATCTCTGGCCTTCGAACTATCTACCAAGTTCGATCATGATACGTTTAGGGACTCTAAAACTGCTGATCCTGCTGTATTGTTGCAGTGGGTACTTCATGTACTATGTAATTTGGTTCCGTTAATATGGCAGGTAGGCCCAGAACTTGATCTATTTCGGTTCCATTATCGCACTTGGCTATGGCCATCGCTCCTCTTATCTTCCGGTTGTGTTAAGCGTGTCATACTGTAGCTCTCATGATTACTTTCATCGTTGTGGCATTGTGTGCACATGGTGTTTTGGTGCGTTTTCGAGCTTGGTTAAACTAGCTCTACAGTATAAACTAAAGCATTTTAGTCATACAATCCTGATTTTAATCGACGTTACGTTAAATATGATCAAGGTTACAATGGTTTACCCTTACTTTGGCTGAAATTGATTGAAGTCATTTAACCTTACAAGATCTTTATGGTTTTGCAAAAGAACCGCTCTAAATAAACCAAAGTGCGTGGGTCGCAATATTATTTTGTACTCCATTTGTTTCTCAGGTAATATTTCCCTCGTTGCCTAGAGAGAAATCTGACCTTGGTTAAATTCAGGCCTAAATGGTATGAACTCTAGTCATACCTGTATAATCGTTGCCAAGTCTACTACGACTATACTTAAGTTATCCCAGTAAGCTTAAAAAAGACAGTTAACTTAACAGTATTCTTAGGAGAAAAGAAAATAAGAAATAACAAGTTGAAGTAGCAGAAGGATGCTCCTACCAGAAGGCTATTGTAAAACAATTAGTAAATCAAACAATATATCCTGCATATCAAAACTTGACTAATTTACAGGTTCCATAAATTGAGTTCGAAAAATTATTATGGTTATTATGATTTTAAACTCGCCACAATTTTGTTTCAAGTGTCTTGACCACGTTGTTTGATTAGTCGTGATAACACATGAATATTACAAACCATTTCTAAAATTTTTGTCAAAATTCCTACATATTTGTAGTGTCTAGGTCCGTTGCAAGCGTGTATCTCCCTAGTATCACGTGTTAATGTTGTTGTAATTGTTAGATATTCAATCGGCTGTAACTTAGCTGTTTATTGTTCAGAAAACTTAAATTGTAGATTTTTGGAAATTCAAGGGTCCCATCTTGATTTTATAGACAAAAAAGCAAAATTTATAAAATGAACTATTATTAACAAAGTTGATCAAATTTTGACTTCTAAGGTATTTGTTGCCCTTGTGAAGGAAAAATTGTCAGTTTAAGTACTAATTTGAAAAGCTCTTATAAAGAACTTTCATTTGATATTCATATCGGCTACCTTTGATGATATTTTTGTTCAGCCGCCACTCCCCTGTACTGTAATCATCGATTCATGGCCTATTTTTTTCCAATCCTAGAATGGTTACAAAGCCTATTTACTAGGAGCTCTCTCCTTCCCCCTCGACTTGTTTCACCTTTGAGTATTAATTGTAAGTACTCATCTTCAGGCATTCATTAAATTGAATCAAGTATTAAAAGCATGCGCCTTAAACGTTCAAATTGGGGCAAAATACATCAAAATTATTCAATCTTCTCATTTAAAACAGCCACTATTTTGCTTTACCATTACTAATACCGCTAGCTGAGCCAATTCTCAAAGAAATTCATGATACCTATCATTCCTGAAATTTTCATGCAAATCCTAACAAAGCTGTAGTATCTGAGTCGGTAAAAAGCACATATTGTTCCATAGCCATATGTTTCCATGGTAATACAGCGCATATTGTTCCATAGTAATACAGGAAAATTCAAATCGCTATAACTTCATTGAGTACCATTCGATCTTTATGAAACTTTCAGAACAGATTTATTTTATAAAAAGTCATCCGTGTACTGAATTTCACCAAATTTAAGGGCGCCGTTAAGATTTTATTCAAGAAAACGTAAAATCGATAAATCATACTATTACTAACAAAGTTGAGTGAATTTCGACTTCTCACGTACTTGTTGTTGTTGAACTCATAAAGGCCGACATTCATGATTTTTTTCAGATTTTTCGGATCAAAGGTGTCCAATCGCGAGGGGGGGGGGGGGTACACCAATTTTTCGTGCATTTCCCCTTCCCCTGCACCCTTCAAAGCAAAATTTGTAATTTTAAGACCTGTTTTGAAAAGTTCTGATTAAGACCTCTCATTTGATATCCATATTGCCTACATGCGATGAAAACTTTTTTTTCAGGGGCAACTCCCCCATATGGGGAGACCCCCCTTAAAGACCTTATAAATTTTTTTTCGTGTTGAAGCTTTGAAGAGGGCGTCACTTTGCACCTACTTACAAAATATTATATTTCTAGCTTATGTAGTTTCCGAGAAAAAGTGGTGTGACACTCGGACGGACGGACAGACAGGACGCGATTTTAGTAGGGTATTGTAAAATGATTTTACAATACCCTAAAAACGTTTGACCTGTTTTGTGCCTTTGAAATTACTGCATGTAGCACAAACATTTAACACATCCTGCCTCCCTGCCAAAACCAGAGGGCTCCATAATCTCTTGTCTTACTCCGGCTGGCAAAAAATTTCATACAGCTCATAATTGTATTGAATTCTCCATTGATACCCATCTAGTATTTTAGCAAATATTGACATTGTGACTCGTCACTCAAAGGCGTTTAATATGTTTGCAGATGCTTGGATTTGTATACATGGAGCTTTGCTTCTCTATGTATGCAGTCGGTTTTCAATCTCGTCAGAAATGAATAAAATATTTCATTTGCTAGCTGTATTTTAAGTGTATTTCCTCTCCTAAATCACCGGTGCCAGTCGTTTTGGTGCCCAAATACACTAATTTGACCACATTTTTAGGGTTTTGTACTAAAATACAAAACCCTATTGCAATCACGACCTGTGTCCGTCTGTCCGTCCGTCCGTCCGTCTGTATGTCATAGCACTTTTTCTCCGAAACTATAAAGGCTACAGCCATGAAATGTGTTTCCTCCCTCGCGAATGGACACCCGTGAACTAAAAAATCTGAAAAAATTATCAAGGGAGATATTTATGGGTATAACTATAACAAATACCTCAGCCGTCAAAATTCTTTCAGCTTTGCTAATAATAGTATGATCCTCGAACATGACATATTTCTTGATTTTATTCGTTACTGGTTACTGCATTTTGTAAGTAGAGTACAAAACCCTTCTGACATGAGCATAGGTCTGTCTACCCAACTTGTTGATACTGTATTCGCATGATGTGATATTTTGTATGTTTCAGGTATTTTCTCTCGATTGACTCCCAAGTTTTGTTCTTTTCCATTGATTGGCTTCACTTTCGATTTAAAAAAAAGCTCTTGGGAGGTTGTTAATGATCGTAATAAAATGTTGATATCCACTATAGGGGCTACCAGTTAGTCTGACTTGTTAAATATTGTGCCTTTTGTATCAATAGATAGCTTTCTGATTACGTTTTCCGAATTAAATGGCAATGGGGTCACCTTATTTTCCTGCTTTAGTCCATTAAATATGTCAAATATATCGGTAAGTTGATTATTGATGCAGACTCGAGAGGTTGTTGATGTCATTGTCATTGTAGTAAAATGGGCTAATTTAGCTGGACTCAAAGATGAGTTTCTCTGAGCATATCAGGGCAACGACTGATAAGGTTGCTTCGGAAGTATTGGCTCTGAGTTAACTTATAGCCAACGCAGGGCATCCAACCCATCACGAAGACGAATCCTGATGAGTTAAGTGCTATTGCACGGAGCAGAAACATGAGGCAACACTCTCAGTTAGAAGGTATACCGAAAACGCTTGACACACGTACAGAGAAAAGGAGCACTGAGAATTGCAAGCGTGAAACATGCTGCCCTTGTTGCTAGAGACCTCAACGATACTTACTTGCGTCAAGGCGAGGACGTGAGGGAGATGGTTAACCACAAGAGAAGACAGCACTCACTCAACGATTTGCACCTTTTTTCCCGGATGTGAGACCATGGCTAAATTGACGGAATTATGAGACTGACTTTTATCTGCCCCAGCTTTTGAGCGGGCATGGGTTTTTTCCGCCTTACCTGCAAAGATTGGTAAGTCACGGTCTCCTGATTGTCGGTTTTGCCAAGAGAGGAAGATAATGCTAGCCATCTTTTTTTTGGCGTATGAAAAATGGGACAAGCTGCAACAGGACCTGCAAAGGGAGACGAGAGAGCTCTCCTCGGGTAGTAAAGTTATAGTGATGCTGGGATCCTTTGACAAATGGAACCATGTAGCACATTATGTTCGAGCAGTCCTAAAAAAAAAAGGGACTCACAGCAACCAGGGACGAAGTTGCTGGAGATTGCTTGTCTGGCAATTCCTCTTCTCTTCTCTCTTCCCGCTAGAAGAGGGATTCCCAACTTGAAGGTGCCTCATGGAATACAAAATGAGGCTTGGCCCAAAGTAATGTGCCAAATGGCTTCTGGCTACGTTTTTGGGTTGACAAAGGAAGTGTTTAGTGGGTAGGCCAGTCACTTGTGTTTATGGAAGTCCCAAATGTAGCGGGTAAATTTTATACACCTATCAAGCACAAAAGCAGTCTCTAGTTCTCTGGCTTGGTTAGTACTTTCTGTTCGGGTGAGTGCAATTGATGCCAGATGATGATGATAGGTAATCTTGGCTTTTGATGATGATCAGAATGAGTAACGGTGGATCATGATGATGAATAGTGCCGGGTGGCGGCTGATGATAAATGATGACGATGGATGAAAGCAAATGATGCACGTTGATCGTAAATGATAGCTGATAATGTCGCACGAAAGGTTATCATGACGAATGATGCCTTATGGTACCAAATTCTAGCTGGTTATGACTGATAATAGTAGAGAATTTTAAATGGTGGCTAATGATGGTGAATGAAGCCAGATGGTGGCTTAAAATAGTTCGTGATGATGTATGGTGACGGATGATGACAGATAATGCCCGGTGAGGGCGAGTGATGTCTCATGATGATGGATAGTGGGATATAAGTGCGGATGGTATAGTATGGTGCCAGATAGCGAAAGAGGGTGGTTTATGACCAGTATATGATGAAGGATAATGCCAAACGACGGCAAAAGATGGATAATGATGGCTGCTGATAAAGGAAGATGATGAATAATGGTAAATGCTGTCGGAAGATGGCTTATGATGGTGCAAAGGCGTAAGATGATGATGAATTCACGTGATTGCTGAAGATGAAAGATGACAATGTTTGAGGGAGGATGATAGCAGATGCTTGGTCATGATTTCGGATAACGTTGATTATGATGATTATGGTAACGCATGAACCTAGATGATACCAAGAGAGTACCGAGAAGGCCGAATGATGATGAATTATGGCGAATGAAAGCAGATGATGAATAATACTGGGTGATAGCTGCTGATGAATTTTGACAATAGGTGAAGGCGAATGATGGCTGATAATATTGGGCATGGGCGGGTCAGGACGAGTGAGGTTGCATGATGCCAAATGATAGCGGAAAAAGTGAATGATTTCGGATGATGCCATATGAAGCTGAATGAGGGTGAGCTATGACCGATGATAGTGAATAATTGTGAATGATAGCTGATAATTGTAGAATAAGCCAGATGTGGGATAGCAGATGATGGTTAACTTTTCAAAAAATACATTATTTTATAATTCAATGTTTTCGCTTCTGTTGACAGCCCTCAATTGTTGGCTATTGTCTTTTAAATATAAACAAGTTGGGTAAACAGACCTACGCTCATGTCAGAAGGGTTTTGTATTCAATTTACAAAATGCAGTAACCAGCAACGAATAAAATCAAGAAACATGTCAAAGACGATTTTATTGGAGAAAATGTGAAATTCGAGGATCATACTATTATTAACAAAGTTAAAAGAATTTTGACTTCTGAGGTATTTGTTTTACTTAAACCCATAGATATCTCCCTTGATAATTTTTCCAGATTTTTTAGAAACACATTTTTCATGTATTTCCACCCCCTGTGCCCCCGCTGAAGCGAAAACTGTCAGTTTAAGAACTGTTTTGAAAAGCTCTAATAGGGAACTTTCAGTTGATATTCATATCGGCTGCCTTTCATGAAATTTTTTTCAGGGCCCACTCCTCTGTACTGTAATCATCGATTCATGGCCTATTTTTTCGAATCCTAGAATGGTTACAAAGCCCTTTTGCTAGGAGCTCTCTCCTGCCTCTTCGACTTGTTTCAATTGTATGTACTCATTTTCATGATACCTATAATTCCTGAAATTTTCATGCAAATCCTAGCAAAGCTGTAGTGTCTAAATCGATAAAAAGCGCATATGGCTCCATAGCCATATGTTTCCATAGTAATACAGGGCATATTGTTCCATAGTAATACAGGAAAATTCAAATCGCTATAACTTCATTAAATACTATTCAATCTTTATGAAACTTTCAGAAAAGATCAATCTGATAGAAAGTCATCTGTTTGCTAACCTATCACCTCACCTATCACCTATCATTCCTGAAATTTTCATGCAAATCCTAGCAAAACTGTAGTGTCTGAGTCGGTAAAAAGCGCATGTTGTTCCATAGCCATATGTTGCCATAGTAATAAATGCAGCGAATATTGTTCCATAGTAATACAGGAACATTCAAACCGCTATAACTTCGCTAAATATAATTCAATCTTTATGAAACTTTCAGAATAGATCAATCTTATAAATAGACATCTACGTGCTGAATTTCATTGAATTTAAGGGTACCGTTTGGATTTTATTCAAGAAAACACAAAATCAATAAATCAAACTATTACTAACAAAGTTGAGTGAATTTCGACTTCTCATGTATTTGTTGTTGTTGTACTCATAAAGGCCTACATTCATGATTTTTTTCAGATTTTTCGGATGGAAGGTTTCCAATCGCAAGGGGGGGGTACGCGAAAAGTTCGTACATTTCCCCTTCCCCTGCCCCCCTCGGTACCGATAAGGCAATTTTAAGACTTGTTTTGAAAAGATCTCATTGAGACCTTTCTAATGACACCCTACTCGACTACCAATGGTGAAATTTTTTTTTTGAGGGGTCACCTCCCTATATGGGGAGACCCCCCTTAAACCCCTTTGAAAAATTTTTCCACCCTTGAACTTTCAAGAGGTCACCACTTCTGACCTTTTCACAAAGTTTCATGGCTGTAGCCTCTATAGTTTCGGAGAAAAAGTGCTGTGACATACAGACGGACGGACAGACGGACACAGGTCGTGATTGCAATAGGGGTTTGTATTTTAGTACAAAACCCTAAAAAATATGATTCTTTTCGCGGGAAAAGAGCTAAAAGGCGTTTAACGCTTGGGTTTCTTTTCCTTTAGTAATAATTTCGCCGCAGGCAATTTCTCCTTCAACAATTCAAATTTTAGGTTAAAATAAAAATTGAAAAATATAATTTTTTAAACAGGAGGATTCCTCTACTAGTAAAGGGGGCAAGTTTTTACATTGATTAAAAATAATTTCTCCTAAATTAAGGTACTCAATATGTATTTTATCGAAGTGTTTCTTTAATTTTTTCACTAATGGTTCAAGATAAAAATTATTGTAGGGAAATGCTGTTTTTTAGGTAGAAGGCCACTCCTGCTCATTGATTATTCATCACTTTATACATTCTTGAATTTAAACTCATAACAATATCAAGAAAATATTTCGAGTTAAAATCCAAATGGCCTTGACAACTATGGCAGAAAACTGCATCAACATGGTTTTATTTTCAACTTGTGATAGCACGAATAATTCAAGCCTTATTATCATTTGCATCCTTTTATTAGATCCATTATATCAACTGACTCCCAAGTCCAGCCAACCATGACTGCATTTCTTTTCTTCCATTAACCAGCAGCATAAATGATCCAGTCCGGCCAGCGAAGAAGTATATGTCACGAAAATATGCTACTCGCGCTCCAACTTGTGCTATCCTTGCTAGCACTTAGTCATGAAATATGTATGCATAGTCGCATTATTTTGCTCACACCCCGTGAGTATTATCCCCGATGACAAGTGACAGAAGCAACCTTCGTGACATAGTGGCATGGCGTCCTGATGTGCATGAAACAAGAACAAGGTTTTCTTATGTTCGTAACAATTTGCGGTTAATTTGGTTCAAGTGGAAATGAGGCACGCTAAAAGTCAGTGTAATACACGGAGAAAGGTAACAACGGCAATTAGTGTCGAGAGACATAAAACGAGAAAGGGTGGTGCAATATGGATCACTATGTTTCCAACTTTCTTAAGAGATGTTCTCGCTACACATGAAGGTAAGTGTGTCAAAAAAGGATATTCATGACACGTCACCAAGATGATGAAGATGCCACTAGGGTTGCAAATTGCCGGTGCATTATGAGAGTGCTTACTCTTATCTTTGTCATTTCTCATTTGGAAAGATTAGTTTAAAGTTTTGAGCATTTTATCATGGATATATACAGCGATATACGGAACTAAGTATTTTATGGAGTTTTAATAGCCGTTTCGTTAAAAATTTTAGGGTTAAATACTTTTTTTTCCTGAGAGTTTGTTTTCATGAAGTATTTTCATTACTTTTGTAAAGGTTTGGTAGCATTACAGTACTTAGTAACATTATTTAAGGAAAACATAAAAACTGCAATAAATACCTTATCATACAAGAACCCATGAAAGTCTAAAAATTCTACAGGATAAAGAAAATTTAAAGCGTTTTGAGCAATTGGCCAAAACCGATAATAAAACTGTCAAAACTGGCCAAAAAACGTGCAAAACTTTGTTGTTGTAGTTGTGGCCAAATCTTTCAACCGATGTTAATGAAATTCGATTGTTTTGTAAAAACTATAGGCATCTAAATAAGTATGTAAAAAACTGGAGATCAGGTCCCAAAAGACAAAATGGCGGCTAGTTGAAGCTCAAAATTTCAAAGCTTTTACAAAAATGGAGATCAGGTCTCAAAAAACTAAATGGCGTCAGTTGAAGCTCAAATTTTCTAAGTTTTTTATAGGATTCATGTGAAACATTGTTGTAAGATACAAATTGTTTGAATCTAAAGTTTTGTTATTTTTGTGATGATTCATGGGCGAGTTTCAAAATGGCGGCAGTTTATATATACGACGTTTTCAGATTTTTGTGGCCCTCTAACGGCCACACTCTTCAATAAATTTCGATGAAACTTGAGATTGGGTATACATAAACTAAGTTCTCATATTGTGCAGAAATTTTCAAAAACGGATCAAAACTAAAAAAGTCGAAAATTTAAAGCCTAATATTTTCCGCTACCATTTTCACTAAAAATTGAATACTATTGCCCTCTCGACAGTGAACTTCCGATTTGAACGAGATTAGGCATATTAATTGATGAGACTCTAACACACGAACATTTAAAATAACCCAAAATCAAATGAATTCATTCAAAATGGCGGCCCCAAATGTCAGATGTTAAGCGCGATTCGCTGTTAGTAGCAACTGAAATAATGAATATTTTTCATGGAGACGTTTTAAATGGGTAAACTTGGAAGTATTTATAATATAGACCATTTTTAAGGATCTTGCAAAATATTTTTAGAATATCCTACTGAAATCACGACCTATCTGTCCGCCTGCCCGTTCGTCCGTCCGTGCGTCACAGATCTCGCAAACCATACAAGCTAGAGTAATGAAATATTCTACGCAGTTCAAAATTGACGCCCTCTCAAAATCTGCAGTGCAAAAACAACATTTTATGGTTTTCTAAGGGGAGAGGTCTCCCTTCACAAGGGGTGGCTCTTAAACAATCTTTTTTACCAAAGGTAGCCAGTATGGGTGTCAAATATAAAGTTTTCAGTCAGAGCTTTTCAAAACAGATCCTAAAAAAGAGGCATTTGCATGAAAACGTATGAACAATTTTATATCCCTCTCCCTCGCGATTGGACATCTTTGAACAGAAAAATCTGAAAATAATCAAGAAAGTAGGCTTTTATGAGTGCAAGGCTAACAAGTACTTCTGAAGGTGAAATTTAATTAATTTTGTTAAAAATATTACATCTTATGAATTATGAATAGTGTATCTTATGAATTTTACGTTGAAGGGTAGCCTTTAAATTTTCCAAAAATTTGTACCTAGATTTTTTGATATAAAATGCATGTTTTCCGAAAGTTTTATGTGAATCGAGCCATAAACAGCTAAGTTATAGATGATTGAAGCTATATATATGTATATATATATATATATATATATATATATATATATATATATATATATATATATATATATATATATATATATATATATATATGCTGACGACTCCGTTAACGAAGCATTCCGAATGCTGACGACTCCGTTAACGAAACAGCAATATGAGCAAGAGAAGACTTTTATTTTGAATACAGCAAAGATGAACGGATACAAGGAAAGCGAAATCTTCTCAATACAAAGGAAAATGGAAACAAGACTAAAAGTGGCGTCACTAACCCTTCTCCATGAACAAAACCGGAACCTAGAACAAAATCAAAGAGCAGCAATTCGTATTCAATGATCTTTGGGAAGTTCGGGAGAACCCTGAAGAAAGTCGACATAACAGCGATACCCACGAGCCGGAAATTCAAAATGAGATTCCGACTAGGTACACCGAAGGAAAGGAAGCAGAAGGATGAAAAATGTGGCATATTTAAAATCACCTGCCAGCCATGCCAGATATCGTAAATTGGACAAACTAAGTGATCAGTCGAAACAAGGTTCGGTGAACATATCGAGGGAGTAGAGAAGTTCCTAGTTCTATTCTTGGTGTGACATCGATTAAGGTTGGAGAAAGTTCAAATATCGGTGGAAACGGTTTTTTTATTTTGTAGGAAGAATATTGTAAGCTACTCTCCTTTAAAGTTGGAGATTGCTGATTACTTGCGATCCGAGTCTGGATTTTGTTGGAGTAAAATCCATTGTCGGAAGGTGTTTGAAGTGGTAGTAGAAAGGGGCCCCCAGTGTTTATGGTAAGAAATAACTAGGTGAGCTAGGATTCATTTTTGAGCTGCGCATTTTCTTTAACCTTCTTTAATTTATGAATAGAAAAAAAGCATTTTGCACAAATAATAAGCTTATGTGAAAAGAATAGGAGTCTACGCGTTTTATTTATTATGCTAGTTGCCTGTGTTGGTTTCAAGTCGCAAGAGTATTCTGTGCTCGCGTTCAAGTGATCACAAAGTGTGTGGGCTGCAATCCATTTTTTAGTATCCATTTTCGGGATCCACCGTTTGTGCAGGGATCTTCATACGGGAAGACAGTGGAACGACTCCAGTGGAGAGTCCGCACTTCGAGCAATCAGGGGACCTTGGGGATAAAAAAAAGTAAGCGCGTTGCACCCCAGAAATCGTCTGCGCGGGTTGGCTGGCAATCATTCCTTTTGATCACGCCCTGCAGCACCAGGAAAATCTCGTTACAGATTCTTTGCTAAATAAGAAGGAGGTCTCAACATTTGTTAGACTGTGAAAACAGAAATATGTTGGCCACGTAAATCATACGGTAGTATTTTTTTTTTTGTGATTGAATGGCAAAGGTCAATCAGATCACCAAGGAAATACTGGTCTGACTGGGTTGAGGAAGACCGTTCATCTCTGCTTGGACTTCGACATTGGAGAAAGCGGTCGATGTATGTAGATATTTGGAGGCACTTTTTGCAGGTAGTAAAAGGACAAGAGGTGTTGAAGTAATGCAAAGAAAAAGATAATAAATTCATTAAATACAAATATATGAAGATCATTTCTTCAATTTCATTAGAATTAAACATAAGTTCTTAGTGTATATCGATTGATTTATTATATATTCTTTTTCTTGTTTCTTCAGAGGGACGCGGAAGACAACTTATTAGAGAAGAAAAATGTTAGAAGAAGGTGGTTTCGACGTGTGCACTAATTCTCCTCAGGCCAAGTTTAGCTAATACAAGTACTTACAAGAGAAATTTACCTTGAATATAACTTGCAGATACAAAAACATATTGAGTTTGCATAAGTAGAAAAATTAAAAATTAACTCCCTCACCTCTGAGCATGGTGGTCGCCATCACCGGTGTGTATCTAAGAGTGATGGCCTGAGAAGAATTAGTGCACACGTCGAAACCACCTTCTTCTAACATTTTTCTTCTCTAATAATTTTTCAGAAAAATTATTATTCAAAAATATGCAACTCATTTATATGTAGCTGCAAACAATTCCATAAAAAGTAATAATAGTTTGTTTGTCGTTCCAGAATTAATGAAATCAGCATTAGTTCGGGAAGTCCACGAAAAGAGGCATTTTCGTTTGCAGAAAATGAAGTATATACTACAAGAGTTTTATATCCCATCTAGATCATCGCATTGAACGTTGCACTTCCAGTTGTGTGAGATGCATCTTATCTGATAGAAAACGAGGCAAAGCAGATGGATTTTTGTACCCGATTCCAAAAGGCGATGTCCCCCTCGCTGCGTTCCATATCGATCATCTGGGCCCTATGCAAGATACGAAGAAAGGTTTTCGTTATATTTTGGCTGTTATCGATGGATTCACAAAATTTTGTTGGCTTTTCCCGACAAAAACACTTGCGTGCGATGAAGTCCTGCAGAAGATGGAGGTAATTGCTGAATCGGTTTCTTATCCTCTTCAGTTAATTTCCTGCCGAGGAGGAGCATTTGTATCGCGAAACTTCAAAAAGTATTGCACCGACCACGATATTGAGTTGCATCTTGTGGCTACCGGCGTGGCTAGGAGAAAAGGGCAGATCGAACGTCTTCATGCGGTTGTCATATCGGCACTTACGAAGTATTCTATTGACACACCTGATGAATGGTTCAAAAATTTTAAAAATATTCAGAGAGCTATTAACTCTACGTATCATCGACCGATAAGAATGTCACCATTTCAATTAATGGTCGGTACTAAGATGAATTCTGGAAAGGACATTCGGCTTATGGAGATTTTAGAGGAAGTTATATCCCAACACTATGACGAAGCTCGAGCAGAATTACGCAAGCAGGCGAAAGAGGCTATAGCGAAGATGCCGGATGAAAATTCGAGAAATTTTAACAAGAAGCGAAATAAAGCTACCATCTACAAAGTTGGGGACCTGGTTGCGATAGAGCGAGTGCAGTTTGGTACGGGACTGAAGATCAGACCAAAGTTTCTTGGTCCCTATCGGGTTGTTTCAATCAAGGCATTCGATCATTATGGCGTGCAGAAGGTTGGCGAACACGAAAGCCCAAAGGTTACCAATACGACCGCCGACAGAATGAAACTATGGGCCGAATTCGACGACAATGACGACCTCACCGTTCCACCACAAGAGGCAGATGATTCGCCTGAGGCCGACGAGTAATGTGGATAACCGAGGGTGGAATGAAATATGACTGTCAAACGAGATACTACGAGCCGGGCAGTTGGTATCCAACCTCCGTAGAGCGTGGACGTAGTTTAACCTTTCACATCTTACATCTATTGTAAATCTTTTTCGCAATAATTTAATTACTAAAATAAAGTGAATTTGAATTAATCTTTAAACCAATCTTTACATATATATATATATATATATATATATATATATATATATGTATATATATATATATATATATATATATATATATATATATATATATATATATATATATATATATATATATATATATATATATCTATATTATTTTAGGACTATAGCTCTTTTCGGGCCTTTACTTAGAGAAAGTTAGAGTATCTCATTATCTTGATCGAGTGTATTGGCATTTCACTAGGGGATATGGTCAGTATCACGCTTTGGTTATGTGTCCGCCCACCCAGCTACGGTATGTTTAACCCGCACGTATCATAATTGAATGGGCTTATAGTTCGTCCGTTATATATATATATATATATATATATATATATATATATATATATATATATATATATATATATATATATACACACACACATATATATATATATATATATATATATATATATGTGTGTATATATATATATATATATATATATATATATATATGTATATATATATATATATATATATATATATACATATATATATATATATATATATATATATATATATATATATATATATATATATATATATATATATATATATATATGGGTGTGTGTGTGTGTGTATATGTAGAGATATGCATATATATGGAATATAAAGAAACTTGTGACCACACGAGAGTTTGGAATTTAGCTCCGATTTTCACCAAATTTTCAGGAAATTTGTATTGAAAAACTATCTTGGTTAAGTTTGTTAACAAGTTATATCGGCCGGGTGAAAACAAAACGGCAGAAATTTTAGACAAACAATCGTTATTTCAGTTCTGAGAGTATAACTCGGATTTTGACGAAATTTGGTACAAAGGTTCATTGAACTGTGTGATGAATCTTACCATAAAAATGTAAAATCGAACCATCTGAAACCAAATAGCGGCCGCTTGCAAATTTAAGAATGTGCAAAAATATATCATTGTATTTATAACCAAATTTTTCAGTCGATGTTAGTGAAATTCTGCAGTTTGGAAGAAATTCTGACTCAATGTATGTAAAACTTTATCTTAAGGTAGAAGATAATCATAACTCCACCGTAGACGCTCTCAAGCCCGTCTGAGAAAGGCAGAAGGAGCCCGTCGTTTCCTCAACTTACTGCCTCCATGATTCCTCATCCCAAACTCCCCATTAAATGATAGTAAATATTCTCGGGGTCGCTCATTGCGCTTAGTGGTTTCCCAATAAAGGGACATTAAATGCCCTTAATACTATTAACTCTAAAAATATCTGCAGCTCTGTAACTAAGTGCTACTAACACCTCCTTTGTGGGGAAGTAAGAGGCAGAAGGTGAATCTTCCGCACCTTATAACAGAATCGAAGCAATAACCGTGCCACCGGGATGGAGGCTAGCTCTCCGTCTCTGAAAAGCCCTACAATATTTCAAAACCTGCAAAAATGTTGCGGGATAGATTGGACTCACGGCAACGACCACGCAAACGGACAAAGAACTGTGGCATTGGATCTTGAAATGTCAGATTATTCAATCACCCTGACGCTGTTAAAGAACGTTTAAACAGGACAATCAATAAATTTAAGAAAACTGGCACTCCAGAAAACAAACTGGCCTGAAAATTATATTCAAGACTTGAGATCGCGCATAATATTCAAAAGTGGGAAGCCTACTGGAAAGCAAGAATTTGGCGTGAACTTAATTGTGGATACGGAGTTCAGATAACACGTTATTGATTTTAAGGCAATCAATGAATAGCTGTGAGCGATCCGTATAAAATCGAAATCCTTACAATTCGGCTGATTAATGTTCACGCCCTACTGAAGAAAAGGACGCAAAAATGACGGAAACGTTCTACAATCACCTGGAAAAACTAGTCAATTCATTGTCTACAAACAACACAAAAATATTTCTGGGTGATTTCAACGCTGAGGTTTGCAATGAGCTATGTCATTGGAGAACGACTGGAGGATATGGCCTCCAAAATGAAACAAATGACAACGGCCAGTCCCTGATTGGCTTTGCATGTAGCAGAAATCTAGTCGTACATTCGACTTGCCTCCCACATTGACGCATTGATAAAATGATCCAGGTATCACCGGATGGCAACACACAAAACCACAAACACACACATATGATCCAAAAACGTTGGGCATCGAGCATACTTGACGTCCGTAGACACGGAGGAGCCAATTGTAGCTCAGATCACTACTTGATCAAATTAACCTATCGATGTCGTATGTCAAAGGCATGTTCGGCGAAAACCAAAACGCTACAAAAATTTGACATCAAAAGGCAACAATCGGCATCTGTGGCCAAAAATTTTACGGAGAACCTCGACAACTAGCTGGCTCCCATCTTATCAGACGCATCGTTCAAGACAAACAACTAGCTATGGATGGAAATGAAAGCGGCTTTTACGACCACGGCAGAACAGACGATCGTACCCCGATCCCGGCGCAAGAGAAATAATTGGTTCGATGATAAGTACGAAAATGCATTAGACAAAAAGAATCAGGCTAGAAAGAATACGGAGGTAGGAAAACCAGAATGAAGAGAAAACACTGTGTAAATCTCAGAAGAGTAGCAAATAAGATAATAAACCAATTGAGAAGTGTAGAAGTAAGTCTAGCAAGGAACAACCCAAGATCAGCATACAAAGTAGTGAAAAGCCTGAGACGTGACTATCAGCCTAAAACCACGCTCTGTCATGATGACATCGGCCATACCATCGCTGTAGAAACCAAAATTAAGGGAAGATGGGCATCATGTTTTAAGAACCTTCTTAATCCTGCGTACAGCTTAAAAAGGATAAAAAAGCACCAGGCATCGATGAGATTACGGTGAAGCTCATCAAATATGGTGGCAGCAGTGTTCATAAAGCTATTAACAAAGTCATCCAGCACATTTGGCAACAAGAACATATGCCGAAAGAGTGGACCCAATCAATTATACTCCCTATCCAGAAAAATAGTGGCAAGCTACGGTGCAAAAAAATACAAAATATTTTCGAAAATCTCAGAAAATAAAACGTAGTTTTAGAGTAGGTAGGACGACGATAGATCAATTGTTCACCGTCAAGCAGGTACTTGAAGCAGGTTTGTTCGGTGATTTTTCAATTCTTGGTACAACGGGGTGTTTTTGCGTTAGCCACCTTTGTTTTTATTGTTTCCAACTCATTGATTGCAATTGGTAGGGGATCTTTAAAGGGTATATTGTAATTTGCGGCAGAACATTTTACGGGCAAGCCGGCAGGATTACCATGAAAAGTAGTATTTCTTATTGTTTTCGGGGAGCAGATATCTCTGCTCTTAAATATAGAGTTTTCCGTGATTTATACTGTGCCAATATTTACAGAGTGGGACACTAGTCAAAACAAAGTCACGTAGAGTGACACTAAAACCTCAATTTAAACGAATTTGAGTAAAACGCCTTCACCGTTGAAATCTTAAACCTTCCTATAATTCTTTAAAATTCTCACATAAGCAATAACGCCTCCACGCTGAGAGCTAAAATATTATTTTTAATAATTTTCCTAGTCCTTGGAAACGCTTTCGCGGTGGGAGTCAACTTTACATTAAATTGGAAGATCAAGATAAATTTAATGAAACCTTTATAAGTATTCCTCTGGCTTCTATACTTAAAATCGAACAGTAAATTACTAGTTTTGATTAATTCAAAGGACATTTAACGAATTACGGCATTTAATATGTGTTTACATTTCAAGGTCTCCTTCTGTTATCTTGTGGTGTAGGTGGCACAGAGCGCCGATGCCTTCATGAAAGGCATTTTGATTGATTTTTTGTTACTTCATACACGGGGATTGCGGTTTCTTTTTATCGTAAACAATTGTTAATGGTACATTCGGGAGCGATACACCCTTACAAATTCTCGTCAAAAACGAACCATCGGCGCTAACTCGAAATTGACAATTTTTCTCAACAGGAGCCGGAAAACAGTCAGTCAGTCAATTTTAAAGCATTATTGTTAATCTTATTCCAATCAGTTTGTAAAATATATAGAAGCAGGAATGATTTAGTATTGGGAATATTTTCAAGAAAAAGTTGGATGTACGGCTTGGGACATATATGCTAGCAAAGAAGAATATGTGGCTAGTGATTATGGATAAATTATAAAGAACTGGCTAGTGATTCTCCCATTTCAGTAAGAGTCTGGTTTCTTTCGAAATGCAACGTATTGTGAACCGTTTCTCTCAGTGAAGATATCTCGGGGTGAGTTATCAAGCTCAACTCAGGGCTCAAGATTAATTAGGACAAGACTGCATTTTAAATCTTCACTCTACCTTTTATGGTTCCTTATGATATAGGGAAAGAGTTATAGTGTGAAGTGATGTGGTCATCATTTCCAACAGAGGCTCTTGTCTTTCAGGGAGTTGCATGCTCTGTGCATAAATAGCCTGTACCTCTCTTCTACAAAAAAAACATCATTTGCACGGGATTTACTAAACAACGATGTGAATTTTTTTATAAAAACGGGGCTGTTCTCATTCCAATATCAAGATTTTGCTTCAAAACATAGGTATTTGCTTAATTTTTTTATTTGGTATAGGTTATTAATAAAAATGTTTGTGTTCTTCAAATCAGATATGCTGCGTAATTGCAACAAAATTCTAATTTTTTCAATGTTATGTTTAAGTCCAACGTCATCATTTGATTGCCGTACTCTTCGAATGAGCTTATAGGAAAGAAAATTTAATATTTTTTCAAAAACAAGACTCTCATCTCTATCCCTATAAGTCATGCATCAAAAACAAGCAAAGCAAACAGCAGAGTGAAACTGCTAATTTGATTTAAATTCATCAATTCAAAGAGCTATTGAAGGCTGCAAAAACCTTGTAATAACTTACACCATTGCTTTATGGACATTTTAGGTCAGCGCTTTAAAAGTATTTGCTTGATTTTGTTACACATATAGGTTGCGGCTGTATAACTTCCCTTTCTCATTTGCGTAGTTTCGAATAATATCTTAATATGAATTGGCGTGAATTCAACACAGTTCATGATGTTGCTTGATAGATACACGGTATTTTGTTTTCCTCATGTGAGCCAAAGATTTATCTGTACGAGTGAACATATAAAACTGGATATAAAAATTAAACAGATAACACCAGTATGTTGACGTAGCTTCACTATAAATATGACCTACTAACCCTATAATAATTGCCGTCTGAAACATTTTTGTATTTTCTTTCATCAGAAGTTTACTTCTCGTTAATACACAAAAAATGAAATGTTCAATAATCTAACAATCTACATAATATCAGTCAATTTTCGATTTTCAACTGTTACCCAGTAATTTGGACTCAAATTTAAAGGATACAATTATGTATATTGTAATATTTAAAGTATAAATATTAACGTGGAGGCATCAAAATATTGAATAAATTTAATGCTGTATTTTTCTGCTGCATATAACATCCATCGATCCACACCTTATTCATTATAATGTAGCATTTGCAAATGGATTGATAAATATATACACGCGATTAGATATTAAAGTAAATTAGATAATGAAATTGTTTTTTAGGTTCAATGGACGGAGTGAGATAGTTAAGAGATAATTGAACTAGTATGAAATTGCATGAGTGCGTAATATGTTTATATGTCTTATGTTTTTGAACGTCTACATTTTGATTGTTTTTGTTATTCGTGTGATTGGAGAAAATTTCAAAGATAAGCATAAATTAAAGGTCAAATGTTCTAACTTTCAAACTTTTAGTTTTGGTGTCTAGTTAATTGCATCTTACATAAATTGTCATTTCTATATTTATGGCCAATATAACGATTCGAAAATCAAACATAATAGAAACTTGAATTTAACTTCATATAAACGTAAAACATTTCCCCGTTTCGTAAAACGATTTCAACATTTATTGCATTTGAACTGCTTTGTACATTCGCCTGAATAACTCAAATGAATGATACTGTTTAGTGATTGGTAAAAGATAATGAGAGTTAATTAATACATTCAAATTTTCACCTGAAATATTTTCTTCATCTTATGGTCCAGTACATTCCAAAAATGCCAAATTCACAGTTTCATGTTTATACAGTTTTTATGTTGGCGGTCTCTGCTTGAGGTAAATTTATTTGATATAATAAAACCAAAAGCAAAGTTTATTTTCGAAATCCACATGATAATTTTTATTGAAATTTTTGACGTTTCGGTATGTACCTTTAGACAACTGAACGCCGCAACCCTCAAGAAAAATCATTGTATTGATTCCAAGTTTGAATTTGCTATCGTTTTATTTATATGTACATAGTTTGCTAAATGTACCAGGCTGTAGTGTTCTTAAATCCAAAGAGAATGTTAGAATATTTGACATGAAAAAAAAAAGGATTTCTATTAACTAATGTATGGCATAAATATTCCAAATGCACTGTAAAATTAAATAAAATACCTTGGGTCAGAAGAGCAAAATCAATATGATTCGACGATACTCTCGTTTCCATTGAGGTATATTAGAAATGGTTTGGAATCATCAATATCGTTTCTCTTTAATTTGTCTTCAGTCAAATTACGGCTTGAAGGTAGAGGTTTTATAACATAGCTATTGTGCTTCTGTTAATCGAAATCTAATTGCTATATATATATTTTAAATTCATCGTATGAAAGTAGTATTATTCTCGAAATGTGTTCTCCACAGTAATATTGAACTGCATTGTCGGTTATGCTTATCTTATTTGACTTGTGGCACTCTTATAAAATTGAATATTGTATTTGAGCGTGAATTTACGCACAACAACACTCGTTGCTTCCTTTAATTTCGTCTAAATTTATGAATATTTTTGTAATGAACGAATAGAGAGAAATAATTTTTCTTATTGTGATTGTAACAATTCTAGTGTTAACTGCGATAGACTCGTATTATCTTTAATAATTCTAATTGTAACATATGAATATTAAACATGATTTATTAAGGAAGCCATAAGCCTTTCCGTTCCGCATGCTCTTTCTTTTGCAGCGGAAGTGATGACCGAGGGTAAGTATGTCCTGAAGGGGGTTAGGTTTTAATAATCTGCGGATGATTGATTTCTAATCGGTTACGGTCCGCGGTACCCTTGTTTGCGCTCGTTTTTTTTTCTTAGAGTAGGTTATTTTGGACTTGAGGTAGTTTAGCTTATTTTCTGGTACCGCGTCGGTGATTCGGTAACGCGCCTATGGGGATTTTGTAGTGTTTTGATTTGAGATCTGTGGAGAGATCACATCCAGAACTAACGTAACGTAGGTTTCCCGTTCTGGATGAGTAGTTATTGACGCGTTTGGAAATCGGGCATGTGAACCGGTGGCTGAGTTACGTAACTCGGACTTAGTCTGCTCGCGTAAGACCCGCGACCGAAACTCCTCTCCGAACTAGCTAGCCTACAAGCAGCCACCACGGAGTAGACTAAGTGTGACCGGACTTGTTGACTTGAAGGGTACAGTCCGTTGTCATTTCCAAGACTGCACGTCTCGAACCGATGAGAGGTCGGTTCTGATTGCGAACGAACGAGACGGAGTAGGAAACCGTTATACTGTGTCCATCTGTCCGTCCGTCAGTCCGTCTGTATGTCACAGCACTTTTTCTCCGAAACTATAGAGGCTACAGCCATGAAACTTTGTGGAAAGGTCAGAAGTGGTGACCTCTTCAAAGTTCAAGGGTGAAAATTTTTTTTAAATGGGTTTAAGGGGGGTCTCCCCATATAGGGAGGTGACCCCTCAAAAAAAATTTTCACCATTGGTAGTCGAGTAGGGGGTCATTGGAAAGGTCTTAATAAGATGTTTTCAAAACAAGTCTTAAAATTGGCTTATAAGTGCCGAGGGGGGCAGGGGAAGGGGAAATGTACGAACTTTTCGCGTACCCCCCCCCCCCTCGCGATTGGACACCTTCCATCCGAAAAATTTGAAAAAAATCATGAATGTAGGCCTTAATGAGTACAACAACAACAAATACATGAGAAGTAGAAATTCACTTAACTTTGTTAGTAATAGTATGATTTATCGATTTTATGTTTTCTTGAATAAAATCTAAACGGTACCCTTATAGGATTGATCTTTTCTGAAAGTTTCATAAAGATCGAATAGTATTTAACGAAGTTATAGCGATTTGAATTTTCCTGTGTTACTATGGAACAATATGCCCTGTATTACTATGGAAACATATGGCTATGGAGCCATATGCGCTTTTTACCGACTTAGACACTACAGCTTTGCTAGGATTTGCATGAAAATTGCAGGAATGATAGGTTTCATGAAGATGAGTACATATAATTGAAACAAGTCGAAGAGGCAGGAGAGAGCTCCTAGCAAAAGGGCTTTGTAACAATTCTAGGATTCGAAAAAATAGGCCATGAATCGATGATTACAGTACAGAGAAGTGACCCCTGGAAAAAAATTTCATGAAAGGTAGCCGATATGAGTATCAACTGAAAGTTCTCTATGAGAGCTTTTCAAAACAGTTCTTAAACTGACCGTTTTTGCTTCAGTGGGGGCACAGGGGGGGGGGGGGAAATACATGAAAAATGTGTTTCCTCCCTCGCGAATGGACCCCGTGACCTAAAAAATCTGAAAAAAATTATCAAGGGAGATATTTATGGGTATAACTCTAACAAATACCTCAGAAGTCAAAACTCTTTCAACTTTGTTAATAATAGTATGATCCTCGAATTTCACATTTTCTCCTATTAAATCGTCTTTGACATGTTTCTTGATTTTATTCGTTGCTGGTTACTGCATTTTGTAAGTTGAGTACAAAACCCTTCTGACATGAGCATAGGTCTGTCTACCCAACTTGTTTATATTGTAGATGCATACCTAAAGTTTTGCTTTACATAGTTTTGAAGACCAAATCAGGTAGGTGATGTTTTCTATCTTCCAAACACTGAATAAAGCGATAGCTGGCGTTTGTCATGACTCTTGTCAATATGTTGACTATTTCTTCCTGGATGTCTCTAAATCTTGTAGAATCTTTGAACGGTTCACATAAACACGAGGCTTCAAAAACCCCATAGAGAAAATAAATGGGGTTCCGATTGTGAGACTCCAAGGGCAGATGCATGTTTGTGCGAAGAACGCCGGGATAATTGCAACATTGAAGCTGTCATTACCTCAGTGTTCTCAGGTGATTTAATGGGCCCAATAACTCGTTCTTTGTCATGTCGTACTTGCAGTTTGTCTGAACATTGTGAACTAGGTACCAATCGATTTCCGGTCCAGGACAAGGACCAACGGAGCTAAATTGAAGCGATTCCGAAGAACGCGTTGGTTTGCGATCACAGAACATCCACGCGAAAAGTACGCACGCTCCTTGCTGTTCCAAAGCAAAATATTGATTGAACTACATATGTCGGGATAAAATTTTATTGCCCCGCTTCTAGAACGGGACCACTAGCGCTCCGCTACGACATCAACCGAGTGAATGACGTGCATTTAAAAACAGTTATGCTGCCGCAGCCTGTACAAAAATTATCTGAATTCTTGCAAGAGCACCAATAAATCGTGATTTACAAATACACTGCTATCATACTTTAACTCTCAGGAAAACTCTAATTTGCTTAAAACCTTTATCTTAGAAGAACGGCTTTCTTCAAAGAAAATCTGAAGAATATTTATAGCAAGAACCGCATTGACATGTTAATTTTCATCGCGTAATATTCATGAAATTATGCAAAATTTCACAGAAATTCATTTCAACAGCACAAAATAATTTGAATTCAAGTTGAGAAATTTAGATACCAAAATCGGATTCTATTTTAACAACTTTATGTAACTAAATCCCTCATTGCATTGCTGAAATGATGACACAAATATGTCCTACGTAAAATTGCATGCACTCAAAAGCAACTTAATTATAGCCATAAGCACTTGTTCACCTGCACTATTACATCCACCGTTCCCTTCTTGTACCTTTTGTGCAAAGATTCCACAAATCCCGAATGGCAAACTTGCAAGAAGTTAATGCATTATATATGAAGCATTTAAGTCTTCCATTGAGAAATATGTATGTGTGCGGTGCAGTTGAACGTGCTTATGATTTTCTTGATGTCATTGTCAAAATGAGAATTTATTAAAGCTCAAACTCTTCAGGAGAATGTAAGCGCCTTCTTTGCTCGTTCTTGTATCTTGGGAGAGTTTACAAATAATGTCTTGTTAAAGAGACTTTGTTTGCTTAACTTTCTTAGAAAAGCCAACACAAAGTTTGAGGCTAATTCGTTTCAGATTATTTCTCATCATGTCAGCTTGATGTCTTCAAGACAAATGCAGGTAGACTGATATTGTATTCATTGTAAGGAGTTGTTATATTATCTGTATCTAGTTTACTTACCTTAATCACAGCCAGAAGAACAACTTCATATGATTCAAAAGATGCAAACAGTATGTGAAGTGTTTTACCTGTTTTGGCCCGAGCCTCAAGCAATCAAGACAAACAATTCTAAGAAACATTAAACTTGTTGAGTTCTCGTAATTAAATAGACGAGGGAATTTGGATGCATGCAACATTGACAAAAGACACAAATTTTATATCTGACCAAATGCCAGTGAATATTCCATCATTGTTTATTTTCTACAATTTTTATGTGTGTATAATATTTCAATCATTAAATTTCATGTAAAATAAATCGTCAGCATTAATCATCGCCTTCGGTAATATTTAAACCCTGAGAAAATTTAGATATCTGCTTTGAAAGCTCATAGCCCTAAGTGCTCGTTATACAATCGATCGCCTGAGCATCAAATAAACGGAAAGGACTCCTATCTTTCCATGTTGATAGAGTTTGCACGCTTGAGGCATCCTTAGAACATGTGTTTGAAATTTTGTAACCGGGCTCAGCAAATAAGCCTTTGTACAGTTTCAGAACTCTAGATGCTAGTTCATTTCGTATCTTTTGAAACACACAAATTTTGCGTACATTTTGCCTTCCCCTGGACCCCCTAATTCATAAAATGATTTTTTTATTTCAGATTCTAAAAGTTCTAATCAAGACCTTTCATTTGATACCCCACTCGACTACCTTTGATGAAAAAAAATTTTTAAGGGCCAATTCGTTATTTATTTATTTACTTATTCCATCTTACAGACTAAACAATCCAATCACAAAATGGAACGCAAAGAACAATCAGCAAAATTTAAATGAAAAAGAATACTAAAACGTCGATAATTAAAAGTTAAACTCGTAGTAACTCTCTTAGTTTTTTCTTAAATGCTATGTAAGAAGAGGGGAAAGGACCAAACTCGAGATTATTATGATTTCGTACGATTCTTAAGATTGGCGAATAGAAATATAAATCAGTTCTAGCATATGGTATAACGAAATAAGAATTCATCCGAGATGAACGAGATGTTTGTCGGAAACGCAGCTCAGAAAAAATATTTAACGGGACTTGATGGTAGCAGAGTTTGTACAAAAAACATTGGTCTAAATAAGTTCGTCGGGATATTAGGGATGGAAGAGATAGGAAAGATAAACGACTTTCATAAGGCTGATACGGCAAATTGAACTTAAGGAAAAGAAAATGCGTGAACTTTCTTTGGACAGTTTCTAAAGAAGTCACGAGATAGGAATATCGGGGGGACCAGATAACAGAACAGTATTCAAGTAAAGGGTGAACAAGACAAACAAATAGGCGGCCAGAAGAAGAGATGCTATTGAATTTATGTAAATGTCTAAGGATAAACCCGGAAACTCTAGACGCTTTAGTAATCACATTTAAAATATGTGCATCAAATTTGAGTTTTGGATCAAAAGTTACTCCAAGGTCTTTATGACTGAACACTTCAGAGAGCAAAGCATCATTTAATATATAAATAAAATTAATAGGAGAGTCCTTAGGAGAAAAAGTCATTTTATGACATTTAGTAGTGTTAAGACATAAATAATTTGAAGCACACCATTCATTTAGAGCATTCAAATCATTTTGGAGGAGCTGACAGTCTAAATGGGATTTGACTGCTCGAAATACTTTGAAGTCATCTGCATACAAAAGGCACGAGGAATTAATTACAAAGGGAAGATCATTTATGAACAAGAGAAAGAGAAGAGGCCCAAGAATTGAACCTTGTGGAACGCCAGATGAAGGACAAAAAGGACTAGACGTAATACCAGAGAGACTTACTCGACAGGGACGACACGATAGATAAGATGACATCCAAGATAGAAGAGCTCCCGACATGCCAAGAGCTTCAAGCTCACGACAAAGAAGTAAATGATTCACAGTGTCAAAGGCCTTGGAGAAATCTGTGTAGATCACATCAACTTGCAGTTGGTTATCCGAAGCTCTTGCAATACTGTTTGTGAACTCCATTAAATTAGAGGTAGTGGAGTATTCTTTGAGAAAGCCATGCTGCTCTGGAGCAATAATAGGAGCTAGTGAGTTTGAGAGTCGATTATGAACCAACCGTTCAAGTAACTTTGGAAAACAGGACAGTAAAGAAATAGGGCGATAATTGGAAACTGACGTAGGATCACCACTTTTAAAAATAGGCACAATATTAGCTGTTTTCCAAGGGTTTGGGAATGTACCAGTACTCAAACTTAGATTGAAGAGGAGAGATAAAGGAAAACTAAGCGATGAGGCTAACGACTTTACAAATATGTTTGGCAAACCATCTGGCCCAGGGCTAATATTAGGATCAAGAGCATTGATCAGAGCTTCGACTTCAGATGCATCAGTACAAATAAAGGAAATTGGGAAGGAAAGATGATTAGGTAAGACAGCAGGATGCACAGTTGCAGCGGGAGAAGAGAAAGTTGAAGAGAAAAATTGGGCAAATGAGTCAGTCACTTCTTGAGGAGAAGAAACCTCTGCACCATTCCAACGGATCTTACTAGGAATGGAAGAAGAGGATTTTAGCGATCTTATATAAGACCAAAAAGGCTTTGTATTATTAGCCACAAGGGAGCTATCCAGACTGCTGAAATAAGCCTTCAAAGCGTATCTGATCTCTTTTTTGGCAATAGCACGCAGCCTGCTAAAATTACATCTTGCTTCAATAGTGCCGAGTGTTTTAAAGACACGATGTGCCTTATCTTTTGCTCGTAGGGCACTAAGCACTCGCTTTGTTAGCCAAGGCTTATGATTTGCTTTACGGAATGTCTGAAGAGGCGTATAACAGCGAATAAGATTATAAATATATTTGTAAAATTTATCCAAAGCAGCCTCACAATTTAGGCCTCTAAAGAAATCTAGCCAGTTGACTGAAAGTAATTCTGTATTAATTGCTTCATAGTTAGCTTTAAAAAAGTTAAGTTTTGGAGCGGGATGAGGTTTGTTAAATTTAAATTCATCGACTATAAGATCTATAGATAAAGAAGGATGGTGCCGATCAGGAGGAACATACGGATGTAAGGCTTGAGATACAGATAAATGGCTAACTGGAACATTTGATAGAACAAGGTCAAGGAGACGACCATTAGGATTGCGGATAAGGTTAAATTGAGAGAAGTAGCAATGAGATAGGAAAGATGACAGGGTTATAAAAAAAGGTCAACTGACGAGATTGAAGGAGTAGTATAATTTTTCCACACTATGTATGGTAAGTTAAAATCCCCGCAAACTATTATTTTGGCGTGAGGATGTCGCAAAACTAGATAAGAGGATAGATCATCAAAAAACGTCTCATAAACAGTTAAAGGTGAATTACAAGGAATATAAATAGACAAAATCAAAAACTCTGTATTATGAGGGAGAGAAATTTTGATAATAACACATTCTAAAGTAGGAGAAAAACAGAAATCAGAACAAGGAGAACTAGGTAGAGCTTTGCTAACTGCAACTAAAACTCCACCACCATCAGCCTTATTAGTGGCAATCAGGTCACGGTCACATCTATGTACAATATGATCAGGAAACATTTCAGTGCTCAAAATATTTCCATTCAGCCAGGTCTCGGAGAAGCTGATAATAGAATCATTACTAACTTGATAAGAGATAAAGAGTTCCTCAAGCTTGGTCCTTAATCCTCGTACATTTTGGTAAAAAATAGATAAACACATTTTATTAGGAGAAGAGAAGTTACATTGAAGAGTATTAAGGTTTGAAAGAGATTCATTGACGTTTAAAGAGGATACAGTAGAAAAAACATTATTATTATTAGAATGTTCATCAAGATTACTTGTGACTAGAGCTTTGGGATTTCGTTTATCGCCCGACGAAAATTTCTTCGTCTAGATTCAAACGGCTTAACAAGAACACCAGCAGGCCAGTGATTTGGATTCAGGACAATATCACTATTCGCAGAAATCACCAATTTGAATGAGGTAACTACTTTGTCCGTTAAATGCTCATTAGTCAATTTATGACAAGTAAAGACTTTAACGGATGATCCAAACTTTTTGTTGACATAACGTTTTAGGTCCTGAACTGAAGTTTCGTACGCCACTCTAGATATAAAAATATTCTTCAAAGGCATAGAAGCACGAATGACAGGAGAATCGAGATCTGTTGAGGGAACGAGGTCACTCGATTTCTGATGTTGAATTGGAGGTGGTATTTTCTTTGGAATCGCTCCCCGACTGTTGGATGAAGAACCAGGTGGGCTGATCATAAGTAAATCAGATTGTTGATTAATAGAAAGCGGCCTCAACAGCGAGTTGTTCTTAGTGACGATTGATTGACCAGATTGACCAGATTCCGCTCTTTCCACATAGTTGCAGAAATCCGGCTGTAGTACAATCGCTGGCTGTATCTGCATATCTTGTTGAGCAGCTAGTGATGTATCAGGTACATTTAAATTGTCAGCTTCCGTAACCGTTGGTTGTTGGTTAATAGATAGCGGCTTCAACAACGACTTACTTCTAGTAACAATTGAGAGACTAGGTTCAATCAATTCTGCAGAATTGTGGTGGTCTGGCTGCAATATTAACGCTGGTTGATGCTGCATATCATGTTGAGAATTGACGTTCAGGCTGCCACTTAAGCACAAGGTGGATAGTTCACCTTGAGAGGAGACATTGGGTAATTTTACCTGCGGTTTACTTCTTGTCGGTATTGAAGCTAGATCCGACACTGAACGCACAGCCTTTTCGATCGTACTAGATGATGGATTGGAAGATGAGGAATCCGCAAATTGTAACAAGGAGTCGACTTCAGAACATGCAGAAGAGCATTTTCCTAGCAGGGATTTGAGCTCGTCGGTTAAGGAAGTGATCATCTTCCTTGCAGTTTGGAGTCGAGAGACATACGCAGATACTGAGTAACGCCTACATGATGCACAGTACCAATGGACTCCATTGTCCACTTTGTTAATAAGATCTGCCGCAGTGCCTTTCAGGTTGACGCACGCCGCGTGGAAAGGAAGTTCACAGAACCCAAAACACACAATCATGGGGGATTTTCCACTACTAACGACACATTTCGCAGAGCTACAAGACATTGTGATCAATTTTGGGTATTATTTAATTTTATTATTATTGTTATAATTATTTTCTTTTATAATTATTAATATTATTTATTTATTTTTATTTTTATACTTTATGTATGTTTTTTTTTTCTTAATTCTTTGAAAAAGAAAACAGTACTTTGTCCAGAGTATAAATTAAACCACAATTAGTTTGTACGAAATAGGATGTGTCTACACTATAAAATTTTTAAAATTTAGATAAAAATTTCATATGATGCGGGACCCCCCTTAAACATTTTTTAAATTTTTGTTAAGGCCTTAGCTTTTAAGAGATCATCACTTCTGACCTTTTCACAAAGTTTGAGCATTCTAGCTTCTATAGTTTCTGAGGAAATCAGCTGTGACGCACGGACAGACGGACAGACGGACGGACGGACAGATGGATGGACAGACGGACAGACAGATCGCGAAACTAGTAGGTCTTTGTAAAAAAAATTTTTACAAAGACCTAAAAATGAATAATAATACTACACCTACACTTAATATGTTAAAATTCAATGAAATAATTTTATCTTATAGTATGTAGTGATCGAGCAGTCGCCTAAGCCAACTGCTTGAAAACCATCATAATGCAGATCCAATTTTAATTGTAAATTTAAAAAGATAATTATTTAAATGTACAATTAGATTGGGACATGGCAACCCTTTTATAACGCAGCTTATCCACGAATTGCATTGCCTCGCAATGCAAACGAGATTGGATGGATGAGTGGTCTCGTCACAAAATTTCGTTGCGACAGGAATCGTTTTGTGGCTGATCGCGACAAGCAAGGAGATCTGCTTAAGTGGATTTGGGAGTCTGTTACGGATCGCTACAGAAAGTGCATGCCACGAGAACCACACCGGCAAGCGGCGATTAATTGAAGGTTGGATGTTGGAAATCGTTTTGTAAGTCGAAAGGTTGATATTTGTCGGTGCGGAAGCGAAAATCACATCTCGTACGTTGATGAGAATATTGTATTGGAGGGGTCGCGAGCGATGTACGAAAGAATTAGTTGGTACAATTTTTCCTGTGGTGGACCTCTTGGAAAATGGCAACACATGAAAGCCTTTACTTCGTGTGACAAGCGCGAAATTTAGTAGAGTTGCAGAGGAATCGTAATGGTGAAAAAAGCCGTGCGACGTTAGTAAATATGAACGAAAAACAGAGAAATTAGCAGTGAAAAACTGTGAAAAGTGTCCTGAGGTCAGGCAGCATAGTGTTAAAAGCGCCCATCATACGAAAAAGTGTGTCTGAAAACGGGGAGTAGGAACGACGACTATGAAAGGGCCTCTATGGTGAAATTCTCTGTACGGCAATTTGGAACAGTAAGAATATTTCCACGTGGAGAATTTCTGGGTACGATTGAGTTGGAAGTGCGGAGTAGCTGTTGAGGGAATTAGTGCGAAAAACGTAGAAATTAGGGAATGTGATTTCCCGCCGTTGAACATTAGGGGTATTTGGCTGTGTAGTGTAGTTGGGCAGAAAGCCGTTTGGGATGTTCCTATTCTCGCTAGTTAGTTTGGCTAGTATTAAGCTGGGAGTTCGGGGAACTTAACAGAAAATGTCATCGTTACAAAATGTCCAGGAGTCTTTAAATTGCCCGGGGAGTTTTCCTGCTGCTTTTTTAATAACTTTATTTATCTTACGAGTATTTCGTCCTTTTATTTCAATTTTGATTTTGTTCGCCTGCAAATCAATCATCAACATCCATTTGATTCTACGGCATTTCGTTTCCATCGCGAATGTCACGTAAATAAATATCTGAAAAATATTGTCATTCTGCGGCACCTGCACTATTTGAGAAAGGTTGAGGTCGGGAAAAAAAGCAGTTCAACAAGCGCATTGCCAAGAAATAGATGAGCAGTTAAAAACAGTCTGTAAAAAGAGTTGAAACGAAATTTGGTTTGTGGAAATATTACCCTGATGTCGGCCAACTTGACGTTGGTGCCCCCGTTATTTGCCTAAACGGTTTCTGTTTCTTATGTTTGGTTACATGTCGTGATTCATAGTGACACTTGCACAATTCAAATAAGAAAATGTGTTAAAAAAGATGTCTTGCTCTTTCACTCGTTCGTTTAAAGCTCGTATAACGAACAAAAATTTTATTTTTCGCCGTGTTTGGTGTGAAAACTAGGTTGCTGAAAAATTGATATTGTGATTAGCTATCGGAGGAAAAGAAAAGAAAAATAAAATATATAGTGCTAGCATCAGCTGGAATGAATTAAATAATTAGTCCATAGTGTCTTTATAGTTAGGGCAGTAAGAAAAAGTATCTGTGTTAATTGTGGTCGATGTTAGTACGCGTGTATCATCGCTAATTGAATTATACTAGCTCTCCTTGTGAGTCAAAGGAATTCTTCTACTGAATAGTTTTATTTGCTTGTAGTGCTACTAGGAAGGCAACGAAAAAATATGTTAATAGGCTTACCTGTTCCAAAAGCGAGCGCTCATCGGAGGAGGATAGGGCAAGTACCCGTTTTTCTTTTATTGTCTTAAGTGGTTATTCTACTGTTGAACTTTTTTTTGATTTTCTGTTTTTTGCTTATTTTGATAGATTACCATGTCAAAAATGCCTGTACAACTTCAAACCGATTTATCGCTTCATCTTGATTCTTTGACTATATTTCGGTGCACGCATCGAACGGTATTTTTCTCCCTCTTACACTCTCGCCGCGCGAGCAACCTTGAACAACTGCTTTGTATAACAATGGTCTCTCGCGAACATCTGGCGTTTCGAAATATGTAATCCCACCATATTTCATCAGTACATATTCGAATATTAGCCTGTGAGCATCGTGTACTTTCAATCATGGCTTTTTATAATCGAAAAGGAAAAAAATCATACCCAAAAAGAAAACGCGCTTTTAGTGGAAATCAATTTGATAGTTTAGAAACCGTAAAACACATTGCTGCATTTTCAAAAAAATTAGATAATAGACCTGGGCTTGAAATCAATGTTAATCCATCGGCTGTTTATTCGATACTAAACTTTTCCCTTGTTTTCAGGGTATAACAAAGCGTTTTACAGTGTAAATATTGTAATGGCGATGTGAGTTTTAAAAAGTGTGCCAAACGTGGACTTGCATTCAAAATTTCAATTACGTGTAAATGTAGTTAACACACTGTCAATTCTTGTGCGATGATTGGAGAAAAAAAATTCATATGACAATTTTTGTCTTCCGAATATAAGGTCTCGGACTGCGAGGACCGAATACTTTTAGCGGATTGATGGATTTTGATGTTAAGTTAAACATTAAATTGTATTATGGTGTCGTTAACATTATTTACGAATCAGTAAAGAACGTTTTTGGAATTATTATCGAAAAATCAGGTAAAAACGAGGAGGAACTGAATGTTCAAAAAGACTATACAGATAATCAATTATCAGTTGGGCCAAACGAGGTTTTAGCTCTCTCATTGGCAAATTTTCAAATAAATTGGCAAATTTTCAAATATGTTGAATATGTCAGTGTTGTGTACAATCTGTAAGGCATGTGAATTTTACTTTAGAGCATGAGGCTTGGTTCGAAGAGCATAAAGACGAATGTAGTATCAATCCTGAAGGTAGCGCCAGCGAAATGGAAGTAAATGGCATGACTAAAATGTTTCGCGTTGTGAAGAACTTCATAATGCTAAATACGCATACGAGTATTACATCGGCGATGGTGATTCCAAAACTTTTACAAATCTCCTTGAAAGGAATCCTTATAATGACTTAGTTGTTACGAAACTTGAATGCGTTAATCACGTTTCCAAACGCATGTTTCACCGCCTAGCTGAAGCCAAAAAAGGAAACCCAGCAAGATAAGACTCTAAAAGACCAAGAAAAAAAGAAAGCTATTGAAAATGAAAATGTGATTGCACCAAGTGGTAATAACAAAAGCTCTAGCACTTCCAAAACAAAAAGCGCCTCCTTCCAAAAAAATTAACTCATAAAGCTATAAAAGAGTTATCCATTTTTTATTAACTTGCCATTCGCAGAAATTCTGATTCGGTTGAGGAAATGCAAAACGTGGCGTTAGCTGCACATTATCATTATTGTTCAACGGACAATAATCCTCAGTACTCGTATTGCCCAGAGGGGACGGAATCTTGATGGAAATGGCAGAAGGCGCAGGCGATGGATCAAACTTTTGACCACGCTCCAGCATTTGATAAAGAAACCTTCTATATGATGTAGCCCGTATATGAAGACATGACTTCAGAAAGCCTTTTACAAAGATGTCTTGGCTCCAATACACAAAACAACAACGAGTCTTTCAACCAAACCGTCTGGCGCATAGCTCCGAAACATACGTTCAACGGCTTCAAAATAAGGGAAATTTCAGCTATGTTACCTATTCTGAAAATTATTGAGTGGATGGAAGTCACTGTTGGCCGAGGCGCATGTGTTTCGTTACAAATCACGATGACAAAAAATTGTACGTGTCTGAGCGCAAGCGCACCGATGCGTCAAAAGAGAGCAGAATCGCCAAAAAAAGAAGAAAGCTGATGCAAAAGAGAAGCTGGAGATAGCAGAAGGGACCTTTTATTTGCCTGGATTCACCGATTGAGGGTAAGATTATTTGTTTTCACGATATAACCAAAAAAATTGTTAAAAAAACTTTAAGCGCGATTTACTCAAAACGTGTTTTTTTGGTGCAATTTAACTAAAAAAAAGTTTGCATATTTTATATATTGATTTTACACAAAGTAAACCTAAATTGGCCCATAGAAATTGAAATTTGGTTATTTGGGAGCACTTTTTTCATAAAAAAAAACGTCAAAAATTGAGCATGCTATTTTCTTACACTTTTCAGATCGCGAAAATTTAACTTTTATGGCTCAATTTAGGTTCACTTTGTGTGTTTTCAGCTAAACTAATAGAATTTCATCGGTAAATTGATAGCAGATCAACTGGACTTGGGCAAAACACCGCGCAGTCGACTCTGGCGGTCAGCGCGCGCTCCATCAATTGCATATAGAAGCCGCCATTTTGTTTTTTGAAAGATTCAACTATGCGATTTTATACTTTTTTGCTAATGAAGATGTATACAAAATTTCAAATTGATATCACGAATAGTTTTTTTTAACAACACTTTTAAAATGATACTGTTTTTTACCCGTTTAACAGTAAATTATTTAGTTTTATTACAAAGTGCGTTGCAAAATAAACGAGATTGAGCTAAAATAGGAACGACCGGAGCTTTGTTCTGATAAATTCGAGTTTATTTATTCAAAAAAGTCTCCTCCAGCCTCGATACACTGTTTTTCAAAAGAGTTTTTCAGGTCAATCCAAAAGCTTTTCGAAAGAGTGTTTCAGGTCAATTACCGGAATGTCCTTCACGATGTCGGTACAAGCCTTTTAGATGCCCTCTTTGGACGCAAAGCGTTCTTTTTTATGGCCAAATGCAATTTCACAAATAGGTAGAAGTCACAGGGAGCCATATCAGGCGAAAACGGTAAGTGATTGATGGTTAAAATGCGATTTCTAGTCAAAAAATCAGTCAGATAGGAAATTGCATTGACAGTTTAGGCTGTTGGCTAAACTCCTTGTGGACGATTCCCTTGAAATCGTAAAAATAAATGAGCATAGACTTGATTTTTGACTTCTTCAAACGTTATTTTTTGGGTGGTGGCTCGTCTGAGGCCTTCCATTCGGCACTTTGACGCTTGGTTTCGGGTTCATATTGGAAACACTAGGGTTCATCATCAGTTACAATGTTGCAAAGGAAGTTCTCGTCTTTTCTTGCCTCTTAAATGATGTCTTTCGAATGTTGGAGCAAGTTTTGGTCATCAGTTAACTTGTGCGGAACAAAACGTGCACAGACGTTTCATAAGCCCAAATGATGGGTTTAAATTCGATAAATCGATGTTTTGGAGATATTCAACTTCAATTCCATGAATTTCAACGATGATTTCGATGGAGTTTTCGGCGATCACTGATTTTGGGCGGCCCGTATATTCATTGTCATATATGTCCTCACGACTATCTCTGAAACATGTTAACCACTCATGAACTTTGACACGAGATAGACAATAATCGCCATAGACTCACGAATTCAAATGTTATGGTAAATGTTTTACCGATTTTAAAATAAAATTTGTTATTAACTCTTTGTTCGAAATTCATTTTTGTACCGATGACACAAACATACTGTCACTTTATGCGCAATAATTGCGCTTCCACTGAACCAACTGCCACTAAACTTTCAGTGAAAGTCAGGGAGAGATGTAATTTTCCAACGCACTATCTCATTCACATATGGTACCACTAAAATAATTTTTATGACAAAAATCTCGTTCATTTTGGAACACAACTTGTAGATTTAGTATAAATGATTTTTCTATGGTAGATTAAATTTGTGAACATCCACCACAATAATTTAGAGGACTTGTGAAGCACGTTATTTTGTATTAACATGAATTTTAAATTGACTACAAAATATTATTTTTAATTAAAATTTTAAAGTGGATTCTATTAAAGTAATTTTACCAGAGTTTAGCAGAACTGTATTGCGCGCGAAGTGTTTTGATGTTTTTGGAATTTTTTCATTGTACAAAGTATAGGGTAGAAGTGAAAATTCTCGCCAACAGTTGATCAAATTAAACATAATTTTAATGTACCTCACGGAAATAAAAATGGAAAACAAAATTTTCAATTTCGGTTGCTTCATTCAGTTTAAAAACTGACCGAGTATGGGACCCGCCACGTTGGCTGGCCCCTCCACTCATGAGCTAGCAATTGAGTGAGCTCAACCATTATTATGACGTTACATGTGCTCTTGCAGAGTAGAGTGGCCTTCTGCTCGTGTGCTCATTTATGGTTTAGAATTATGTGATTCCATCACATGAGACTATAACATAAATTTGACAAATTGACGGTTTTCATTTCAGAGAAAAGTTCATGCGAACAATGTTTGCATTTGTTTTTCATTTGAACGGAAAACCATCTGGCAATGTCTACGATGGGTCTTGATTCAGATGGAGGATGCGAGGGGGTACCGCTTCCACCTGGAAGCCTCACTCTTATTTGGAGGCCATAAATATCGTCGGTAAAGACGAAGTCCTCCCAAGTCTTATCTATTATCAACCCTAAGTAGGTTACCTTGGCCTCGACACCTATTAACCCATATTGTATCTGCATATTCGTGAATGCGAAATTTTTTTGTAGGGGGCCTTTGTGCTAGGGAAAAGAACTCGCCCCACGACATCGCAATGCTAGCCTGCCAGCGCATTCACGCGTCCTCAGCAAACATCACCATCCTCTCTCGCCGAGGCAGCAGGCTATCGCTGCAGTTTTATATGGATATTTTATCTACTCATTCCACTACAAGTAATACAATGCTAATACAATATTCCTTCACTAAGCGTTAAACCTTATCTTTAAACCTAATATAATAAGCATAACATAACATAAATATTGAAATGTACTCCCTATTGTTAACACAAATAAACAACAAAATTAAATGCAGCAATGATGAGCTGAAACTCAAAAACTAAGTGACGAAAAACACAAAAACAGAAAGCAGATATGAATAATTTATTTATTGTCATTCAGCCACCAATACCTAGATAGCTCTATCTCAGCTCGACTTTCCTCAACAAATCTAGCAAATAAGTATTTCCGCTTGAATTGTTGGTCTCGTGAACTCAGATTCTGAGGATATTTTATCGACTTATCCGTGACCCGCTATATATGTGATCCTTAATTGGGACACCATCAGAATCAAAAACATATCGATTCATGTCCAAATACTTGAATGCTTCTGGAGGAACGTAGTCAGTAGCGATGCAAGTCACAATATACCCATCTGTATCTAGGAGCTTACACTCACAGTGACAGATCTTGCGATATGATTACGAAGACATTTCAATATGAAGATATCAACTCTGATCACTTTAGCAGTTTGGTTAAATTTTCTATTCTATATATAGTGCTTCTAATCCATCTCCGGCTTTTTGTACAAACCAGTACATGCACATGTCATTTCCTTTCGAAAACTCTTCATCTTTTCATAGCACTAGCACGCTGGTTGTGCCAGATCTGACGTCCATATGCCAAAACTGGTTTAACATGGGTATTGTAACAGCTAACTTTGACTGTTTGACCAGTGTATGAATTAAAGAATCATCGAAAGGCCATGACTACTTTTTGTGCTTTACCGAGCATGATTTTGATATGTTCAGTAAGTGCAGATACTGATCGAGATGAACACTGAGGTATCGAACACAACTGCCTCAATAGGGGTCATGTTTGAAGGTAATTATGACCTGCAAATTTTTTGTAGTTTAACTTTGGATTAATGGTAATTAATTTTTCAATAGTATTATGTGAAATTCATTGTATTGTATATAATGTTGAGTTGTTGCTGTACAACAAACTGTTATTATTATTCAAAGTTTCACGAAATGTATGTCATTTTCTTTTTTCTCAATTCAATTAATTTTTACATTCGCTTTATTCACTCAAGGAAGGAGTTCTATACGCCATCCACACTATTCTTTTTATGAAGCTTTAATGCGCTCACAAATTATTTGCAATGCTAGAAAAAAGACTTATTCTCTTTTGATACCTCCTGACACTCTAGTATGCCTTTTTCTCTATTAGGACTCCCGGGACACAATGTGCCACACAATTTCATTTGAAAACTCCATTTTAATGCAAACTTATCCATTTACAATTTCTAGGAAGAGCTCATAAATTTTATTTAAAATGTTACCAAGCTGCTTGTTCTATGGTTTGTGGATAAAAAGTGTGTGATAGGCGTCACATACGTTTCGAGTTTAAAACGCTCAGTTGATAGATTGCGATTTGCCAATCTTGTGCAAGTAAGTCCGAAAACATGTATACTCACTCAAGAGCTGTGTCAGGTTGAAGGCAGTTCCAATGTACTGTCGATTGAACCAAGGCCCCAATTCAAGGATTAGCGCAAAGTCTATCTTATTTTTGTATTTCTCTCTCAAGGCAATTTCTAATCGCTGAGAGGATGTTTTCTCTTCTTTTTAGTGACGACCTCCCTATTGCCAATTCTATTCAAATCGAGATTTTTACACTCTCTAGCAAGGTAGATGATGGGCACTACCCAGCAATCACCAATGAGCTGGAGACTGTATGGCAGTTGCAATTTGAAGTATTCCTTGTTTCTTAACCTGTGTCAACCACATTCGGTGCAGCTAATTCTAATCTGTGGAGTAATACCGGCAGCATAAAGTTCATCTGAAGTCATTTCTTTGATTAGATGGCTATCAATCATGTGGGTAATATTACATGTGCTTTCGCTTTGTTAGTTGTTACTCTGATTTCCTCAGAAAACACATCTTTGTGTCTATCAATACACAAAAGTATTTCACTGCCGATTTTGATTCGACTAATATTTTCCTGATACTGTTAGCACTTATTATGGGGATTCTTATCTTTTTGAGGCTGATCACTTTGATTTGTCCAGCAATCACACGAGCAGTCATCTAGTTCCACAATCAGCACATTTACATACCAAGTCTAGAGGACTAATGCCGCAACATCATACGTATAGCCAATTAAGCGTGACTCATATAGTAGCTCAAGCCTCAGTAGCTCCTCATACGAGATGTTTCACAAATCTGGGTAGAGAAGGAAAATTTGGGTGATACCGACGTATCTTTCCTTTGTTGATGACATTTCTACTCCTACATGCAGAAAAGCAAGCTATAGGCCTTTAGCTAGTCTCTTGAAATTTATCAAATATATTCTCGTACTTAGAAAGAATTTGACAGTGCTCCCAGGATATGTTCCTATCTAGAGGAGCTGAAATTATTTATGCCGTCAAAGACAACCAACCGTGTGCCTCCGCATGATGATATGCTCTCACCACTCCCCCGATTCCAACAATGATGGGGCGTCCTGCTCTGAAGCCATTGTTTATTTTTGCAAGACTATTTACGCCTTGAGTATTGGATTCCCAAGAGAATCTAGAACCATCGACTGCCCAACAAATACATCCCTTATCAGTTGAGAACATTACTTCGAGTTAGCCCTCATTTTCCTTCACTTAGAGGTACCTTCGAAATATGGAAATCTGCTTTCTAGTGGAAAAGGAGGGAGGAGAAGGGATTGCAAGAAGGCGAATTCTCTGCCCTCGATGACTCTTTATGCTCAAGGATGCCGATTTTATCCTCTAGAGAAACCCATGCATAATATGCCACGCGGTTTTATTTGTCAATGAATGCAAGCATCTTTCTGATTATAGTTTCTAGAGAGAACAACCAAAATTCACTAAAGAGGTTACTATTTAGCCTTCCCCATTTTCGGAGCTGAAAATCCACGTTGCACCACTAGGCAAAAAGGAAAATTTCTCACAGGTTCCCCTATTTTCAAAAGCAAATAGTAATTTGGTTCGCCCCCAATTTGAAAGTCAAATACGGTTTGAGGAAAATGTTTTGTTGTATAAATACTTTCGACGTTAGCCATTTCAAACGTCTCGATGAAAATCTGTTCAATACTTCAGTTGCTACTAAAATAACAAATTGTGCTAACTTGCTGAACTTGAACTCTTCATTTACCGTGCCAAATTTCGTTCAAATCGGAATTTTGATCTAAACAGAAAAAAAATATTCAATTTTTAATTGACGATAGCAGCAGAAGCTGTTATATTTCACATTTTAGACTTCTTTGTATATCATTTGATTTTCATAGTTTTCGGCATCATGTAAGAACTTCTAATAAAAACCCATAAACTCCAAGTTTCATCAAAACCCACTAAATAATCACTAGAGGTGGACGAAAATTTGAAAATATGGCAAATTTGAAGCACCGTCTTTTAGGTAAATTTCTCGAAAGAAATTTACCTATTGGGGAGAATATTATATATATATATATATATATATATATATATATATATATATATATATATATATATATATATATATATATATATATATATATATATATACATTACCGGCCAAAAGTTTAGGACCAACAACATGAAAGAAGAAAAATGAAACAAAACTCAAAATATAAAGTAGAAGGTTTAATTATTGATTAAAATGTTTATTAACTAGTACAAATAGATTATAAATCAAACAAAAGAATAAGAAAATGTCAACTCTTAACTTTAAAATGCCACTTATGTGTTAAACAGATTTTTCGTCAAAAAGCCTCCTTTGCATTTTATCACTTTTTTCACTAATCTTGCCAAACGGTCAATCAATTTGTCAATAGTTTCTGATGAAATTTGGCTCCAGCTTTCTTGTAGAGCCTTGCACATATCTTCCTGTGAGGAGTGGCAACAGCTCCGCACATTTCTGTCCAGCTCATCCCACAGAAGCTCAATCGGATTTAGGTCCGGTCTCTGAGGGGCCACACCATATTTTGTAAAATCCCTTAAGCTTCTTTCCCTTCTAAATAGTCCCTGCATAATTTAGAACTATGTTTGGGATCGTTATCTTGTTGGGAAAAAAATGCATTTTTGTTTGAACGGCCATTTTCGTAAAAAGCTTCAACAACCTTAACGTGCTGCTCAATTGTGTGCCTCTCCATGGTTGAATTAATCAAAAATATGTCAAATTAACTTGGGCGAAAAACTTGCCGTTAATGTGTGACTCACAATTGACATCAAGCATTATAGTTGGACCACACTTTATAAAGCAGCTTAATATAAGATCCTAATATTCTTTAAATTAAAAAAAACTTGCTGCATTTGCGGAAGTTATGGTCATTTAATTTTTCTTTTTATTGCGGCATGACGTAAATTTTACATATATGGGCTTCCCGCAGAATTTGACACTAAATTTTTGATGAATAGCCTATACATTATTAAAATCTAATTCTGTCAACATTTTTAATTCTTTCACGAAATTGCGGCCGCTTGAAAAGAAAGAAAAATTAAATCATTAACGTGTTTCTGGAATTTGCTAATTATTAGTGTCTGCAATTCATAGGTTGAGCACCAAACTCATCGGACAAGAGAACCCTTCTATCTAATTAACTTGTTTGTATAATTTCTAAGAAATACGAGTCTATTCACCTATAATGAGATCGAGCTAATTAATTTCGCACATAAACATTTCATCGCAAATTGAGGTAAATTTGTCGCGTAAACAAAATACTCGCGTGAAAATAGTTCCGAGTAAATGAAGGGACAGGTTTACTAATTATAAAAAGGGTTTTTAAATGTTTTGTTACAAAATACATAAGAAGAAAAAAAAATATTTCCTTCTCTCCTACAATTAGCTCAAAAGGTTGAAGCTTTTCGTAATAAAATATTCTAGCTTGGAAAATAAAAAGGTTTACTTAAATTATTTAAGCCCTCATTGCAAAGCCTATGAAAACGCATAAACGTGTGATCTAAGTCGGTGTTTGTTGCCAGACAATTACGAAAACAAACTGTCCCTACAGGATGCAAACCACTGTAAAGGCATTGAGAATATATAATGAATTTTGCTTTTTATTTTATTTATTTATTTAGACTTTCAGAGATACATGGCAAGTAATACTTATAATAAATCACGTGTTTATTTGTAGTTCAGGCACACGAATCAGAGATAAAAATGTTCAACTTTTTCTTAATTAGTCGTAACTTTACTTTTCCGTAACATGTGGTACAAATGGGTTTTTAGGCTCTCGGAATATTTTTAGGATTTTTAAAAATTATTTTACAAAACCCTACTAAAATCGCGCCTGTTTGTCCATCTGCCCATCCGTCCGTCTGTCCGTGTGTCAGCACTTTTTGTCGCAAACCACTTAACCTAGAAACATTAAATTTAGTAAGCAGTGTAAAGTGGTGCTCCCTTCAAAATCTAACTACAAAAAAATTTAATAAGGTATTTAAGGGGGTCTCCCTATAAAGGAGAGTGGCCTCCGAAAAAAAAAATTTCATCAAAGGTAGCCGATAATGGTATCAAATGAAAGGTCTTGATGAGAACTTTTCAAAACAGGTCTTAGTTTGACACTTTTGCTTCGAGGGGTGTACAGGAAGGAGAAATATACAAAAAGTGTGTGTCCCCCTCTCGGAAGTAGGTGTTTGTGAGTACAACAACAACAAACACCTTATAAGTCAAAATTCTCCCGACTTTCTTAATAAAAGCATGATATTAGAATTTCACATTTTCCCCAATTAAATCGTATTGGTACCCTTAAACTGAACGAAATTCGATATTTAAGTAGTCCTACAAAAGGTCCTTAAACTTTGGAAGGTTGATGAAAATGGAAAGCTGTTCACTGAAGTTAAAACCATTTGAAATTTCTCCAATTACAACAACAATAAGACGTGATTGTGGTATTTTATGGACTTTCTATCGAATTAGTTACAGCAGTTTTGATTTGGTATTCTTGAAATTTTCAAATAAGGTCAATAACATTAATATTTTTAGGAATTCATGATTTGAGTGATTTTTGTTGGTTTGCAACAAAATGGTGACCGTTGAAAATAGAAAAACAATGGATTTTCTTATAAACGTCCACATCTCTTTGACTTATTTCTTGACGTTATTCGTTGCTTGTGACTGCATTTCTGAGTAGTTGTGTACAAAGCCCTTCTGAAATAAGCGTAAGTCTGTCTACCTAACTTGTTTTAATTCCGGACTCTACACGCTGCCTTTGCCTTCTCATCTTTTTGTCAGAAACATTGTTTACAGTGCGATGTGAATAAATTCTATCAAGACTCAGAAAAACTGAGCAAATGATCTTCGTGATTCTTATCTAAACCAAGAATGAACCGGACCTTCATGTTATGGCTTGTGGCAAGATTGTGTGGTAATTTTAGCTCCATTACATCTGTAATTTTCTCAAAGGGAATCAAATCGGTTAAAGACGTGAAATCCTGAGGTGCATCAACGGACTGTGGCTCTTAATGCCTACATCTCATATACTCGCAGTCTACTTCGAGGTGGCTGCTTGTCGGCCGGCTATCGTAGTTTGGAGATAAATTTCGGTCATGTGTCTTGACGCAAGTAGATCACGATCAACAAATAAAATCTTTCATCCAACGACAAAAATTTTCCGAAGGTAAATTACGCCATTACCCTACTGCACCCCTTGCAAGGCTTCGATCAACCCAACACGAACGAAATTGAATTTGTGCGTTCCCGATCTACATATCAATGCGGTGCCAAATCTAATGTACTCTAGTTCTTACCGAAATGCTCTACGCTACATAAAAAAGTTGAGTAGACAAAACTATGTTCATTTCAGAAGGGTTTTGTAGTTAACCTACAATTTGCGGATGCGTAGAATGATTTAATTCAAGAGTAACCTTTATGATCCGTACGAGAAATATATTCATGCTTTGAATGAACTCCATTTTAACCAGCCAACATTTTGCTCCAATATTGCTAAAATCATCTGAAAATTTGGAAAAATCCAATCGAAAGTGTAGTAGCTGGTTCGATGGAAAGCTCATGTCATAGAAAAATTGTATATGATTGTTGTAATTGGAGGCTATAACTTCTGCAAATTTGATTGAAACTTGTAAAATATAAGGATCTTGTAAAGATCTACTTAAATGGCTGATTTAATCCAATAAAATGATACTTATACAGTTTTACTGACAAAAATGTTAAATCCTAATACTATCAGCAAAGTTCAACGCATTTCAACCTCTAAATTATTGGATGTACCTCCATGATTTTTAGGGCTGTATGAAAGAAATTTTACCAAAACATAATAGTTTCGCACTCTGTCTGTCCATCCGTCTGTCCGCCCATCTATCTGTCCGTCTATCCGTGCGTCACAAGAAACTTCTTCAGAAACTATAGAAGCTACATAGCTCAAACTTTATGAAAAGGCCAGGAGTGGTATCTTTCAAAAGTTTAGGTCTTATCAAATATTGCAAAAGTTTTGAAAGGGGGCCCTCTTTCAGAACGGAGTTGCCCTTAAACATTTTTTTCATCAAATGTCGTGAGTGGAGTACCATATGAAAGGTCTTAGCAATTCTGGAATCTGAAAAAGTCATTTTTTGCAAAAGGGGTCTAGGAGGAGGCAAAATGCACGAGCAATATTTGGTCCTCTCTCTTCGCGATTGGACAGCTTTGAGAGAAAGTCTGAAAAAATCATGAAACTAAGTCTCTAAGAGTACAAGAGCAACAAATACCTCAGAAATCAAAATTTACTCAACTCTGTTAATCATATTATGGTTTGAAAAATCTACATTTTCCCCCGAAAATAGAAACGGGGCCCTTAAACCTCTTAAAAGTTATGTAGGTTGTTATAAGATCTTGACTACAAAATTTCATGGAACTAAAATTATAGTCACGTCCGCTATCGCCATTTCAATTGTATGAAATTATAACAACAATAGCACGTGTGGATACTATTTCAGCTCGACCTAGTGACTCCTATTTTCTTCGAATTTTCGCGTAAATATAAGTGATAGTGTTTAATTTGAACATGTTTAATTGGCTGAGCATTAGGAAAATTATTTGAGCTTGAACAAGTTGGCACCTGCATTGTACTTATAAAAGAAATTCTGCATCTTTAGATAAATTTGAATGATTTTGTATGCAAGTATTGGATGAATAATTCAAGTCATGGATTCATACCATCAAAATACTTGTTTCTAACCTTAGGATAGTTACAAAGCCCCTCTGATAGGAGTACACTTCTACCTAGCCATTCATTAATAAATTCAATCCAGGGTTAGTAGCATGCACCTTAAATGTTGACGTTAGGGAAAAAAACTCGAATTTATTCAATTTTCACATTTAAAACTGTCGCCATTTCGTTTTAGGATTACTGATGTCGCTAATTGAACAAATCCTCAAAAACATTCATCATACCTATTATTCCTGAAACTCTCATGCAAATCCTATTAATCCTGTAGTGTCTGAGTCGGTAAAAAGTGCATATTGTTCCTTGAAATTTTAAGGCCCGGTCAATTTTATGAATGGCGGCTTGTGTGTCAAATTTTGTTGAATTTAAGAGTACTGTTGTTGTTGTTGTACTCATAAAGGACTACGTTCCTGATTTTTCAGATTTTTAGGATGAAAGGTGCCCTATCGCGGGGGGAGAGGAGTACGCGAAAATTTCTCTTCACCTGCTCCCCTCGCTACTGATAGGGTAAATAAAAGATCAGTTTATAGAAGATCTAGATGATCCCTATTCGACTACTAATGGTGAAATTTTTTTTAACGGTCACGTCCCTATATGGGGAGATTCCCTTTAAAACTGTTAGAAATGTTTTTGTACCCTAAAACTTTTAAGTAGTCACCAATCCTGACCTTCCCCCAAAGTTTAATGGCTGGGAGACGGAAGAGCTCACCCGGATTGTATAATCGCTGTGATGCTTGGACTGGTTGACAAATGGAACCATGGGCCACATTATGTTCGGGCAGTCCTAAACGATTAAAGGGACTCACAGCAGCCAAGGACGTCAGGGCTAGGATATCGCTTGTCTTGCGATTCCTCTTCTTCCCTCCCCTCCCACGAGAGGAAGAATCCACCAGCCTAAAGGTGCCTCACGGCGTAATAAAACGAGACCTGGCCTGGCATAATGTGTCAATCGGCTCCAGGCAAGGTTCTCATTGTTGACTAGGGAGGGTTTAGTGGATATTCCAGTCGCTTGCGTGAAAAGGAGCAACACACTCAGTGTGCATATGGCACTCAGCTCCCAATCACAAAAAAAAAAAAATCGAAATATATTTTGACAGTTTCGCATTTGGCCATACAATCATAACACGCCAAACAGACCTTGAAGCTCAATGCCTTCGCAATAACTTTGCCTCGAACCACCAACACACGTATATATATATATATATATATATATATATATATATATATATATATATATATATATATATATATATATATAGTATACATATATATTTTATTTATACACGAAATCTCTGGTCTTTGGGAATAAGTCAACTTCAATTGACGCTTTGGAAGCCAACATTACTCGTGTCGTTCGCGAGATACGGGTTGCTATGCTGGAGTGCGTTGTCCAAAATTGGACCCTCAGGATGGACCATTTACGGCGTAGTTTTTGTCAACATTTAAACAAGATAACCTTTAAAAAGTGAATGTGATAGATTTTTCTTTCGACTCAAAATAAAATTTTTATCATCGAATTCAATTTTATGTCTTTTGTTTGAGATTAAAGACCAAACCTTATAATGAATCAATCTGTATATAGAACCAAGGTGTGTTCATAAATTAAGGTGACTTTGTATTTTTAAGGAAAAATATTTATTTATTCGTCAAAATTTATGTTGTTTCCTTCAAAGTAATATCCCTCAGATACAATACACGTATTCTAACGCTTTTTCCAATCCTCGAAGAACTTCTCATAAGCACTATTCGTTACAGCCTTGAGCTCTTCCAGCGGTACGGTCTTGGCTGACCGGGGCTCTTCCATTGGAACGATTCGGCTTTGGTTTCGAGATAATAACCATATACTCATGATTTGTCACCAGTTATGACTCTTGTGAGCAAATTAGGATCATCATTGACGTCTGTCAACAGCTCATGCGACGATTCTTTTGGTCAAAATTAAGCAGTTTTGGAACAAACTTCGCTGACACATGTCCTATGGCCAAAACGTTCAAAACAATTTAATGGCGCGGGCCAACCGATATGCAAACATTCTCAGCAACTTCTCTGATAGTGATTCGACGGTTTTCCGAAACAATTTTCTTCACTGCTTGAATGTTTTCATCTGTTGTTGACGTGATTGGGCGTCCAGAACAAAGTTCGTCATTGGAATCTTCCCGGGCATCTTGGAAGAGTTTGTACCACTTGTAAACCTCTTTTTTAGGGTTTTGCAAAATAATGTTACAAAACTCTACTAAAATCGCTTCCTGCCTGTCCGTCCGTGTGTCACAGCAGTTTTTCTAGCAAACTACTTAAGCTAGAAACATCAAATTTTGTATGGAGGTGTAAAGTGGTGCTCTCTTCAAAGTTCAACTACAAAACAATTTTATAAGGTATTTAAGGGGGTCTCCCCATATAGGGGAGTGACCCCCGGAAAAAAAAATTTTCATCCAAGGTAGCCGATATGGGTATCAAATGAAAGGCTTTAATGAGAACTTTTCAAAACAGGTCTTAGTTTGACAAAGTTTGCTTCGAGGGGCACACAGGGAAGGGAAATACACGGAAAATTTGTGTCCCCCCGCCTCGCAATTGGACACCTTTTTCTTCTTCTGTTTTAGCACTACAGCCCCTCTCGGGCCTTCGCTTAGAGATAGTTAGAGTATCTCATTTTCATGACTGTATTGATTTTTTCGGAAGTTGGTTTGGTCAGCACCATGCTCCCGTGTGTCTGCTCAGCTATAATATGATCTGATTAAATCAGTACATATCACCACTGAGTGAACACTCGTAGTCTGTCCGAAAAACCCCCTGAACTAAATCACGTTGTTCCCAACGAGATTTGAACCTAGGACCTTCGGCTTATGCGTCTCATGCCCTTACCACTAGACCACACAGACATCTGCTATCCGATAAATCTGAAAAAATTTAGGGGTGGAGATTTTTATGAGTACAACAACAACAAATACCGTAGAAGTCAAAATTCGCTCAATTTTGTTAATAATGGTATGATATTCGAATTTCACATTTTCCCCATTAAAATCGTGTAGGTACCCTTAAACTGATTGAAATTTGACCTTTAAGTAGTCCTAAGAAAGGTCCTTAAACTATGTAAGTTTGATGAAAATCGAATGATATACACGGAAGTTATAGCCATTTGAAATTTCTCCAATTACAACAATAATAACCCATAATTTTGGTATTTTACGGACTCTCTATCGAATCAATCACCGCAGTTTTGATTTGATCTTCTTGAAATTTTCAAATAAGGGCAATTGCATAAATATTTTTAGGAGTTCATGATTTGAGTGATTTTTGTTGGTTTGCAACAAAATGGCGACCGTTGAAAATAGAAAAACAATGAATTTTCTTTTAAACGTGCACATCTCTTTGAGATATTTCTTGACTTTATTCGTTATTGGTGACTGCATTTCTGAGAAGTTGAGTACAAAACTCTTGTTACTAGAGCGTAGGTCTGTTTACCCAACTTGTTTTTACTTAGAACAGTTTCACCGTATGCCACTGTCAACACTTCAGGTGTTTTGAAGCACTTAATTTCACATTTTACACAAAATTTCTAACTGTTATACCTCCCATAAACAAACTAAACATATTATACAGCTGAAACTGTGACGGATAATCGAATGTGCGTTACCGGGGAAATTTGCAAAGCCAACTTACTTATTGAATACACCTCGTATATATATATATATATATATATATATATATATATATATATATATATATATATATATATATATATTTACATATATATATATATATATATATATATATATATATATATATATATTTACATATATATAAATATATATATATATATATATATATATATATATATATATATATCCCTGGCCATATTATTAGACCCATGCTTTTTTAACTACACATCACGTTCATTATTAGATAGTTTTCGTCAAACTATGAGAAAGCATATATTATACAATGAGTTTTATTCAAAAATTAGTGATTTACATTGGATTAAAGCATTTATGTTAATGAAACACGATTTTTCGCCAAGATCAGTATTTTTATGGCCACCTTTAGCAGCCAACACGGCTGCTATACAACGGGGCATGCTGTCAATGCAATTCTCAATCTTTTTTCTGATCTCTGCGTTATTTTTCCAAGTGTCATTGAGTACACGAATCAGATCCTGCTTGGTTGTAGGAGCATGCTTAGAAACTTCACGTTTCATAAAGTCCCAAGCATTCTCTATAGGATTCATGCCTGGAGAATTTCCAGGCCAGTCAAGAACGGTGACTTTTTTCTTCTCTAAGTACGTTGGTATACGTTTAGAACAGTGGCACGGTGCACCATCGTGCATAAAAATTGGCTTCTCACGTTTTTTGAACCAGTTTTTCACCGTTGGAAGTAGCTGTTTTTCCAACACCCTCTCGTATTGTTCTGAATTCCTTGTACCTTCCACGATGTACAGGGGCCCTGGACCTTTCATACTTATGACAGACCATGCCATAACCGAAGGAGGATGTTTTATTGTTTGAACAATACAATCTTTCTTGTATTTCTCATCCGACCGACGCCTAACAAACTGAGCTCTTCCGATCAATGCTTGAAAAGTCTATTCATCTGAGAAATTTACCAGTAAAATATTAAAAATACCGAGGATTTTCACAAATTTTACTAAAATTTGGAATTTATAATAGAAATATATTGTAAAGTTACTTTTTTCCAGTCATCTTTTGTGAAATTCTTATACTTTTGGGCCCATCTGTAACGTTTGGTAATCATGGCTCGTGTGAGGCTAGGTTTGCGTGCCGGTCTTCGGGAGACAAGACCTTCTTCAGCTAAGCTTCGTCGTAATGTTCTTTCAGAAATTTGTATTCCTGCTTCAGTAATGTCTTTTTCCAAACGATTCAAGGCCATTTTTCAATTTTGGATGCATATATCACGAATTTTTTTGTCTGTACACTCGGAAGTTATTCGAGGACGACCAGACGCACCATCGCGTTTGACCTTTAAATCTTCGCTAAGGTCAATCTTTTTTTTATATGCTTCACTGAACATCACGAGACATTTAAAATTTTAGCTATTTCATACTGGCTCATGTTTACCTTTCATCATACCGGCAATTCGGCCAATTCTAGTAGGAGATAAATCACGTCGTTTACCCATTCTGAAAATTACATAATTATCACAAATCGCAAGAGTTTTACACTATTTTCATGAAAATGGGTCAAAGCATCAATAAAGAACTTACTTCAGCAATGTTTGTGTATTTCACGCAATGGAAATAGGTATTTTACACAATAGAGCCTGTTGCACTGTATTTGATGTTTATGTATTTACTTTAAGTTTTTATTACAGAACTGCTGCCATCTAAATTTGAACGTGGTAACTGTATGAACAATTACATAAAATGTTACCATAAGTATTAAACTAGGGGTTTTCCCAACGAAAGTTAACAGTCTCGCAATGAAACAACAAAAAATGCTGTGAAATATTCATTTTTCAGCATGGGTCTAATAATAATATATATATATATATATATATATATATATATATATATATATATATATAAGAGGGGTATCGGTTAATTCAGGCGGTTTTTTTCAAAAATTGAAGCTTTACTGTAAAAAATTGCTTTTCGACGATCGGAAATGGTTTGTTGAGCGATGCCAAGTGATTTTGCAAGTTTGGGATGGATCTTGGTCAAGCAATGCCTCTAATTCGTGATCTTCAAACTTTTTTAGCTGTCCGGCCCGTTCATCGTCCTCCAAGTCAAAATTGCAAACCACTTCTGGTACATACGTTCAGCTAGAGCATGCACACCAGACACTTCCACCAAAATACAATGACTTTCGGCAGCCTTTTTCTTCAATGAAGAAGTACTCCCTGCAAAAACACTTTATTCGACACAAATCTCGACATTGTCTCATTAAAAAAAAAATATTGTTGTTTACGCTTCAGCTAAATGACACATACTTATTCTAAAAATATATGACAGTAGCTGCCCAATTCATATTTGGAAAGGTGAATCACTGGAATAAAAATCAAGTTACGCCATATGTTACAGAACCGCACGAGTTAACCGGTACCCCTATTATATATATTGTTACACGTCCAAAGAATTCTGCTAGCTACTGTCACAAATGTTCTCGCTACTATTAATAACATCATGATCAATAAACGAATGTACTCGAAATCACAAGTATTGGCCAAGCATGATCAATATCTGAAAGTGACGCCACTGCGGGGTATTCGGAACTGCTCGAATATTCCAGTTAGTTCTCGCCAGAACATTCGTCAACATACGAGAAATGGATTGTATAACTAGAGATCCTATATAAAGCCGAGCTGAATGAATGGGGAGGAAAAGTAAAACCACTATAGTAGAAACTGCGATAGTGTGGAGCGCGAATTAAAGGCGATAGATAGTGAAGTGATTTTCGTAACCACCTCTCCAGCCCCAGTTATAACCTCAGCGCAAAACACATCCAGAAATGTGCAAGCACAAATATTCAACGGGTAAACGGTCTGGAGCATTTATAAAATGCTCCGGACCGTTTTGTGTGTTTAATTTGTTTTGTTTTTATTTGTTGATGGTTTTCATCAATTATTACTTTTATTTACCCTGTATTTATAATGTTGCGTATAAACGATTCTAATTTTACTAAGTATTGTTGCCCTGTCACACAAAAACGACGGGATGAGCGTGCATGCGAATCACATTTCTCTATTCAGGATACACTATAAAAGTCACTATTAATCCAGCAACGTTAAGGTTGGGTCTAAATTAACCGGCATGTTTATAATTTTTTAATATTTTTGAACGGATGCACGCAACGTCACCGTTCTCTCAGAAGCTGAAACCAACATAGTACTATACAGGCTTTGGACTCTAAGTCAGTCAAGCGATTGCCGCTACATGCGTGCAATTTTTAGAAGGGTAATTTTGACCCATCCTCACAACTAACGTGATAATTTTGTGCCCTGTCATCTCCGCGTACACATTGTTGTTTTTTTGTGTTTATGTAATAATTGGTAGGTTATGATTTTACTTTTGCATAAAGGTATCTGTTTGCCGAAAATAAACAATGGACCAATTCTTGAGCAGTCTGATTTGGGAAATGAATCAAAAAGTAGCGGCTATGTTGAAGAAGCGGATCAAATTAGTATGCAAAGTCAACCATACGATACAGAACAAGCATGTTCAAAAAGTAACGACAACAACGTTCCACTGTCAAAAATTTGTTGGCAATTTCATTCGAACACAATCCGTGTCCAATTTCAAGAGCAAGAGCGTCCGCAATCAAATGCAGAAACTTCAAATCTTGAGGTAAGAAGACGTTACAGTTTGGCTGAAGACACCTTTTCGACAAAATATAAGCACAAGAGCTGTAAATATAATCACTCAATTGCCAGGTGTGAGACAAGAAGCAAAGTCTGCTGGCTCTGAGTTAGAATGCTAGGGTCTATTTATCATGTTACAGAAAATTTCAGCACATACTAATGCACACATTCAACTTAATATTGCATTGTGTATAGATATGTTAAAGCACACTTATATGAAGGAATGCAGCATGACAAAATTCAAAGCATTTATTGGCCTTTTATATATTGTTGGCCAAACCTGTTCGGGGTGACAACATTTGAGTGACGTTTGGGCTTCTGACGGTACAGGAGTAAAAATATTTAAGCATGTAATGTCTGAACAACGTTTTCATTTTACACAAAGCTGTTTGTCTTTTGATGATGATACTTCTCGCGAGCAAAGGAAACTGTTCAATAATTTAGTACCAATCAGACATCTATTTGAAACTTTCGTCGGAAATTGTAAAACTGCTTATACCCCTAGTGATTGTCAAACTATCGATGTAATGTTAATAGCTTATCGCGGCCGATGCAATTTTTTATCAATATATACCTTTCAAACCAGCAAAATATGGTTTTAGTAGATGCTTCAAATTACTACATCTTGGATCTGGAAATATATCCCGGAAAACAACATATTGGTTCTTTTGAGGCAGACAATGAGCCCTACGATGTTGTGAATCACATTGTTCAGCCTATTTCTAAATCAAACTGGAACGTAACTATTGGTGACTGGTTTACCAGCTACGAACTTGTCCAACATTTGCTCAAAGAGCACAAGTTGACATCAGTTGGTACCTTACGAAAAAACAAAAGACAGGTCCCTCCGGAATTCACTAAAATTCGTAGAAGTTAAGTGTTTCGTCTCAGTAAGCAAGGCTTTTCTGCAAATTTATACAGCGACAATGGCACCCAGTTCATTGGTGCTGACCAAATTATGCGAGAAGATCTACGTCAATGGAACAGCGATTGTGTGTTGCAGCACATCTCCGATGCTGGTGTCTTTTGGCATTTCAATCCATCGACTGCACCTCAGCATGGTGGACTGTGGGAAGCAGCAGTCCAGTTAATGAAGAAGCATCTCCTGCGCATAATGGGTGACCAGATTATGCAATCTTACACCCTCAATACCCTGCTTGTACATATTGAGGCCTTCCTGAATTCGCGGCCACTCATCACACTACGTGATGATCGGGAAGACAACCACTTCGCGCTGACACCAGTTAGTTTCCTGGTTGGGCACCAACTGTCGGCCCGATCAGAATGTCCACTTCCTGAAGTTCCCGAGAATCGACTCAAAAACTGGCAACTCCTCCAAAAGGCCTTTCAACAATTTTGGCAACGATGACAAGACGACTCTACAGATTAGGAGTGGAGTAAATGGGCACGTCTGGAACCAAACCTCCAGGCAAACGACGTCGTTCTCATCAAGAACGAGTTTGTACTTCCTACTTCCGAGTTTGTACTTCCTACTTCCTACTTCCTTTCTATAATACTGAGCAAACTTCACTGGGTGACACGAAGCTAACTTGACTGAAAGTGGGTGAAATGAGACGATGCCGAACTGGAGCGTTAGCGTTTCACAACAAGGGACTGATGAATTTGAAGTTTTCACAGTAACAACGTGGTTGTGCGGACCTCCGGTTTCTCATTGGAATTCAGATTGTTGTAGCTGTCTTATTTTGAAAATAAATTTTGAATTGTTGACTGTGTGTTTTCTCTCAGAAACACACTTATCACGTGTACAGAACTTGTACACAAATAAGTCCCCATTTGGAGCGCGATCAATTCCGATATGACGCACAAACTTAAATCTGTCAAGAACATGTGCCAATAAGACCTCATGTGTAGTACGACGAAAATTTGGATAGCTGTTTGCTTACCACTTGTGTTATCGTAGCATATAATTTCCGTCTGATTTAATTTCAGAACAGAGTGAAATACATATGTATATAACAGAACAAAAACGGAGTAAAAGTTTGTTGAATGGAATCGCGGAGTGTTGAACCCGAAGTCGAAGTGAAAATACTTCAATCGGAGTAGTTTTGGCACCACTGAAACGGACAACACTTCTTTTGTTTCTTTGTAAAAAGGTACGTAAAGAGGAATTTTGCTAAATTATGCAGAAAAAATATATGTGCATCTGTTACCCGAAAGGGACGAACGCTAGTGCTTATCATTGCAGTGGAGCATTCCATTTTAATAGGGAATCAATAATAATTTCTGTATAATATAAGTTAACTAGCGATTCCCTGGGAACCGCCAACCATGCAAATTTTACATTTTCAGGGAAACTTCGCGCCAGACGCTGATTCTGCAAATCTAAATTCCAAAGAAAACCATTTCGGTCAACACTTTCCCACATTCACGGAAAGTGCAATGGCAGCATAACATTATTATAAATTAACACATCCAACATTGTCAATTGTCATTGTAATTCCTAAATTCGTGTACGACGGGGAAACGCTACCCGTCTGTTAATAAATATTTTTTTTGGTAGCAACCGGAGTAATTTGTTAACTGGCGCCCAACGTGGGGCTGTGAACGTGCGTGCGTGAAAGTTAGAAAAAAAAAACAAGTTAATAGCACTTAGTTAAAATTGGTGGATGGATCATTTTGTAAAATTTATTTTACAAATAAGTAGAAGATCCTAACACATAGCTGAGACTGGCGTGTGGTCCACTTGCGTGCCTGTGCGAAGTTTTTTCGTGGAAAATAACCAAAGAAGATCCAGGACAATAAACAGTTTCCATGCTTGCGAATAAAGTGATATCTGGAACGACAACCAAGCTCCGAAGACCGTACGCATAACCGGATAGGCCCCTGAGTAGCGGAAATAATCAAAACCGGCAAAAAGGAATACGCCAAATGATACAGTTCGACAGCCCAAGAGAAGAACCCACAAATTTGGGAATACAGTGGCCATTCAAACATGAGGAACAACTGGAACATATTAATTTCTGCGTAAGTTAATATCCATAGAATGTTTGCATAGAGTATTGAAAAACGAGAAATTATTTCTTTCCATTAAATCTTTCAATATTTTGCGATAAGAAAGAAAGTTATTTAAAATCTATTTATAAGCTTTTGTGGTATTTCATCATTTATTAAATGCCTTATTAATAAACAATTAAAAATATATATGCAAAAGATTTATTTCCATCATTTTATCCGGAAAAAAGATCGGGTTTTCAACAATTGAATAATAATAATATAGTGAAAGTGAAAGCTGATCGACTATTTATATTCTAGTTTATATATATATATAAGGTGTTGCCTTGCAAATTCGGTTCTTGACCAAAGTTTAAACGTGAAAATTAAAACATAGAATTCTCCAAGAATCGCTGCTTTGTCAGTTTTTAACTATACAAATTTCGCTCAGAAAGCCGCCACATGATTTTTTGCCATTTTGATTGTTGTGCTTTGTCGGTTTTTAATTAAACAAATTTCGCTTAGAAAGCTGCCGTTTGATTTTTTGTCATTTTTGATTATTGATGTTGTGCCTTTTTCTGCTAACCTGCGCGTTGAAATTGTGGTCATTTTCTTTGATTGTTGTTGTTGTGCCCTTTCTCCTAACTTGCGCGGGTAACTTCGATACTCAATATCTTTTGTGATTTTTGATCAAAAGGAACGTGTGGTTTCTAGCCCTTTACAAATTTCTAATATGTCGAATCCAGAGAACCTCATTCGCCCAGCGCGACTTCCTGCCCGACATAATAATGGGGACGAGTTTCAAAATAATCCACCTGCCAATGCCTACAATAGGCCACCTATTGAGGCTCCACAGAATCCTGCAGGTGCACGAAACGAAAGTATCCCTATAAACAAACTGACCGAACTTATTAGCCGAATTGTGTTGTAATCAGTCTAAGAGCAGGTGCCACACATTTTCAATAGATTGATTAACCCAGCATCCGATATAAACAACGAATCGGATGTGAGTATAAGTGCAGGTCACGATAGGAGTTTGTCTGGTATGGATCGAATCCCTAATGTCGTAAAAAGTTTAACAGATTTTTCAGGCAATCCTGGTGAATATAGTTCGTGGAAGAAAAGTGTCGAAAGGATACTTAAAATCCATGAACATCTTAAAGGAACCCCCAAATACTATGGTACCCTGTCTGTCATCAGGAATAAGGTAGTTGGCCAAGTCATACAACACTCTACTAAACTGGGGAAAAATCTCTAAGTGTCTGACACTACATTATGCAGACAAGAGGGACTTGGGTACACTCGAGTACCAAATGACTACTCTGATCCAAGGGAATAGTAGCGTACACGAATTTTACTAAGCTGTACACCACCATCTTTCACTCATATTAAATAGCTTTCCTCAATAGATATGGGCCAGGAATCATTGAATAATATGACTCAATGCTATCGAGACAAGTCTCTCGATACTTTCATTAGAGGGTTATCAGGAGACCTTCCTAAACTCTTAAGTATCCGTGAGCCAGTTGACCTACCACAGGCTCAACATCTATGTCTCAAATTGGAAAATATGAACTATCGCGCGCAACACGCAAATAATATTCAACATGGCACACGTAAACCTCCTATTCTAAACCCACCACCGCTTCCTCCGAAGAAAAATCATTTAAATCAAACACGACCATCTGCTCAACAAACACTAAGGCAAACCTTTTACCCTGAACTTATCTATAATCCGAGCATCCCCCAGCCTCCAAGATTCCATCAGCCGAGGTTTCCTCAGCAATATGACAACAAATTGCCACTGCCACCTAAGCCACGAGGAATAGAGCCCGTGGATATCGACCACTCTCTAAGAACTAATGCAGTCAATTATGAAAATAGACCTGGACCAAGACCTCCCTATGCCCCAAAATACTTCAACTTCTTGACCACACACATGGACATAAACAGCAACGCATATACTTGACAGAAAATATATCACCAGAAATGGCGAACGAAACTATGGAGCATCTGCAACAAGAAATGGAAAGGCAAGAACTCATTGATTTTCTGGCTGACAAAGATACCGAACCTTTCCCTAGTGATTTACGCGATGGCAATTTAGAATCTTCCGAAATCAACGAAAACCAGGATGACATTCATTTTTTAAGATTAAACAGCTCTTCGCTGCCTTACATCGAAAGGAAAGCGAGGAGCGGCGAGATACTAAGATTCAAATAAGAATTATATTCAAGCTCGCTACATAAAAAATCCCACGAAAAACAACGAGCCATTCAGCGTAAACTCCGTTGGAGGAACAGTTGATATGACACACCATGCATTTGTTGACCTATTCGACTAAACTAAAACTAAAATTTTTCATTTTACCCAGTCTGAAAACGTTAACAGGAAGAATTGGAAACGATAACCTTAAAGCTATGAATGCAGTTATTCATACAAAGGGGAACTTCATGGTTATCGGCCTTGGTATACAACTTCCGCTCAAACAACATGCATCGCAATCTGTGAATAAACTAGCCATAAATACAGAGCATCTCACGTTAGGTCGAAAGAAACAACTTAAAACTATTTTGGATAAGTTTTCCAACCTTTTCTCTGAGCCAGGTAAAAAACTGACCTATACTACAACAGTGCAAGGGGAAATACGTACAACCACGAACGACCCCATCCACAGCAAATCTTACCCTTATCCAGCCGCATTAAAATCCGGAATCGAAAAAGAGGTTGCGCGCCTGTTGGATGATTGTATCATTAGACCATCTAGATCACCATACAAATCTCCAGTGTGGATTGTCCCGCAAAAAAAAATGGACTCTTCTGGGGGAAAAAAGTTTTGAATGGTAATCGATTACCGTAAGTTGAATTCAGTCACGATCCTCGATAAATATCCCATTTCTGCGATAAATGAAGTGCTTTCTAATCTCGGGAAAAACAAACTCTTCTCCATTATTGACTTAAAGAGTGGGTTTCACCAGATTCCTCTCAAAAATAAATGTGTCGAGAAAACCGACCTTTCGATTAATAATGGTAAATACGAATTCCTTAGGTTGCCTTTCGGGCTCAAAAATGCACCCTCCATATTCCAACGTGCATTAGATGATATCTTGCGGGAACATATTGGATTACGATGCTACGTCTATATTGACAACATCATCATTTTTGGTAAAGACGAAGCAGATCACTTTCAGAACAAAGAAATTGTTCTTAAAACATGAAAGTACAAGCAGATAAGTGCGAGTTCCTTAAAAGGGAAGTTAAATTTTTGGGATTCAGTATCAGTGCCGAAGGTATAAAACAAACCCCAAAAAAGTGGAGGCAATTGCTTCATTTCCCCCACCTAGGACATTAAAAGATCTGCGATCATTTCTTGGAATGTCAGGATATTATCGCCGCTTTATAAGTGATTACGCAAAACTTGCAAAGCCCCTGGCATTCCTTTTGAGAGGGGAGGATGGACGACTGTCCAAGCACATCTCAAAAAATACTAAGATCACTCTCGACAAGGGAGCCATGGACGCATTTTTAAATTAAGGAAAATACTCACATTTAAAGATGTTGTTCTGTCGCACCCAAATTTTGAAAAGGACTTCAAATTAACAACTGACGCGTCTAACTATGCCATTGGTGAGGTTCTTTCTCAAGATAACAAACCAATCTCTTTCTTGTCGCGCACCTTAAATAAAACCGAGGAAAACTACGCAGCAAATGAGAAGGAGATGTTGGCCATCATATGGGCACTAAAAAGCTATGAAACTTCTTATGGATAACGTAAGGTCAGAATCTACACCGATCATCAGCCTCTTACTTATGCACTGAGCAATAAGAACACAAACACCAAAATGAAGCGCTGGAAGTTAGCCCTAGAAGAGTATAATTAAGAACTCTTGTACAAGCCGGGGAAGGCAAACGTTGTTGCAGATTCCCTATCAAGGCCACCAGATCCCCCTGAAGATAATTCACTAACACCTACCGAGCATAGCGATCAAAGTTCTTAACAAAACTTGATTCCTATAGTGGAAGCTCCAATAAATGTTTTTCGCAACCAACTTCTTTTGAATAAAGGTGATGAGATGAGCTACCAGATAATCAACTCTTTTGATAGCTACACTAGGTAATTCAAATTTTCAAGCGGTACTTGAACCCCAACACGGTCTACGGACTCATGACCGATGAAAGGAAATTGGGACTTATACAGGAAATTTACCCACAACACTTTCAAAACTATAAAATTCGTTTTAAACGTAAAATCGTTGAGGATCGACAGAATGAAGTGAAATAGGAGGAGAGAATACTTAATACTTATCGTAGAGCCCATAAAAATGCCAAAGAAAACAGGCTGCAGATACTAGAGCGAAGTGAACGGCCAAATAGAGCGCCCTCACTCAACTCTTATTGAGATCATGAGATGTCTCAAAAGAGACGATCCCCAACGTCCCTTCAAATAATTGCTCCAAAGGGCAGTGAACAAATATAATTTCACTATCCATTCCACCACGGGTAGGAAACCTGTAGAACTCTATCTCGGCCGCCTGCCAAGATAACCCCCGAAGAATTTGAACAAAGAAAAATTAAAAAACAAACAAGAAGAAGGATTTAAATCACCACAATAAAACTAGGAAGCCTTTGAAAAACTACAATGTTGGAGAAGTCATTTTTGTCAAAAGAAATCAAAGGTTACGTTCAAAATTAACCCCCAGGTATAAGCAGGAAATTGTTAGGGAAAATAAAAATACTACAGTTATCACGGAATCTGGGAAAAAAATTCATGAAAGTAATATACGCAACTCAATTTCGTTTTCAAGACTCACCATTCACATGGTCAACTGTAAAGTAAAAATCTTTGACTACACAAACTCCCAGATCATCACCATCAGAGCGGGGCAGGCAAAGGTAACAACAGAAAATTTCAACATCATACACGATGTGAATATTTTGCAATACGCTGAAGTAACATCTGAAATATCAATGATGGTCAAACGTGAAATCAATAAGAGCAATCCGTTAAAACCCTACTTTGACGATGCGCTTACCCAAACCCAGCAACTTCTGAGACACCTATCACCAAGAATTGGTAAAAGATCTTTGGACTTCATTGGTACTGCCTGGAAATGGGTCGCAGGTAATCCTGACCATGAGAACTTTAATATCATCCAAGATAAAATAAACAATAAACTTAAAAACAACAACAATCAAACCATCATAAATAAATCGCTTACAGACCAAATGAATAACCTTACACGTATTTCCAATCAGTGAGCATCATAACCATGAGGTAACTACAAGCTTACAATACAAACTCAGATTATTAAAAGGAGAATTAACACTAATTAATTATGCTTTGGATTTTGCGAATATTTTTACTGTAAATTCAATAATGTTATCGAAAAAGGAAATAAATAAAGCGACTGAAATTTTAGACAAAGAAAATTTTCCATACAGCTCAATTGACGATGCCCTTAAATCAGCCGAAATTAAAATTGTAACAAATGACAAAACCCTTTTATATATTGTAAAAATTCCTATTACAACATTTGAACCGTTTGAAAAATCCACCAAAATAAAATCATAAGAAATCATGACAAAATGTACGGTATACTAGCTGATTGTAGAACATTTAATGAGTTGTCCATTTGTAAGCAAACAGATCTTTTGGATATTAGCAAATTCTACATGTCTCCCTCACGTCCTAAGAAGCCTCAACTCCAGGTGCAACATAATCAGCGGTTTGCAAATACCCGAAATCGAAGAAATCACCACCGATATGGTCCTAGTAAACGATTTTCATGGATCAGTTCTAATTAATGATGAATCTCGAGAGCTTTGCGGCACTTTCGTCATAAAACGCACTTTTGCCTTAAGGGATGGATGCCTCGATATGGCAAGCACTTCCTGCTATCTTCCAACCAACGCCTTACGAGAAACAATACAGACAGATTCTTTCTCTGGAAGCCATTAACGAGTTACATATCAACAACACAAAGCGAATCGAACTCCTAAAAGGCAGAAATATCTTGGAACGCTGGACCAACTATGGGATAAGCCTATTTACTCTATCGCTTTTACTTATAATTATAATTCCCAGGTTTTTTAAAAAGGACGTGAAAGTTTCAATCAGCCAACCTTCAACAAGACAAGAATCAAGCACGCGACCCAATACAAAACTTTCATCGCACGAGTTACGATACCTGCACGATACCCGGGACGCAACCCTTCCAACAGCAATGTCAGCGACTTCAAATATTAAGATTCACACGAATCGTACCTTAACATGACACCTGATCATAACGTTTCACCTCATTTCAGTTTTAACATATTGCACATATCCGGCACATGCAACGGAGTCAGCACATTTTTTAACTTCAAACTAGAATCAAACACCTCATGTAATCGTTCAGTCTAAAATTGTAATTAGCAGTAGAAAGAAGTAATAAAGGTTTAACTAAAATTAAAATCAACGCTTTGTTTTTTTTGAGAACAGTTAGTAAAAGTACATAAGTGGCGCAGTCGTTCGGATAGTGAAAATTGCCTACGGTGTTCGACGGTTAATCGACTACGGTGATTTTTAATTGTCCCTCAAAATTCGGCGGATTACCGAATTAGTTCGACTTGTTGTACTCGACGGAATATCGAGAAACGGCGCAATTAACTGTAAAAGAGTGAATATCGAACAAACATTTGGAGTGAAAACGATAAAGTTACGAGAGATGAATGGATCATATCACAATGATAAATTGGATTATTTTGCTCACGTAAGTCAGTTGTTCACTATTCCTTTAATCCTTTCCTTAATTACTAACTAATCTAACCAATGCTTGACTTAGAATAAGGCCCTATCCTAAAATAATTAGGCATCTTAGAAGAATTCCTTTAACAAATACATTGATTGAGGAAACAGACAGTGCGCTTGAATTTTGTGAAAACCTCGGTGTGACAAGTGATTATAGTGTCGATCTCTCTTCTACAAACGAACTTTGTGCTAATTCTTCAATAAACACGGACCAAATTGATTCAACTATGTCAGTTGTAGACATTTTCAACGCGCTTCGAGTCCCAGACGCAATAAAGGATATACCAAAATTTAGCGGAAATCCAAGATTGCGTCACGATTTTATCAACAATGTTGAAGAAATCCTTGCATTAGCCAGTAACGTAGAGCCTGCATATGCAAGAGTGTTACTACGGGCCATACGTAACAAGATCGATGGACCCGCTAATGAGGTTTTAAATATGTACGGGACGCCGCTGGAATGGAAAGAGATAAAGAACAATCTTATCCTCCATTACAGTGATAAGCGGAATGAAACCTCATTAATAAGAGACCTCTGTGACATGAAACAGCGTGATAAAACAGTGGAGAAATTTTACAGCAAAATCATTGAGATTCTGTCGACCATTTTAGCCCATGTTCAAATACATGAGACGAATGCTGACGTGATCAAAGCAAAACGCAAACTCTATTCCGAAATGTGCCTCAATACCTTCCTTGCAGGTCTTCGAGAACCACTTGGCTCTACAATTCGAGCTATGCAGCCTGAAACACTTGCTGTGGCATTCTCTCACTGCATAAAAGAGCAGAACATATTTTATGCGAAAAGCGATAGCTCAATTTCCAACAAGAAACCGCAATCCATAAATAACAGTGGCCAAAAGTTACACTTAAACCCTATGTTTGGTCAATCTAATTTATTCGCCAATTTCGCTACCCCAATATTTCGCACAAATTTTCAACAACCTACAGGAAGTCCATATCAACAAAGAATGCCGAATGTCCAAGGGCCCAATTTGTTTCAACAAAGAAACCCCCAGTTCCAAGGCTACTTTAACCGACCTTTCCAACCAAATCAACAACTAAGGACCCAATTTTACAGTGGGCCTACTCAACAATCAGGCTCACAGTTTAGAAACTCAAATTTTTCAAGATCCGAACCAATGGACACGAGTTCCGGCCATACACATCTCAGACAAGGACAAAACAGACAACCAGTATTTCAATCCAACCCAGGAAACAGTAATTTCTTCCGATCTACGGGACCTCCAAGATTCGTCAGCAAGGAGCTTATTAACATATCTGAAACAAATCATTCAAGTAATGAAAACAATGCCTCTAAAACCTTTGTACCAGCCCCTAACGAGTCCTATCAACAAGACCTCGACAGATATTACTCATACGAAAACTCAGAATTCACGGACGAGAGAACACACGAAACTACCGACGCCAACGGACAGGACATTACTTACGGACTAAATGACAATCAATATCATGATCAGGAAATTGATGATGGAAATTTTACATTACCCGCCTCGACCAATCCACAGGTTACATAGATGTGAACGTTCACGGATCCAACCTACCTTGCATTCAAATATCCTCACCTTTTGATCGTCCCCTTAAATTTCTTATCGATACAGGCTCCTCATCTTCCTTTTTGAACCCCGAGTTTGTTCATTCAGATGATATCCAGAAGACAAAACCAACCGTAATTAATACCGTTTTGAATAAACACAAGCTAGAGGAAATCGTGACACTACCACTTTTCAGCGAATTCAATCAAACAGGTGAAATAAGATTCTTGATTTTTAAATTCCACCAGTATTTCGACGGACTCCTTGGATTAGATGCTCTTACTACTTTAAATGCTAATGTAGACATAGCAAATAAAACTCAAATTACAAATCACTCCGTAATACCCCTGTATTTCAAACCAAATCTTACATCCGAAAAATATACTGTACCTGCAAATTCTAGATTTGTCGCGAAATTACCTGTAGACATTCATTGTGGGGATATTTTTATTCACAACACAGAAGTGGCACCAAATCTTATAATTTCAGAGGGCGTTTATCGAGCCAAAGATTGGTATTCCCCTTTAGTAGTAACAAACTACTCCAAGGAAGATAAGATTTTATACCTGGAACAACCGTTGAAAGTTACCAGACTATCAGGAGATGAATATAACGAAGTGAGTAATTTTAACATAGATTGCATTCCCGAAATGGATTGTCTTCTTCCATCTAAAGACATCACCGAACTGATTAGAGTATCCCATCTAAATAACGAGGAACGGGAACTCATATACAAAATCTGTCACGATTACAATGATACATTCTTTCGGGAGGGCCAGAAACTAAGCTTCACCAATCAGATCAAACATCGGATCCAAACCACGGACGATATACCAATTTACACCAAATCCTACAGGTATCCCTACATACATAAAGAGGAAGTCAGGAACCAAATTTCTGATATGCTCGAGCAAGGCATAATAAGACCCAGCCACTCGCCCTGGAGCTCGCCCGTATGGATAGTCCCGAAGAAAAGAGACGCAAGCGGCAAACAAAAGTGGCAGCTAGTCATTGACTACCGCAAACTAAATGAGAAAACCGTAACAGATCGATATCCATTACCCAATATATCAGACATATTGGACAAGCTTGGAAAATGCTTATACTTTTCAACAATTGACCTCGCGAGTGAGTTCCATCAGATCGAGATGGGCCCCAAGGACATCAGCAAGACAGGTTTCACAGTTGAGGGTGGGCATTACGAATATATCCGTATGCCCTTCGGATTAAAAAATGCTCCATCAACATTTCAACGCGTGATGGATAACGTGCTCCAAGATTTACAAGGGAAAATATGTCTCGTTTACTTGGACGATATTATTGTCTTTTCCACTTCCCTTCAAGAGCATGGTGAAAATTTACGCAAGGTCTTTAATAGGTTGCGTGATGCAAATTTTAAGGTACAACTCGACAAATCCGAATTTCTACACAAAGAAATTGCTTTCTTGGGGCATATAGTCTCAACTGAGGGAGTTAAGCCCAATCCGGATAAGATACAGGCAATTAGGAACTTTCCAATCCCTAAAAATCAGAAAGAACTTAAAGGTTTTCTTGGCCTTTTGGGCTACTACCGAAAGTTCATTAAAGATTTTGCCCAACTAACCAAACCGCTTACAACCTGTCTGAAAAAAGGTAACAACATTCAACTCACAGAACAATATGTTAAAACATTCGAGTTCTGCAAAAGCTTGCTAATGAACGAGCCTGTCTTACAGTACCCAGACTTCAACAAGCCATTTATACTGACTACGGACGCGAGTAACCACGCAATAGGTGCTGTATTATCGCAGGGATCAATTGGGAGTGACCGACCTGTCTGTTATGCTAGCCGTACACTGACAGACTCTGAAATTAACTACTCAACTATAGAAAAAGCACTACTTGCAATAGTGTGGGCTGTCAAATATTTCAGACCATACCTGTTTGGAAGGAAGTTCCAGATTGTTACAGACCATAAGCCTCTAACTTGGCTAATGAGCCTGAAGGATCCCAATTCAAAACTTGTCAGATGGCGTCTCAGATTAGAAGAATTTGATTACCAAGTTATATATAAAAAGAGAACTCAAAACAGTAACGCGGATGCATTAAGTAGAATAAGACCTCAAGATAATACCGGTAGCCTAAAAGCAGAGGTGAACGTTGGTGAATCCTCACCAGCAGATAACATGTCCGTCCAAGCTGAAATGGGATCAACTGTTCACTCAGCAGACAAAAACCTAGATGACGGCATTCCGATTTTGGAACGACCACTGAATGAGTTCTCCCTACAAACTATCTTCGAAAAATGTACTAGGACCCCGCATACATCCCTGGAAATGCCTTCAAAAATAAGCAAAGGAGAATAATCCGGATGCATGATTTCACTGAAAGCAACGTAACAGAACTTTTTAAAAAATACTTAGTCCCCAACAAAGTAAACGCCCTTTTTACCACCGATGAGATTTTTAAAACAATTCAAAGCACTTATTCTAAATTCTTCTCACAATCCCCAATTTTCAAGATCGTTCGCTGTAAGGAGTTCGTTCATGATATTATAGACTCAGATGAACAGGACAAAACCATAAATGACTACCACCTACACAACAACCATCGAGGTATCAACGAAACCGTTCGGCATCTTAAGCGAACGTATTACTTCCCTAACCTCAAGGACAAAGTCACTAAAATAATAAACAATTGCGATATTTGCCAGACACAAAAATACGACAGATGTCCCCCCAAATTACAATACGAAATTTCCGAAAGTCCTGAAAAACCTCTAGACAGCATATACATTGACATATACACCATCAGAGGCAAGCCTATCCTCACAATTATAGATCGCTTTTCCAAATTCGCAGCTGCTTACACGCTTCCAGCCAAAAACAGTTTAAGCATTGTCAGATCACTGAAACATTTTATTAGCATTCATGGTATACCCAAAAAACTGACCGCGGACTAAGGAACCGAAATGACATCGACCATATTCAAAGACTTTTGTACTCAATACGGAATCGTCTTACACCTTACTTCATTCCAACAAACAAGCAGCAACGCTTATGTCGAGAGATGGCATTCGACATTGACAGAGACATACAGAATCATCTTAGAAGAAAGAAAAAAACGTAATCTGGACGTAGACCATGAAGATATACTTAACGAAGTAGTAATCACATACAATAATGCCATCCACTCCACCACCAAACTAACACCATTCGAATTATTCACAGGTAGAACCCATGTATTTGACAAAACCATAAACTTTAAAAACCAACATGAATATCTAAATAAATTGAATGAATTTCGGTCTCAAATATACCCTCAAATTAAAAATCGCTTAGATAACTTAGCAAACAAGAATCTACAAAAGCTAAATTCAAATCGCGTTCAACCCCCAACCTTCCAAGCAAACGAAGACATTTTCCGAAAGGAATGTAGACGAAATAAAATTACCTCAAGATTCAGCAAGCAAAAAGTTCGAAAAGATAACAAACTAACACTAATTACTCACAAAAACCAAAAGCTACACAAAGCAAAAATTAAAAGGAAACGTAAATTTTAGACTAACGCTAGCAGTGCGATCCCAGAAGATAGAAATACAGATCCTCAACAACAACCAGGGCCTTCTACCTCTACGACTAGGGACAACTAGAATCATACGCTCGTTCGAGAACCTAGTGCACATAGTGAGACTAGACAAATACCAACAAACATTGAACAACATTCACACTACACTTCTTAACTATAACGATACACAGGCACCAGATACATTAGCGATACTTAAAATTAAACTTGACGAATTAGACCATAAACTCAAGGCACTGAAACCTACCATAAGACCAAAAAGAGGACTGATCAACGGCCTTGGGTCAGTTATTAAAGGAATCACAGGAAACATGGACGCAGACGATGCAGTCCAAATTAACAACGAAATCAAACAACTTACGTTGAACCAATCTGGTCTTCAAAATCAAATTAACGGTCAAACACGATTAAATAAGGCTTTCATGAAGAGATTTAGCAATATCACAGATCATATCAATAGCCAAACAGATGCCATTAACAAACACCTCGAAACCTCTCAAAATCAAATAAAGAGGGAACATAACACTATAATTCAACTGCAATATCTTAATCAAATCAATTATAACATAGACCTACTGAGCAACCACCTTACCGATATCGCGGAAGCCGTGATCCGTGCTCGGTTGAACATAATATCAAAACAAATTTTGAGCTCCGATGAACTAACAAAAATTTCGCAGACCCTACAAAATCAATCCGTGACTATCGAATCAGATGAACAAATCTATGAGCTACTAAATTTACAGGCATATTATAATCATTCGAACATTATTTTCAACATCCAAATACCCATACTCACTAACGAAACCTTCTCACTTTTCCATATTATCCCTCTTCCAATCAACCAGACCCACAGAATACAAACCAAACCATACGCAATTCCCACCCTAAAAAGTGTTCAACTACTTGACGCAAAATGCCCAAAAATCGAAGGGATATTTTACTGCCAAAAACAAAGGCCACTAAAAAACTGCAGTAATTGCAGATGCATCGCAGATTTCACAAATGGTCAGCCCACATCCTGCCGGCTCGAAAGCATTCCAGATACACCAGAAATATTTCAACCCGAGCCCAACTTCATCGTATTCATCAACATCCCAGAAACCACGATCAAATCAACATGCGGCCTTACCGATCGAGTAATATCTGGCACAGGACTGATACGCTATCAAGACTGCGAGATCGAAATCTTCAAAATAACGTACAGCAGCATAAACTCAGTATTTTGGGACGAAATAAATGTATTTCTGGTCACTAAAACTAACGCAACTTTCACCACGAAAGAAGCCGACCTACGCATCCTCCAGAACTACGATTTTCCGGAACCCAAAGGAATACAATTTTCGGACATCATCGCCTACAATGGACAAATTATTTTAAACTCAACAACAATAATACTCGTATTGGTCATCCTAGCCACTTTCCTCGCAATCTGGATACGTATCAAACAGCATCCCGCTCCAGCTAAAGCAACTTCGATACCTCAGTTTCTTTAGTATCGTCATTCCAAGGGGGGAGGAGTTACGATACCTGCACGATACCCGGGACGCAACCCTTCCAACAGCAATGTCAGCGACTTCAAATATTAAGATTCACACGAATCGTACCTTAACATGACACCTGATCATAACGTTTCACCTCATTTCAGTTTTAACATATTGCACATATCCGGCACATGCAACGGAGTCAGCACATTTTTTAACTTCAAACTAGAATCAAACACCTCATGTAATCGTTCAGTCTAAAATTGTAATTAGCAGTAGAAAGAAGTAATACAGGTTTAACTAAAATTAAAATCAACGCTTTGTTTTTTTGGAGAACAGTTAGTAAAAGTACATAAGTCACGCATCAATTCCAATACCGCTGCAGTCGTTCACAACCACGCATCAAACTCAGAAATTTTATAACCAGCCGTTTTTTTAATCGTATGTGGACATCCGAATTTAAACGGGGAAGAGTTAACTAACGATTCCCTGGGAGCCGCCAACCATGCAAATTTTACATATTCAGGGAAACTTCGCGCCAGACGCTGATTCTGCAAATCTAAATTCCAAAGAAAACCATTTCGGTCAACACTTTCCTACATTCACGGAAAGTGCAACAGCAGAATAACAGAATTATAAATTAACACATCCAACATTGTCATTGTAATTCCTAAATTTGTGTTCGACGGGGGAACGCTACCCGTCTGTGAATAAATATTGTTTTGGTAGAAACCGGAGTAATTTGTTAACTTACATACGTAAAATCATATTCCCATCAAAACGAAATCTAAGTGGTCAAACATTCGAAGCAAATGTGAAAAGAAGATTATATTACAAATTTGGAAGTTTTAAGCATATTTGAAATAATATTTCGAAGGACAATCCAGAACTGAAGTTCAAGCTATCTTCTCTTTAAATCAATTTCCAATTTCGTATGCACATCTCATCATACTTCTTGATCCTTTCTAACTATCATTTTACAGAACAATAACTCGTAACATAATTACAGCATGTTTGGCTAAAACATCACCAGTTCCATATTAGTTTCAACACATTCACATGCTACATAATTAAATCATCTTGAGTATTTTCCATACCACTCCTTCTATCATCGTTTGCATACCGTTACTCAAGCCCAGACACATACCGTCAGTTCAGTTATGCTTATACATATGTATCGGGTGTATCTGCATCTTCGAAGGACTTTAGCAATCGAAAGCAATTTTCTGAACAATAGTCACATCCTTGGTCTGAATTAACTGAATGTCAGATCCAGTCTTCCATTAACTGTAGGTTGTCGCTTCTACGAACGAGAGACATCGAACATACACTACTAGGACGAAGTGTCATCAGGGCAAGTGGAAACTCGAAACTAGAGCATAGTCTGACTCCGATAGATGCTTTAAGATGGAATCGTTTTGGATAGTTTTATCTCAATTTTATTGTAGTTTCTCGCTAGTGTGAATAAAGAAAAGTGAATGAGTAGAGATTTTGAATCTTTAAACTTGTTCATTTGAGAAACCTTTAACCAAATTTTTTCCATAAGATAATATTCTTGAAAAAGATAAAGTTGTTCTAGATAATATTGCAAGCTCTAGTCCCGAACACTATAATCCTGTAGTTGTCTTGCTTTTAAAGGAAATCGGAGGGTGAAAATCAACAAAAGTAACTAAAATTAATGCTATGAGTGAAACAAGTTGGATTTCCCGCTCGTACTGGGTGTGCCCATCATTCATGTAAATTAGATGAGGGAAAACAATACCAACATCTGTAACCGAAAGAACCAAGACTTGGGCTGCTGCTTTTGTTTCACATGCTAACATCTAAAAACTTCTATGCAACTTTAATTGCAATTTTAAATAAATTTGCATGAATTTCGCGTTTTCGCCAACAAGTACAATGTGAGTTGCTTTGCAATTTGCAATGCAACGAAGGCTGCTGAATCGCATCTTTAGTTCTCACTGCTACCGTGTCCTGCGATTTTGCGAGGGTTGTGCGGTGGTGGACGTCGTGTCATATGACTAAATGGCATACAACCCAGAACGGCAATTAAATTTTCTCTACGCCAATTAAAACAGGATGCTAATTGCCCTTGGGTTTTGTAGGAGTCGCGACGACCATCATCACAGATGTTTTCTGGTCCTGGTAAGATGAACTGACTGCAATTATTTTTAACTGCAAGATAAATGCCAGAAATCAATTTCCCCGGCTTTGGACTAGATTAGCGTTCACCACGTACGCCATATCATTTGCATTCTCAGGGAGTTAAATTGATTTAAGTAGTCACAATTGGCTGGAGTATTTTGTTGATCATATGCAAGTGTATTTTAGCAAGTTTTATTGCTTACAAAATAGATTTAACTTGCAAGGCCATTTTGAGTGTTTAGTGACATAATTTACTTTGATATTATTTAATATTTTGTAGAATTTCTGCAGCAGAGACTAAGCTACTAATTACCACCATTAAATTGCAGGTATCATGAGTGTTGTAAATATCAAAATATAGATACTACTAGTGCCACCTTGTAACAAACTTCTGACTATGTATTCTATGCTTCTCCTCTGTATTCTATGCTTAAATAAATTAGTACGTTGTTCATCGTCTCCGCCGACACACTTTGTTTTATTATAGGTTATGGACCCAGACCCATATTGCGAGCTGGTTATTGCGATTATTGTTAGAATTATCTGTGTGATGAACAATAAACTGTGTGTTTTACCATCGGACTTGTGCGTAGAATAAACAGTGAGCAAAAACCGGCTATTTGCTATAAAGTGAAGAACTTGTGTGTCTGTCATGGCATCCAGCTCGAACTATCTTGTTAGCGTACCTAAATTACAAGGGCGCGAGAATGGTGTTTCGCCGCAGAGAATTTCCTGGTGTTAGAAAGAATGGTTGGGTGTATAAAACCTGAGCCCGATCATCTGCCAGCAGTTGCAGATGATGCGAAAACAAAAACCAAGCTAATTTTAACAATCGACCCGAATCTTTACGTTCACATAAAAACGTCAGAACATCGGAAGAATTGTGGAATAAATTGAAGATGTTATTCGATGACTCGGGATTCACTAGAAAAATTAGTCTTCTGAGGAATTTAATATCCATTCGATTGGAAAATTGCACTTCGATGATGTCGTATGTAACACAAATTGTTGAAGCTGGTCAGAAATTACAAGGTACGGGATTTAACATAACTGACAAGTGGATTGGATCTATCATGTTGGCTGGTCTATCTGAAAAATATATGCCCATGATAATGGCCATCGAATATTCAGGCATGATTATTACAACCGACACCATTAAAGGAAAGTTGATGGACATGGAGCCGGGAGACAATGATGTCAATAATGCATTTACATGTTTTCGCAAGAATCAACGTTCAAATCCAAAGAGTGTAAAGTCTACACAGTCTATGGCCAATAGAGATGGCGGGAATGTACAAACGTCAACATCTGTCAAAGGAACACAAAACGTCAAATGTTATAATTGCAATCAACGTGGCCACTATCGTAATCAATGCAATAATAAGGAAAAGACTTCCAAACATTCAGTAAATAAAACGTCAAAAACAAGTAATGCATTTAGTGCTGTGTTTTTCAACAGAATATTTGACAAGAATGATTGGTATGTCGACTCAGGTGCCAGTTCGCATTTGACATGTAATAAAGATTGGATGATCGACGTGCGCTATTCTGGATTTACCAGGGAAATTATAGTTGCTAATCAGAATAAAATCCCAGTGCTGTGTTGTGGAAACGTAAACATAACAACATCAACTGAAGAATGTGATTTAAACATAACTGTTGAAAACGTGTTATGTGTTCCCATGTTATCTACGAACTTATTGTCAGTGAGCCAGTTGATAAGGCAAGGCAATAAGGTGCACTTCACAAACAAAGCATGTGAAATACTTAATAAACAGGACACTCTAGTAGCTACTGCTACACTTGTGAATGGAGTTTATAAGCTGAACACTTCTACTTGTTTGTGGCAGCAGCAGTGGCAGAGTCTCCAGAAGTTTGGCATCGTAGATTGGGACATGTCAACAGTTATAACTTGAACAAAATGCAGGATGCTGTAGAGGGAGTCATATTTACTGAGAAGCCGAACATCAACAAGTCTAACTGTATAGTGTGCTGCGAGGGTAAGCAGAGTAGGTTCGCTTTTGCTCATGAAGGAAACAGGAGTACTGAGCTATTGGAAGTGGTGCACTGCGATATCTGTGGCCCGATGGAGAATTTATCGCTAGGAGGATCGAGATATTTCCTAATTTTTGTTGATGATCACAGCCGCATGACACATGTTTATTTTTTAAAAGGTAAGAATGAGGCCTTACACTGTTTTAAAGAATACGAGGTGTGTTCAAGAAATATCTCGTATTTTGTTTTTTTTTCAAAAATTATTTATTTATTCATGAATATCTATTTTGTCCCCTTCAAAGTAATCCCCAGGAGATATTATACACTTGTGCCAACGGTTTTTCCAATCTTCGAAGCACTTCAAAAAATCATTTTTTTTAATCTTGTTCAGCTCCTCCTTCGATGCCGTCTTTATCTCGTCAAGCGTAGCGTAACGTCGTCCTTTCATGGGCCTCTTCAGTTTAGGAAACAAGAAAAAGTCACAGGGGGCCAGATCTGGGGAATACGGTGGCTGCGGCATCATTAGTGTGTTGTTTTTGGCCAAAAAGTCGCGCACAAGCAACGATGTGTGAGCAGGGGCGTTATCGTGGTGCAAAAGCCAATTTTTGTTCTCCCACAAATCCGGGCGTTTCTGGCGGATTGCTTCGCGCAAATTGCGCATAACTTGCAGGTAATATTCCTTATTGACCGTTCTTCCCTGTGGCAAGAACTCATGATGCACCACGCCCCTGCAATCGAAGAAAACTGTCAGCAAAACTTTCACATTCGACCGAACTTGGCGCGCTTTTTTCGGTCTTGGTTCATGCGGCAGCTTCCATTGAGATGATTGAGCTTTGGTTTCCACGTCATAACCATAAACCCACGATTCGTCACCAGTTATGACCCTCTGGAGCAAATTTGGTTCGTCGCGGACAGAGTTTAACATCTCATTAGCAATGTTCATGCGTTGCTGTTTTTGGTCGCAATTGAGCAATTTTGGTACGAATTTTGCGGCGACCCGTCTCATGCCCAAATCGTTGATAAAAATCGTATGGCACGAGCCAATCGATATGTTTAGGTCCTCAGCAACTTCTCTAACGATGATTCGACGATTCGCCAATACCATTTACTCCACTTCATTAATTTTTTCGTCTGTTGTTGAAGTGCTCGGGCGTCCTGCACGCTCTTCGTCGTTCACATCTTCTCGGCCTTCTAAAAACATTTTGTACCACCGATAAACGTTGCTTCGGTCCAAGGTAGCTTCTCCGTATGCCACAGTCAACATTCGGAACGCATCCGCGCACTTAATTTCGTTTTTCACACAAAATTTGATACACGTTCTTTGATCCATTTTTTTGAATAAGTAAAAATCAAAGACGATTGAAAACACGTGCAAGTAAAGCAGCTATCACCAATTAAGTGAACATTCAAAATAGCCGAGCTTACCGGCATAAGTGACAGACATGAGTACCAACATAACGCCACAAAAAAATCGAAATTCGAATATACGTAACCAAAATTCGCGATACTTTTTGAACACACCTCGTATATCTCGGCAGTGTCTCATTTAATAATCTTTGAAAACCAAGCTTTTGAACCATGCTCACTGGATGATTATCAACCGCTATCATTTCGGCAATCAGATGGTGATGCTTTACTGCCTCAGGATCATTTATATCCCATTTTTAGGGTTTTGTACTAAAATACCAAACCCTATTAGAATCACGACCTGTGTCCGTCTGTCCGTCCGTCCGTCCGTCTGTATGTCACAGCACTTTTTCTCCGAAACTATAGAGGCTACAGCCTTCTTGAAAGTTCAGGGGTGAAAAAATTTTTCAGAGGGGCTTAAGGGGGGTCTCCCCATATAGGGAGGTGACCCCTCAAACAAAATTTTCACCATAGGTAGTCGAATAGGGTTTCATTGGAAAGGTCTCAATGAGATCTTTTCAAAACAAGTCTTCAAATTGCCTTATCAGTACCGAGGGGGGCAGGGGAAGCGGAAATGTACGAACTTTTTGCGTACCCCCCTCGCGATTGGACACCCTCCATCCGAAAAATCTGAAAAAAATCATGAATGTAGGCCTTCATGAGTACAATAACAACAAATACATGAAAAGTCGAAATTCACTCAACTTTGTTAGTAATAGTATGATTTATCGATTTTATGTTTTCTTGAATAAAATCTAAACGGTACCCTTAAATTCAATAAAATTTTGCAAAGAGATGACTATTTATAAGATTGATCTTTTCTGTAAGTTTCATAAAAATCGAATAGTATTTGACGAAGTTATAGCGATTTGAATTTTCCTGTATTACTATGGAAAAATATGCCCTGTATTACTTTGGAAACAAATGGCTATAGAGCCATATGCGCTTTTTACCGACTTAGACACTACAGCTTTGCTAGGATTTGCATGAAAACTGCAGGAATGATAGGTATCATGGAAATGAGTACATATGATTGAAACAAGTCGAAGAGGCAGGAGAGAGCTCCTAGCAAAAGGGCTTTGTAACCATCCTAGGATTGGAAAAAATAGGCCATGAATCGATGATTACAGTACAGAGAAATGGCCCCTGAAAAAAATTCCATGAAAGGTAGGCAAAAAATATTTGACTGAGAAGTATTTACATTGTGGTGTAAACAACACGATGAATGCTGCTTATGCATAAGCGTTTGTAAGTGTATTGATCAAACTGAATATTTCGGCCGAATATTCGGTATTCGGCCAAGCTTCTAACCGAATATTCGGTATTCGGCCGAAGGCCAAATATACTATTCGTTGTAACACTAGTCAGGAGCTAAATTAGTTCAGTAGCTAGATTCGGTCTGGTACAGGGATATTACGTTTTTGTTTTTGGATTGTTGGATGTCTGTTTGTTCTGTTTCATCACCTTTCCATTTTCATCGCAGAGTGTGGTCTATACTGAAGAAATTGTGTCGGAATTTGTAACAAGTTGTTCGTTGATAATGTCATCGTCTGTTTTTCCATGTTTACATATGTAGCGAGCGGGCACAGCCTCGAACTTGTACTTGATGTAGCAACTAGCCGCAATATAAAATATATCTTCCCACTAGACTTGAAAATCAAGTATCGAGGCTGAACGAGTCGAGCAAGTATCGAAGCAGAACGTGCAAAGGGAGGAAAAAGTACGACTCCCTTTCTAAACAAAGACAGCGTCACGTCAACATTGAATCATTGTGTCTTGTCAATATTCCTGGCGAATAAAGGATAACGTAGCGCCTATAATCTGGTGACCCGACGTCGTTAAACCACAATGACAGAAAGAACAACCAGCAGCGTTCTCGGCGCTACCGATGCCAGTCCATCATCACAAGCAAAACGCCCCGACGCAGTAAGTAGCATCGCAATGTACGAGTTGAGGCACAATTCAGATGTGCAAAAATAAGAACAGACAAACAGATGTTCGATCACGTGATTAGCAAATTGAAACATGATGCCCTTACGCAGATTGCGGGCATTATAGAGGAGCCACCTCGCACTAACAAATACGAGACGCTCAAAAATCGCATTACATCTATCAAGTGGACAAGAAATTAGAAAATGGAATAAACGAGCTAAAGAAGCAACATCAATCAGAACTTGAAGGAATGAAATCAAAAACTATAGTTGAAGACTATGAAAGAGAAACGAAGAGTAATCGTCATATGGTGATGGTACGGGAATCACAAAAATTGTTTGTTGTGGAACGAAACAAAACCTGGAGATGCAGTTGAATGATTTTAAAAGTCACTTTGCTACCACTGACTATGCAGACAGTAAAGTTAAGGAGTTAACTAAAGAGCTGCACGAGACCAAAGAAATAATTGAAAAATTTCGCTGGTAAATGAAGTCACTAACATTCTAGATAGTTTGAGCATTTTGCAACAGTACTCAATAAAATATCTATGTGTCTACAAAATAAAAAGCTTCATTCAAAGCAGCCACATACAAACAAATTTATTGGGCCTTTAGACATTCATTAATATACAAGAAATGAATAAAACGTACTGACAGCGTAACTAATTCTCTAGTAACTAAACATAGATAAAATTCGGTCGTAACCAAAACAATATATTAACTTATGATATGTTTAGAGTACGACATCGCACAATGGCTTTATATTAATGAATTCACTAGTTAATATGACTGTTCTGGAATGGACTGAATGAAAAAATAATTAGTTTGATCAACAAGCGATCTTTTATTTTATCAGTCTCGGTATTTCATACAAAATTTTTCCTTACACAAGCATTAATTTTCATTTTAACAAATTTCTTTAGTAGCCTTAATTCTTCTTCTTTGTAGCACTACAGCCCCTCTTGGGCTTTTGCTTAGAGATAGTTAGAGTATCTCATTTTCATGACCGTATTGATTTTTTCGGAAGTTGGTTTGGTCAGTAACATGCTCCCGTGTGCCTGCTTAGCTATGATATGATCTGATTAAATCAGTACATATCACCCCTGAGTGAACACTCGTAGTCTGTCCGAAAAATCCCCTGAACTAAATCACGTTACTCCCAACGAGATTTGAACCTGGGACTTTCGGCTTATGTGTTCATGCTCTAACCACTAGACCACACAGACCACTGCTAGCAATTATTACCAATCGTTAATTGCTTACTAAGCATACGTCGTTCACAAAGTTTTAATGCATTTAGCTGAGTTTGTAGATAAATCATTTTTTTGCTAATAGCTGAATTATCTGTACAATTTGTTCTAAAGGTGAATGACAGAATTTTGCTATTACTATGATTGCAAAGTTGAATGCTTTCGAATGTTTACAATGAAATGGTAATTTAAGGTCATTGATTTTAGTCTATTTGGAGTATGAACGATACAACGATAAGTTTATGTTAGTGAATATTCATTTCTTTATCATTAAGAATACTGGAATATGAATAATACAATGGATAATTTTATGTTGGGGAATACTTATTTCTTTAACATTACCGCCCACCATGAACCGTCCGAAGTTATTAGTTAGTGTCATACCAGGTGGATTTGTGTGAAGTTGTTACGTTTAAAAAATGATGTCGAATTAACAGAAAGAACCCAGTTACAATCGTGAAACGGATGATAACGGATAAGGTCACGCTGACTCAATGTTGTCAAATGGTGGACCAGGATATTGATTGTTAACCGTCAATGATTGTTTCTTCTTTCTGAATGTAGGCTCCTATGAATTCTTTGGATTTTATTAGGTCTGAAGCTACGAGGTTGGGGATGTCTTGTCTGTTGATGTTTTGATTGATGATGGGTGGCTGCGGAAGAATGTAGACCGACAAATTCTTTGTTGTCATGGATGGCATTACTGGTTTTGATGCCATCACAAATGTCTATTCTTGATGACAGACTTGCTAGTATGCTCGAATATTTGAGATAAACTTCTCTCAAGTAGTTCTCTGCTTTCTGATAAGTAGCAAGGATGTGGATGTTTATTTGATTGTGGTCTGAGGAACCTCGTTGGAGTTGGGCTTGAAATCGCTTCAACTGTGTGTCTATTCTCCCTGAAGTGCTGTTAAAGGTCTTCTTTGCCTTGATCATGAGTTTATTTTCTTCTGGTTGTCGAACAGATGGTTGATATTGTTGTAGACTTCGTTGTTTACGTCAAACACAGCTGTTAAAAAGATCCTAATGCTCCGTGATGTTGTCTACGATGGATAAATCCTAAAGTGTTTATTTGCCGTCCAATTTCACCCTTGACTTCATGCAAATGTTGTGCTAGTTCACGGCAACCAATTTACGCAGAGATATGATTGCTAGATTGACAAAGTCCTCGAATTTCTATCACGACAGTTTGCACGTTGGTTTGGTCATAGTTTGAATTGCTTCAAGGAACCTGAATTTGCATTTTCAACGCTCCTCTGTGTATTTGCGCTATGTCCGAGATTTTTGATGTATAAACCTGTTGTCAGCTGAGTAATACTCACATCGCCGTATGTTTGTGGAAGGATGCAGTAGATTACCAACAGAGATTATAGGAGTTTGGTAGCTAACCCAGGAGTCGTTGATGTCTTTGGTAGAGATTTTGAAGACTCAACCCGTTGTTTTTTCGTGCGATTTGATAAGTACTCTGTCCAAGTATCGCCAATGGGTCTAATTTTGCCTCTTTTATATTTCCGTGTTGTTGACGAGAACATTAGTGATGGAGTTTTCGTTGGGGGATCTTCGAATGGTGGTTCCTTTGGGGCATCTGGGATGTTGTTCTCGAAAGGTATGCAGCAAATCTTGGCCACAGAGTTCCCGGTAACACCGCCACGTACTTTGATAGATATGACTCGAACTATACCATCAGCACCTGGGTGTGCTTCCTCAATTCTTGCGAGCGGCCATCGGGTTGATGGGAAGTTTTCCGTTTTTAGAAGCATAAGGTCACCGACTTGTAGATTAGGTCTGATACTCATTCATTTTGGTCATTGCTGTAGTTTGCTGAGGTATTCAAGTCTCCATTGATTCCAAAAATGTTTTCTTATCTGTTGCACCATTTTCCACTTTTTGCTGATATGTTTGTCAGATGCGATTGTTCGTATTTCGAACATGTTGCCCCCTGCTAAAAAGTGCCCAAAGTGTGGGCTTCCAGGAGGAATAAACTTCCACTTAATCTCTTCGTTAATTAGAATACCCTCGCATTGTTTTGAAACCTCTGCAAATACTTTGCGTAATTGTCGTTCAGTGCCCACAAAGTTGCTTCTACGGTCGCTGAATATGGTGGTGCATTTTCCTCTTCATGCAATGAATCTTCAAATTGTGGCAATGCATGCTGGCGTCGATAAATCGCTTATAGCTTCTAAATGGGGCCCAGCGTAGTCCAGGCCTGTTTGTCCGAAGGGCTTTTCCATTTTCAATCTTGGTAGAGGTAGCTATCCCATTAGCTGGCTCTCTGGCCAAGCGATAGTCTTGAAGCACGTAATGCATTCATGAAGAATCCTTTTTACGAACGATTGTGCATTAATGATGAGAAACTCTTGTTGCAGTGTTGCTGAAACCAACTATATACCTCTATGTGATGTTTTTAGATGATTTTGCCTGACGATAAATTTCACAAATGAATCTCTCTGAAGTATAGCTGGTCGTTTTGCAGTTTCATTGATTGGCGCAAACTGTAGTCTGTCGGTAGTCCTGAGGATGCCAATGGAGTCAATCATTGGCGTTAGGTGCTTAAGGCTTCTATTGTTGGTAACTTGTGAACTACTGCGCAACGTTGATAGTTTTTTTTGCAAGAGCATGCTGCTGAGAGAGTTGTATGCAGTTGTTTTTTGCTCTCTATAGCTCTTTGATCGTCAAAGAACCCACTCGTTTGCTATAACTTTCAAGAAATTTGGAAGTAACGAGTATCTGCTGAATATCTCTAGCTCTTGGGCGGTCTCTGTTGCTACTATGCGTTTTTGATTTGTGACGGCTGTGCTCTGTTGCTGAAAGTGCCAAATTTGATGCTGTTGTTGTTTGTTTGACACTAAGGCACAATTGTCGCACCCGGCGGCCTCAAACATGAGCCGGGGACAGGGAGATGCCGGGTTTTCAAGGAGGCCCTAACTAAAGCCAAATCGATACTCAAATGATCCGTATCCTGCAGGTCAATTTGCACCGAAGCACAAACGCCCAGGACCTACTTGAGCAGTTTGCGAGGGATAAGAAAGCTGACCTCCTGTTGCTGAGCGAGCAACATCATAACAAGGACTCGCAAGCGTGGTACCCTGACAAAACTGGTACCTCGGCCATCTGGGTTCGAGACAGCGCCCGCCTTCAGGTGCAGGGCCATGGACGCGGGGATGGTTTTGTGTGGGTGCGGTGTTCAGGGATAACATATTTCAGTGTTTATCTGACGCCTAACGAGGCAATGCGATCCTTTCGAACCAAACTCGATGCCCTGGAGGACGCTGTCTCGAACACAGAGGGCCACATGCTGGTCGGGGGAGACTTCAACGCTAGAGCCATCGAATGGGGTATGCCACAATCCGACCCAAGGGGAAAGCAAATATTGGACATGGCGGCCAGAACAGCGCTTTTTGTCCTAAATACTGGTAACACCCCTACTTTCCGCCGCTGGGGTTGCGTAGGAACCATACCCGATGTGACACTCGCTTCGGAGTCCCTGGTACCTAGAGTACACAACTGGCGAGTACTAGAGGACTACTCGGCTAGTGATCACCAGTATATAGCTGTTGAGATTCACGACGGTGCCACTCTGCGTGCATATGCCCAAACTTCAATCCTCGGATGGAGGACTGGGAGGATGGACGTCGAGAAGTTCACTGACGCGCTTACGGCAGGCGCACCGTTGCTGGGAGCTCCGCCAGGGAGTGGAGGGCCTACAGCCAAGGACTTGGTGAACTCAACTATGAGTACCATCATAGCTGCTTGCGAGTCTTCCATGCCCCGCCGAAGACCCCGACATGGTAAGCCTCCAGTATACTGGTGGTCAAACGAGATCGCCGAACAAAGAAGCGAGTGTCACAAACTTCGGCGAGAGGCCCAGCGGGCGCGAACACGGGAGGAGGCAGACACTAGGCTAGCAGCATACAGGTCCGGCAGGAAATATCTTCGCAGGCTTATTAACAAGAGCAAGGCCCGATGCTGGCAAGACCTCGTGGACGATGTAAATAGGGATCCGTGGGGCCTAGGTTACAAGCTGGTCATGGGGAAACTTGGTGCCCTACGGAAGCCTTGTATACATGACGCGGAAAAGATGGACGCGATAGTGCGGGGACTCTTCCCCGCACATCCCGTCCGTGTTGACGCTGTCCATGGTGAAACAGCAGTCGAGTGCCCACTCTTCACACAGCTGGAACTGGAGGAGGCAGTCCTCTCCCTGAAGGCAAGGAAGGCTCCAGGTCCAGATGGTGTACCAGCTGAGGTTTTGCAGCTCGTCTATCACCATTGTCCTGACTTGCTGCTCAGCACATTCAACGCTTGCCTACGGGACGGGGTTTTCCCGGTACGATGGAAGGTGGCGAGGCTCGTGCTGGTCAGCAAGGGGAAGGGAAATCCCGAATCGCCGTCTGCATACCGCCCGTTATGCATGCTAGACACGGCTGCGAAAGTGCTAGAGAAACTCATCAAGGGAAGACTCACTGACGCGATTCGTGCTGCTGGGGACCTATCTCCTCGACAGTACGGCTTTAGAGCAGGACGTTCTACCATTGATGCGATTGCAGAGGTGGTGAACGCGGTCCAAAAGGCAGAGGCATATAGTCGCACCAAGCGACGGATCGTCCTGTTGGTGACACTCGACGTCAGGAATGCCTTCAACTCCGCTAGATGGGTGGATATTCTGGATACGCTGGAAAACTCTTTTCAAGTTCCAGAATATCTAATGCGGCTTTTGAGGAACTACCTAAAGGACCGAAGCCTGCTCTACGACACGACACAGGGCCAACGAAGGATGGCGGTTACATCGGGTGTTGCCCAGGGATCTATCCTTGGTCCGGACCTGTGGAACGTGTCTTACGACGGGCTACTGAGACTTGAGATGCCAGATGAGTCGCGCTTGGTCGGCTATGCGGATGATGTTGCGGCTCTGGTCGCCGGACGCACCGTTGAACAAGCGCAACTTAGGCTAGGTATGCTAATGCGCCGAGTGAGGGACTGGATGATTGCTCGCGGGCTCAGTCTAGCACTGGAGAAAACCGAAGTGGTCATCTTGACAAAAAAGAGAATCCCTAGAGTAAGGATGATCAGTATTGGAGATATACAGATCGAATCGAAGCCAGCGGTGAAGTACCTGGGGCTACTGATCGACTCGAAGATGAGTTTCTCTGAGCAAATCAGGGCAACGGCTGAGAAGGCTGCTTCGGGAATATCGGCCCTGAGTCGACTTATGGCCAACGTAGGGGGACCCAGCCCATCAAGAAGACGCCTCTTGATGAGTGCTGTAGGGTCAGTGCTACTGTACGGAGCAGAGGTATGGGGCGACGCTCTCAGCAAGGAGGTATACCGAAAACGATTGGCACAGGTACAGAGAAGAGGAGCACTGAGAATTGCATCTTCGTATCCAACAGTCTCCGACTCGGCGGTGAGAGTGATTGCAGGCGTGATACCTGTCGCCCTCCTTGCTAGAGAGCGCCGCGCTATTTACCTGCGCCGAAACGAGGATGCGAGGGAGATGGTTGTCCGCGAGGAGAGACAACGCTCGCTCAACGATTGGCAGCAGTCTTGGAGGAATTGCACGAAGGGAAGGTGGACTGCGCGCCTCATCCCGGATGTGAGACCGTGGCTAAATCGAAAGCATGGTGAGACTGACTTCTATCTGACCCAGCTTTTGAGCGGGCACGGGTGTTTTCAGTCTTACCTGCACAAGATCGGCAAGTCACGGTCTCCCGATTGTCGGTTTTGCCCAGGAGAGGAGGACAATGCCTGTCACACATTTTTTGCGTGTACGAAATGGGCCAGGCTGCGAAGGGAACTCTACAGGGAGACGGGAGAGCTCACCCCGGATAATATAGTTGCGGTGATGCTCGAATCGGTTGACAAATGGAACCAGGTGGCACATTATGCTCGGGCAGTCCTAAAATATAAAAGGGACTCACAGCAGCCGGAGGCGCTGGGGCTGGGGGATCGCTCTTCTGGCAATTCCTCTTCCCCCCTCCCCTCCCGCTAGGAAAGGGACTCCCCAGCTTGAAGGCGCCCCACGGCGTAACAAAACGAGACCTGGCCCGAAGTAATGTGTCAAACGGTTCCAGGCTAGGTTCTCAGATTGACAGGGGAGGTGTTTAGTGGGTAGTCCAAAGGTATCCTCCATGGGAGTCCCACACTGCCAGACTCGGCGGGCATAAATGCCTTCACCTCCCTACCACAAAAAAAAAAAAAAAAAAAAAAAAAAAAAAAAAGGCACAATTGTCAACGAGCAGCTCGACCGACGTACAAAAGCACTCGTCTGTGTTCACGTGAAGTACTTTAAAATCCTGAGCAAATACCCGGACATCACAAACCCGATACGTATTATCGAAACTCAAAAGTATTCAATGCTGCATCAGATCGTAATCAATGGCCCACCCATCACATAGTGCTCTGAAAGACTCACACCAGAAAAATTCTCATTAGCAAGAGCGGAATTTGAACATATGACACAATTTGGCTATTTCAGGTTATCCAACACCGCTCGGGCAGCATCTCATGTGAAGACTCCTGGCGTCTGAACGAGGCCACAATACTGGACCGCTACCCAACGTGACACATTCAAGATATAGTGTCAAACCTCTGGCAAGAAAATCTTTACAAAAATAGATCTGCTTAGAGCATTCCCCCAGATCCCTATCGCAGAGAAAAACATTCCAAAGACGGCGGTAGTAACACCATTCTACAAATTCACTGAAATGATTATCGGCCTCAGAAACGCTGCCCAGTCATTCCAAAGGTTTATGGACGAGGTTCTCAAGGGTCTCGAATTTCGGTATTGCTATCTTGATGACATATTAATCGCTCCGGCTACACCTGAACAACATGAGAAATACCTCCACACAATTTGTAAGAGGTTGATCGACTACGGAGTGGGATCAACATCGCGAAATGTACACTAGGAGTTAAGCAAGTCGAATATTTAGGACATATAATTTCAGTAGAAGGAGTCTGCTCCCAGAAAAGTGAGTCGAAACAATTAGAAGTTTCCCGAAACCAACTACAATTAAATAGCTGCATCATGTTCTTGGAGCTATTAACTTCTATCGAAGGTTTATTAGAATAGCTGCAGAAATGCTAGCTCCCTTAAATAAACTCTTTCACAAATTGAAGAATAATTCAAAAACTGCCTCGCAGATGCAACGCTCTTAGTGTTTTTCCAGAGCAACAGAGCTCTAGCTTTGCCTACCGATATATCGGATACCACTATTGGAGGGGTGTTTGAGCAACTTCAAGACAACCTATGAAAACCAATTGCATCCTACCAACGCCACCTCACCACAGCTGAGACCCGCTACAGTGCCTTTGATAGGGGGTCCCTTGCGACGTACAGAAGCATCTACCATTTTGAACATTGTCGAGAAGGTTTGGAGTTTGTCGTACGCACTCATGACAAGCCACTTCCTTAACCAGAAATCCGATAAGGCATCACCTCGGCAGTCAAGACAGAATTTTGCACCAACTTTTTACATATTCGTGGCAATACTAGCATTACTACATATTCACTACTTCACAAAGAAGCCATATCACTACCGTTATTAATTGAAAACCACGAGCTTGTCAAAGAATAGATGAAAGATCCTGAACTTAATGCTCTTATTTGAAACAACTCGACGACCTAGCAACTGCAACCAATTAACACACAAAGTCAAAAAATGTACTGCAACTTGTAGTAATTGAGGAGTATGGCTCTAAAAGCCAGCGCTGCCCCAGGCACACAGCACAAACTCAATTTAACAAGGAGGGACGATTCAGTCACCTTCCCCATCGCAACCCTCACTCTTTTTCTTTTCGCGTGAAAAATAAAGCAAGAAAATTTCTTTTGTACTTAACTCCCGGGAAACAAAATTCTAAAACTGTTTAAAAATTTTAATGTATAGTGATTTTATTACAATATCTTTTGAATATAATTTAACGAATTGCGGTGTAACGCGGTATACAAATGCTTAGAACGAAACGGTTAACCCCTTAAATTATATGAACGATAAAATCATTGTATCATTTAAACCCCTTAAAATTAGTCAAATTTTACCCATTCCCACCATAATATTAATTAAAAATTTTTGGTTGTCGGTGATTAACGTGTGCCTGTCTAATTCTTCCGATTTTTCTTCCACTTAATTACGCCTAATTCAACCCTGCACGAAGACAATTATGCGCCAATAAATCAACGATCCCAACATTATCAACTAAACGCGGCAAATTTTAACTCAACAGCCACTCTTCCAACAACCACATCAACAACAGCAGCATTTACAGCAACAACAGCATCATGTTCTGACAACTGAATTCGTACCGAAACAATCAACTTCCACCTCAAATACATGTTGTTTCGGCAAAATTTCAGTGGGTGGATGCTGAAGCAAGCTCCTCGAAAGAAGAGAGTTGCCGGCGGAGCGTATTGCAAGTCATTTGGGGGGAGTTGGTACGTTCTCGGTGAAACGCGCGGGTGTCATCTTGTAATTTACGGAGACAATAGTTTTCTCTGCCTACTAAAACTATTTTGTTTGTTGCTTTTTTGTGTTGACTTCACTGATTTTGCGCGTTTTGTTTGGGTTGCATTCATAATATTTACACCAAGTGTTTCTTAATGTGGATATTTGCGAGCCTTAATTTTAATTTGCCAAACGCGGAGTGACCTGTGCCGTTTTGCTCTGCCGAAACGTAATTTTTGGGCGCGCTACTTGGTGAATTTGTGCTTTTTGGTGAACGCAATGAAACGATGTAATGGGAAGGATGAGAGTTAGCGTAACGGGAAGATCGTGGTCGTGTCCTTATCGTTATTTTAGCGAGTTATTGTGCACAAGAGGAAAGAAACAGGCACTCCGCAACGCAAAGTGGTGTGTGGGTGTGGGACTGTTGTGAGAAATTGTCCGCGTAGTTTGTTATGAATCTTCCCGAAATTGTAGATTCCGATACAGCTTTATTATCAGTACCCCAATAGATCTTTCAAGTGATAATTTGTGTTTACGGGCCCACATTCGTCGTGGTAATTGAAGCGCTGAATAAGGTGGTGTGAAAATCGAGTAAAAGGAGTGTTTCCCCTAAAGAGATTGTGTAGATGGGCTATGTACGTCGACCGCGCGTGTGTTAGTGGTCCTCCATAAACACAGTGAACGAAACACGTTGTGTGGGAAAATACGGTTTTGTTCACCGTTTAGTATATAGGGAATCAGAAAGTGGACGTGTGAAGGGTGGAAGAAAGAGAATACGTAAACAGACCGAATGAAGGAGAAGGTTCGAAGCAAGCTAGGAGCTTCTATTTTTAAAGTAGAATGTTTAGCACGACACTTTAAATTCAATTAACTAACACGAAGTGTAGGATAGGGAATGAAAGAAGTTCATTTTATGAGAAGTGTAGCGAGAAAAAATACAAATGGTTGTTTCCGTGAATTAGTTTTGTTGAGAGTCATATATTATTTTAAAATCTGATTCGAAAGACGAAAGTACATGAATTGATTGAAACTAGTAATCGTGAAATATCGGTATTATTTACAATTTGAATTTCGTCCGCTAGTAATGGGCCCGATTTCATGCCGAGTTTGTCGTTTTTTTTTTGTCGCGATCAGTGTTTCCGAGCGTAGTTTACATCGAAACCAGTGAAATTCGTAGCACTGACAAAGTCACAGTTCGCAGATACAATAGAACTCTGAAATCTCAAGTGACGGAAAAGTTGGATCGCAAATTATATTCTGCAAGTGCCGAGAAATCGGAAAAGAAAGTATTTCCCACACAGGGCACGTATCGCGTATCATCGGACGTGAAGGAGCAAAAACATAAGTCAGAAGAGAACAGTCGTTTAGAGTATTGGTCAACTTTAATGTCGTGTAACTCGAGACAATTGCATGGGATCTGTATTCGAACCTCCTTTACTTTCGCTGCATGAACTTGTAAATTTTGTTTTTAAACAAAACATTTCTAGGACTTACACCCCGGCTTCGTCAACGAGCGCTCGTCGTCGGAAAAGGCTATGTAAGTACCATTTTAATTTCTTTGTGTATATATTATTAAAAATATGTTTATTACAAAACGAAACGAAAGCAAAATGATGGCTTACTAGAGTAAAGTAAATTAAATCAATGAACATTTGTAGATATATTGAGGGAGGTGTCTTGAATTAAAGTAAATGTTACACACAACACATGTGCATTATAACATCCATGCGATTAATTATAAAACAAACAATTGTTACAGTAGTTGAAATAAAAAAAAAATGAATTATTAAACGGTAAAAATCGGTCTTTCCCTTCCGGTCTTTTCCAATCGGGTATAGGACCCGGTACGGTGGCAGGCTTCCACCCCAAACTATGAGCCAGCCACCGGGTACTTAAAAATTTTTCTGTTTCAGGAGACTTAATGGGTTGAGTGGCCCAAGCCAAGTGCCTTTTTATGGCATAAAGTTATGCAATTCCATTGTATAATTCTATGACATAAATTGGTCACCGGGGTACTCCCCTTCTGATGGGAAAGTTCATATAATTCAAGTTGTATGAGTTTTCCACTCAGAAGAGGAATACCTGGCCACTTCAACGATTTAACATTGGATTTATTCCGGTTGGGTGGGCATGAAGGGGCTCCACCACCACCCGGTTGCCCCTCTTTCATTTGTGGGCCCTGAATGTATTAGGGTAAAGACTAGGTCACCCCAAATTAGTCTTTCTTGTCAGGTTGCACTTGTTCTCGCAACAAGTCGTAATTCCTTCGTGGAGGTTATCTACTGATTTGCGACTTCGGTCGTCCTCTCGAACTCTGCAAGCAATTCGTGAATGCGAAATGTTTTGTAGTGAGTCCTCGTGCCGGGGAAACGAACCCGCCCCACGACACCGCAATGCTAGCCTGCCAGCGCATTCACGCGTCTCCGGACGAGGGCATTCTCGGCAGGAATCAACACCTTCCTCTGCCGAGGCAGCAGAACATCGCTGCAGTCCTTCACGGACATATTGAACATCTTTATTCACTACAAATGGCGCCCAACGTGGGGCCCAAAAAGCCCGGCTGTATCATCAGTCGTGAGCACGAGACAGTCCATCGTCTCTAGGTGTCCCCACAAGGTGTTAGAAATTTTGGCGGGTAGATAACTCCCGAGGGTTTTTGCACTAATCGTGCCCCAGCAGCCGAGTAACTTCCGAACGTGTGTTGTCTTCGGACATCAATATCGTTTGGTCCTTCTTTTGATTTATACTTTGGTGGTTTACCACCATTGTATAACTAGTAAGGCCAAATTATATTAGAGTCCCTTTTTGTGTTCGGAGGTTATTATCCCAACATCTATTTTGCGGAGGATTCTGATCCGCTCCCCAAACCAGCGGTGCCTAAGTGTCTTAAATTACATGGATTTTGATTTCATGTGATTGGCTGATTAGCTAATCCATGACTATCCATGACAAGACACGCGCTGCTTGTGGATTAGAATCCCACCCTGGGCTGACAAGCTGTAACTTGAGAAGTTTGCTAATGAGGGATCACTTCGGAACCCTGATTTTCATGGTGCCACAAGAGAGTGTCCCTGAAACGTTTTAGAAGGATTGTGCCATGGTGTCCATACTTGGGAGGAAGGACGGAAAGGAAAGACCGATTTTTTTTTTTTTTGATAACGATTAAAACTTTTCATACACTTTGGTTTTTTTTGTGAGGATTGAGTATAGCTCGCCACTTTCGGCCACGTTTTTGTGTTTTGTCATAATAATAGTTAATTACTTCTTTTATAGCATTTTTTTTACTATTTTATTATCAGCGTCAACACTGTTAGGATAATGGAATTCCTAAACGCATGTAGACTTTGCCTACAGAGCAGCGAAGAAATGTATCCACTCTGTGATAGTTCCGTAGATGAAGCGAGGAGGATTTTTATTGTCGACTTCCTGAAGGAGTCCCTTAACATCAACATCATATTGGAAGATGGCTCACCAGACCACATCTGTGGTGAGTGTTACACGGAAGTGGAACGGATATACTCCTTCATACGTCGCTGCAAAGAGACCGAGTCAACACTACAACGACTTAAATCAGCACGACGATCTCGAGATCCAGTTATCGACCAGCGGAACAGGATTCAAAGAGCAGACTACCATCCGTCTGAGGATCCGGATCCACCATCTCGATACCAGCCTTGGAACGCCTGGGATCTTCCGCCACGACTCAACCAAGTACCACCACCGACTCTAGATTCAGTGGCTCCGCAGGAACAACCCTATATGCTGAAACCGAAGCATATCCCCAGCATTGTACAGGGTTGGAACCTTCATTTTAGCGGGGAGCCCAACGCCCTGAACGTGGAAGTCTTCATTGGTCGCGTGGAGTCCTTAGTCGGAGAGATGTTGGCCGGCGACTACACGATGCTGGCAGGATATCTACCAATGCTGTTCAGGGGAGCAGCACTCGAGACGTACTGGCGGATTCATTCGGCCCCACCATCAATACGCTGGACACGGCTGAAAGAGGTACTCCGCATGGAATACTCGACGGTCAACATGGATGAGAGTGTCCTGGACAAGATCCATGCCAGATGGCAACGTCCGGACGAGCCCTTTCATCAATATCGAGCCAATATCCTTAGGTTGAATGACCAGCTGTCAGAGCCTATGTCTTCCACTCAACTGCTGCGGGTGTTGAAACGGAATCTAAAGCCGGAACTTCGTTGCCATGTTGTAAACTTGGACCCGCAGAACCTGGAAGCACTACTGAGGGTCGTGAGTCGATTGGAGAGGCTTGAAGAAGACCTCCACGAACGGCCTTACCTACATGCAAGGACAGGTCCGCGACGTGAAATTGCAGAAGTGGCACCAAATTGCAACAACACCAATCTGGAAGATCACACGGAGTCGAACACCTATGTTCCGGACTACCCAGATGGTGCCACTCCAAAAAACGGACGAGCGAGTACCCTACCACCTCAGTGGTACTCGAAAACCCCACAGTAGTTCCCCAGCCAGCTGCCAACCCCAATCAACCTGACGTTGACCCACCAGCCATGACCATTACGACTGCGGATGTTCACTCTCTTCCGGAGACCTCACCAACGACAATATTAAAACGACCATCGCAGTCACTGCCAGAAGAACCGCGGCAGCCTCAAGTACGCACTCTAAAACCTTATCATGTTAGACTGCAGGAATATCGGGTGGCTCGAGAGCGAATATTTGCTCCCGAAGTAGTCACTTCCCGCCCGCGCACGACAAAATGGTCAACCCGTCGTTGGCGGAATTTCCGCAAGAGAGTGCGCATCTGCCGTCAAACCGTAAACTCTTGTAACATCTCGGAGGTTGCTGAGAATGAGATCAGACCTTATCATCCAATCAAAGTGTTGGGCGAGACCGTGTTTGCATTGATCGACACGGGTGCCAGTATCAGTTGTCTTGCCTCGAGCTTTGGCTCGAAGGTGCTCCAAGAATATCCGAACTTGATTAAATCCTGGCGCACTGAAATCAGTACAGCTGATGGCACCAAACACCCTATACGAGGTAAACTAACAACACCCGTGACGTTCAGGGGTCAGACGAAGGATATTACCTTCTACATTATCCCGTCTTTGACTCAGAATGTATACCTTGGTGTCGATTTCGTCCTTCGCTTTGGACTGGCCTCAGATTTATTCACAGATTTGTCTTTAAAAACCAGAAATGTCAACGAAATCACTTCTACTCCCGATAGGCATGACCTGACGCCCAACCAACGGCAACGCCTGGAAGCATCCATTGCTGCTTTCCCATCTTACGCTACCCAAGGCCTTGGCCGCACCACCCTAGTCTCACACGCCATCGACGTTGGCGATAGTAAACCGATTAAACAGAGACACTACGCCATCTCGCCGGCCATGGAGAAATTGGTGTATGCGGAACTAGATAGGATGCTCGAGTTAGGGGTCATAGAGGAGTCCAAAAGCGCCTGGTCATCACCGGTAACCTTGGTTGTAAGGCCAGGTAAAGTCCGTCTCTGTCTTGATGCCCGTAAGGTAAACGCGGTTACCATCAAGGACGCGTACCCTCTTCCACTCATCGATGGAATACTAGGGAGACTGCCGAAAGCCAATTATATCACCAGTCTCGACCTAAACGACGCCTTCTGGCAAATTCCACTCGATGAGGACTCGAGGGACAAGACCGCCTTCACAGTGCCTGGACGACCATTGTATCAGTTCGTCACAATGCCCTTTGGCCTGTGTAACGCGCCGCAAACGATGACTCGGTTGATGGACAAGGTCATCCCACCTCACCTAAAACACCAAGTGTTCGTGTACCTTGATGATCTGTTACTCATCACGGAAACGTTCGATCAACACCTCCTACTTCTACAAGAAGTAGCCCTGCACATCAGTAAGGCGGAACTCACCATCAACGTACAGAAAAGTAAGTTTGTCATGAAAGAAGTCCGATACCTCGGTCATGTTATAGGATATGGCACTATCAAAACGGATCCAGACAAAACTCGTGCGATTGATGAGTTCCCCTTACCAAAAACTGTGAAGCAGCTACGACGTTTCCTTGGTGTGTGCGGTTGGTACCGAAGGTTTGTTCGGAATTATGCAACAGTCTCAGCACCCCTGTCAGACATGTTGCGGAAAGGGAAGTTCGTTTGGACCGAACTCAGCCGAAAGGCATTTGAAGAGCTTAAACAAGCCCTCACATCAGCTCCTGTCTTGCACAGCCCCGACTTCACGAAGCCCTTCTCCATTCATTGTGACGCAAGTCAACATGGAGTAGGAGCCGTGCTGGTGCAATTGACCGATGAAGGAGAGGAAGCTCCCATCGCCTTCATGTCCAATAAGCTGAATTCGGCCCAAAGAAACTATACTGTTTCCGAGCAAGAATGTTTGGCAGCGGTAATGGCTGTGAAGAAATTCCGAGCGTATATCGAGGGCCACCAATTCGAGATCATCACGGACCACGCGTCACTACAATGGTTGATGAACCAGGCAGATTTAAGTGGACGCCTAGCCAGATGGGCTCTTAAACTGCAAGGGTTCAAGTTCTCCATCAAACATCGGAAAGGAACCCAGAACATCGTACCCGACACTCTCTCACGGATGTTTTCCCCAGAGGGAGCCGAAATAACAATAAATGACGAGGACCCCATCGAAATAGATTTGGACAGCCCACATTTCGAATCAGATAGCTACAAAGAGTTGAGGCAAACCATAGCGACCCAACAAACACAGCTGCCTGATTTGAAGGTAATAGACGGCTATGTGTATAGACGAAATGAATACGCCACTGGTGATCCATGGCAGGAAGAAGAGTCTTGGAAACTCTGGGTACCGGAGGAAATGACACAACATCTGATCTTCCGCGCACATGACCATCCGTTAAGTGCCCACGGAGGTTACGGTCGAACATTACGGCGACTCAAGAAATACTTCTTTTGGCCTAAAATGGCATCCCAGGTCAAAGACTACGTGAGCACCTGTGAGACCTGTAAAGGCACCAAAGCACCCAACCAGCCTCTTCGACCTCCTATGGGTCAACTCAACGTCCCAGAACGCGTGTTCCAGCGTCTATACATCGATCTACTCGGTCCATATCCTCGGTCTTCCATGGGACACATCGGAGCTATAGTCGTCCTAGATCAGCTCTCAAAATTCCCAATGGTGGAACCTATCCGTAAATTCACAACTCCACCGATCGTGAAATTCTTAGAGAACCGGGTATTCCATGTGTTCGGTGTTCCAGAGAGTGTGTACTCAGATAATGGAGTACAGCTCCGGTCTCGGCAGTTTAAGAGCCTACTTGAGCAGTATGGCGTTGAACACCAACTGACGCCCATATACTCTCCTCAGTCCAACGCATCAGAACGGTTGAACCGCACCCTATTGGCCGCGATCCGTTCCTACGTCCACCCATCTCAAAAGGATTGGGATCGGCGATTGTCTGCCATCACATGCGCCCTGCGATCCTCGTATCATTCCGTCACCGGTGTCGCCCCTTACTTTGCCGCCTTTGGACAGCACATGATTTGCCACGGTAAATCATATCGACTGTTACGGCAATTAAAGTGTTTGGGAGACCCCGTCATTGCGCTGGAGCCCCACGAACGTTTAGGAGACCTCCGCCAACAGATCGGACGGAAAATTAAGGCCGCAGGTAGTGCAAATGAAGCGCAGTACAATCTCCGGTCACGATCCGCTAATTTCAAAGAAGGAGATGAAGTTTTCCGGCGAAATTTCCGCCAAAGTGACGCCGCGGGGCATTACAACGCCAAGCTGGACAGGCGATTCTTGAAAAGCCGCATAAAGAAGGTAATGGGACCTAACCGTTACCTGATAACGGATCCATCGGGAAAAGAAGTGGGGATATACCACGCGAAAGACCTGCGCCGATAGATAGTTAGTCACGTCTGTTTGTCCGTCCGCATATATTTTCAAAAAACGCGCAAAGTTTGTATACTTCCGGGCAAACATAGACATGAGTCAGTCCGTCCGTCTGTCAATTGTGTTTTTCTTTCATTGTCCGTCATCTCTAGTCCCGACGCCGAAGCCAACCCATGATACACAGAAAGATCCTTCAGCTCCTTTTTCGCAATCCGCATCGCCTTGGGATTGCGAGAAAATTAGCTGCCCTGTAGTAATTGAGGAGTATGGCTCTAAAAGCCAGCGCTGCCCCAGGCACACAGCACAAACTCAATTTAACAAGGAGGGACGATTCAGTCACCTTCCCCATCGCAACCCTCACTCTTTTTCTTTTCGCGTGAAAAATAAAGCAAGAAAATTTCTTTTGTACTTAACTCCCGGGAAACAAAATTCTAAAACTGTTTAAAAATTTTAATGTATAGTGATTTTATTACAATATCTTTTGAATATAATTTAACGAATTGCGGTGTAACGCGGTATACAAATGCTTAGAACGAAACGGTTAACCCCTTAAATTATATGAACGATAAAATCATTGTATCATTTAAACCCCTTAAAATTAGTCAAATTTTACCCATTCCCACCATAATATTAATTAAAAATTTTTGGTTGTCGGTGATTAACGTGTGCCTGTCTAATTCTTCCGATTTTTCTTCCACTTAATTACGCCTAATTCAACCCTGCACGAAGACAATTATGCGCCAATAAATCAACGATCCCAACATTATCAACTAAACGCGGCAAATTTTAACTCAACAGCCACTCTTCCAACAACCACATCAACAACAGCAGCATTTACAGCAACAACAGCATCATGTTCAGACAACTGAATTCGTACCGAAACAATCAACTTCCACCTCAAATACATGTTGTTTCGGCAAAATTTCAGTGGGTGGATGCTGAAGCAAGCTCCTCGAAAGAAGAGAGTTGCCGGCGGAGCGTATTGCAAGTCATTTGGGGGGAGTTGGTACGTTCTCGGTGAAACGCGCGGGTGTCATCTTGTAATTTACGGAGACAATAGTTTTCTCTGCCTACTAAAACTATTTTGTTTGTTGCTTTTTTGTGTTGACTTCACTGATTTTGCGCGTTTTGTTTGGGTTGCATTCATAATATTTACACCAAGTGTTTCTTAATGTGGATATTTGCGAGCCTTAATTTTAATTTGCCAAACGCGGAGTGACCTGTGCCGTTTTGCTCTGCCGAAACGTAATTTTTGGGCGCGCTACTTGGTGAATTTGTGCTTTTTGGTGAACGCAATGAAACGATGTAATGGGAAGGATGAGAGTTAGCGTAACGGGAAGATCGTGGTCGTGTCCTTATCGTTATTTTAGCGAGTTATTGTGCACAAGAGGAAAGAAACAGGCACTCCGCAACGCAAAGTGGTGTGTGGGTGTGGGACTGTTGTGAGAAATTGTCCGCGTAGTTTGTTATGAATCTTCCCGAAATTGTAGATTCCGATACAGCTTTATTATCAGTACCCCAATAGATCTTTCAAGTGATAATTTGTGTTTACGGGCCCACATTCGTCGTGGTAATTGAAGCGCTGAATAAGGTGGTGTGAAAATCGAGTAAAAGGAGTGTTTCCCCTAAAGAGATTGTGTAGATGGGCTATGTACGTCGACCGCGCGTGTGTTAGTGGTCCTCCATAAACACAGTGAACGAAACACGTTGTGTGGGAAAATACGGTTTTGTTCACCGTTTAGTATATAGGGAATCAGAAAGTGGACGTGTGAAGGGTGGAAGAAAGAGAATACGTAAACAGACCGAATGAAGGAGAAGGTTCGAAGCAAGCTAGGAGCTTCTATTTTTAAAGTAGAATGTTTAGCACGACACTTTAAATTCAATTAACTAACACGAAGTGTAGGATAGGGAATGAAAGAAGTTCATTTTATGAGAAGTGTAGCGAGAAAAAATACAAATGGTTGTTTCCGTGAATTAGTTTTGTTGAGAGTCATATATTATTTTAAAATCTGATTCGAAAGACGAAAGTACATGAATTGATTGAAACTAGTAATCGTGAAATATCGGTATTATTTACAATTTGAATTTCGTCCGCTAGTAATGGGCCCGATTTCATGCCGAGTTTGTCGTTTTTTTTTTGTCGCGATCAGTGTTTTCGAGCGTAGTTTACATCGAAACCAGTGAAATTCGTAGCACTGACAAAGTCACAGTTCGCAGATACAATAGAACTCTGAAATCTCAAGTGACGGAAAAGTTGGATCGCAAATTATATTCTGCAAGTGTCGAGAAATCGGAAAAGAAAGTATTTCCCACACAGGGCACGTATCGCGTATCATCGGACGTGAAGGAGCAAAAACATAAGTCAGAAGAGAACAGTCGTTTAGAGTATTGGTCAACTTTAATGTCGTGTAACTCGAGACAATTGCATGGGATCTGTATTCGAACCTCCTTTACTTTCGCTGCATGAACTTGTAAATTTTGTTTTTAAACAAAACATTTCTAGGACTTACACCCCGGCTTCGTCAACGAGCGCTCGTCGTCGGAAAAGGCTATGTAAGTACCATTTTAATTTCTTTGTGTATATATTATTAAAAATATGTTTATTACAAAACGAAACGAAAGCAAAATGATGGCTTACTAGAGTAAAGTAAATTAAATCAATGAACATTTGTAGATATATTGAGGGAGGTGCCTTGAATTAAAGTAAATGTTACACACAACACATGTGCATTATAACATCCATGCGATTAATTATAAAACAAACAATTGTTACAGTAGTTGAAATAAAAAAAAAATGAATTATTAAACGGTAAAAATCGGTCTTTCCCTTCCGGTCTTTTCCAATCGGGTATAGGACCCGGTACGGTGGCAGGCTTCCACCCCAAACTATGAGCCAGCCACCGGGTACTTAAAAATTTTTCTGTTTCAGGAGACTTAATGGGTTGAGTGGCCCAAGCCAAGTGCCTTTTTATGGCATAAAGTTATGCAATTCCATTGTATAATTCTATGACATAAATTGGTCACCGGGGTACTCCCCTTCTGATGGGAAAGTTCATATAATTCAAGTTGTATGAGTTTTCCACTCAGAAGAGGAATACCTGGCCACTTCAACGATTTAACATTGGATTTATTCCGGTTGGGTGGGCATGAAGGGGCTCCACCACCACCCGGTTGCCCCTCTTTCATTTGTGGGCCCTGAATGTATTTTGGTAAAGACTAGGTCACCCCAAATTAGTCTTTCTTGTCAGGTTGCACTTGTTCTCGCAACAAGTCGTAATTCCTTCGTGGAGGTTATCTACTGATTTGCGACTTCGGTCGTCCTCTCGAACTCTGCAAGCAATTCGTGAATGCGAAATGTTTTGTAGTGAGTCCTCGTGCCGGGGAAACGAACCCGCCCCACGACACCGCAATGCTAGCCTGCCAGCGCATTCACGCGTCTCCGGACGAGGGCATTCTCGGCAGGAATCAACACCTTCCTCTGCCGAGGCAGCAGAACATCGCTGCAGTCCTTCACGGACATATTGAACATCTTTATTCACTACAAATGGCGCCCAACGTGGGGCCCGAAAAGCCCGGCTGTATCATCAGTCGTGAGCACGAGACAGTCCATCGTCTCTAGGTGTCCCCACAAGGTGTTAGAAATTTTGGCGGGTAGATAACTCCCGAGGGTTTTTGAACTAATCGTGCCCCAGCAGCCGAGTAACTTCCGAACGTGTGTTGTCTTCGGACATCAATATCGTTTGGTCCTTCTTTTGATTTATACTTTGGTGGTTTACCACCATTGTATAACTAGTAAGGCCAAATTATATTAGAGTCCCTTTTTGTGTTCGGAGGTTATTATCCCAACATCTATTTTGCGGAGGATTCTGATCCGCTCCCCAAACCAGCGGTGCCTAAGTGTCTTAAATTACATGGATTTTGATTTCATGTGATTGGCTGATTAGCTAATCCATGACTATCCATGACAAGACACGCGCTGCTTGTGGATTAGAATCCCACCCTGGGCTGACAAGCTGTAACTTGAGAAGTTTGCTAATGAGGGATCACTTCGGAACCCTGATTTTCATGGTGCCACAAGAGAGTGTCCCTGAAACGTTTTAGAAGGATTGTGCCATGGTGTCCATACTTGGGAGGAAGGACGGAAAGGAAAGACCGATTATTTTTTTTTTTGATAACGATTAAAACTTTTCATACACTTTGGTTTTTTTTGTGAGGATTGAGTATAGCTCGCCACTTTCGGCCACGTTTTTGTGTTTTGTCATAATAATAGTTAATTACTTCTTTTATAGCATTTTTTTTACTATTTTATTATCAGCGTCAACACTGTTAGGATAATGGAATTCCTAAACGCATGTAGACTTTGCCTACAGAGCAGCGAAGAAATGTATCCACTCTGTGATAGTTCCGTAGATGAAGCGAGGAGGATTTTTATTGTCGACTTCCTGAAGGAGTCCCTTAACATCAACATCATATTGGAAGATGGCTCACCAGACCACATCTGTGGTGAGTGTTACACGGAAGTGGAACGGATATACTCCTTCATACGTCGCTGCAAAGAGACCGAGTCAACACTACAACGACTTAAATCAGCACGACGATCTCGAGATCCAGTTATCGACCAGCGGAACAGGATTCAAAGAGCAGACTACCATCCGTCTGAGGATCCGGATCCACCATCTCGATACCAGCCTTGGAACGCCTGGGATCTTCCGCCACGACTCAACCAAGTACCACCACCGACTCTAGATTCAGTGGCTCCGCAGGAACAACCCTATATGCTGAAACCGAAGCATATCCCCAGCATTGTACAGGGTTGGAACCTTCATTTTAGCGGGGAGCCCAACGCCCTGAACGTGGAAGTCTTCATTGGTCGCGTGGAGTCCTTAGTCGGAGAGATGTTGGCCGGCGACTACACGATGCTGGCAGGATATCTACCAATGCTGTTCAGGGGAGCAGCACTCGAGACGTACTGGCGGATTCATTCGGCCCCACCATCAATACGCTGGACACGGCTGAAAGAGGTACTCCGCATGGAATACTCGACGGTCAACATGGATGAGAGTGTCCTGGACAAGATCCATGCCAGATGGCAACGTCCGGACGAGCCCTTTCATCAATATCGAGCCGATATCCTTAGGTTGAATGACCAGCTGTCAGAGCCTATGTCTTCCACTCAACTGCTGCGGGTGTTGAAACGGAATCTAAAGCCGGAACTTCGTTGCCATGTTGTAAACTTGGACCCGCAGAACCTGGAAGCACTACTGAGGGTCGTGAGTCGATTGGAGAGGCTTGAAGAAGACCTCCACGAACGGCCTTACCTACATGCAAGGACAGGTCCGCGACGTGAAATTGCAGAAGTGGCACCAAATTGCAACAACACCAATCTGGAAGATCACACGGAGTCGAACACCTATGTTCCGGACTACCCAGATGGTGCCACTCCAAAAAACGGACGAGCGAGTACCCTACCACCTCAGTGGTACTCGAAAACCCCACAGTAGTTCCCCAGCCAGCTGCCAACCCCAATCAACCTGACGTTGACCCACCAGCCATGACCATTACGACTGCGGATGTTCACTCTCTTCCGGAGACCTCACCAACGACAATATTAAAACGACCATCGCAGTCACTGCCAGAAGAACCGCGGCAGCCTCAAGTACGCACTCTAAAACCTTATCATGTTAGACTGCAGGAATATCGGGTGGCTCGAGAGCGAATATTTGCTCCCGAAGTAGTCACTTCCCGCCCGCGCACGACAAAATGGTCAACCCGTCGTTGGCGGAATTTCCGCAAGAGAGTGCGCATCTGCCGTCAAACCGTAAACTCTTGTAACATCTCGGAGGTTGCTGAGAATGAGATCAGACCTTATCATCCAACCAAAGTGTTGGGCGAGACCGTGTTTGCATTGATCGACACGGGTGCCAGTATCAGTTGTCTTGCCTCGAGCTTTGGCTCGAAGGTGCTCCAAGAATATCCGAACTTGATTAAATCCTGGCGCACTGAAATCAGTACAGCTGATGGCACCAAACACCCTATACGAGGTAAACTAACAACACCCGTGACGTTCAGGGGTCAGACGAAGGATATTACCTTCTACATTATCCCGTCTTTGACTCAGAATGTATACCTTGGTGTCGATTTCGTCCTTCGCTTTGGACTGGCCTCAGATTTATTCACAGATTTGTCTTTAAAAACCAGAAATGTCAACGAAATCACTTCTACTCCCGATAGGCATGACCTGACGCCCAACCAACGGCAACGCCTGGAAGCATCCATTGCTGCTTTCCCATCTTACGCTACCCAAGGCCTTGGCCGCACCATCCTAGTCTCACACGCCATCGACGTTGGCGATAGTAAACCGATTAAACAGAGACACTACGCCATCTCGCCGGCCATGGAGAAATTGGTGTATGCGGAACTAGATAGGATGCTCGAGTTAGGGGTCATAGAGGAGTCCAAAAGCGCCTGGTCATCACCGGTAACCTTGGTTGTAAAGCCAGGTAAAGTCCGTCTCTGTCTTGATGCCCGTAAGGTAAACGCGGTTACCATCAAGGACGCGTACCCTCTTCCACTCATCGATGGAATACTAGGGAGACTGCCGAAAGCCAATTATATCACCAGTCTCGACCTAAACGACGCCTTCTGGCAAATTCCACTCGATGAGGACTCGAGGGACAAGACCGCCTTCACAGTGCCTGGACGACCATTGTATCAGTTCGTCACAATGCCCTTTGGCCTGTGTAACGCGCCGCAAACGATGACTCGGTTGATGGACAAGGTCATCCCACCTCACCTAAAACACCAAGTGTTCGTGTACCTTGATGATCTGTTACTCATCACGGAAACGTTCGATCAACACCTCCTACTTCTACAAGAAGTAGCCCTGCACATCAGTAAGGCGGGACTCACCATCAACGTACAGAAAAGTAAGTTTGTCATGAAAGAAGTCCGATACCTCGGTCATGTTATAGGATATGGCACTATCAAAACGGATCCAGACAAAACTCGTGCGATTGATGAGTTCCCCTTACCAAAAACTGTGAAGCAGCTACGACGTTTCCTTGGTGTGTGCGGTTGGTACCGAAGGTTTGTTCGGAATTATGCAACAGTCTCAGCGCCCCTGTCAGACATGTTGCGGAAAGGGAAGTTCGTTTGGACCGAACTCAGCCGAAAGGCATTTGAAGAGCTTAAACAAGCCCTCACATCAGCTCCTGTCTTGCACAGCCCCGACTTCACGAAGCCCTTCTCCATTCATTGTGACGCAAGTCAACATGGAGTAGGAGCCGTGCTGGTGCAATTGACCGATGAAGGAGAGGAAGCTCCCATCGCCTTCATGTCCAATAAGCTGAATTCGGCCCAAAGAAACTATACTGTTTCCGAGCAAGAATGTTTGGCAGCGGTAATGGCTGTGAAGAAATTCCGAGCGTATATCGAGGGCCACCAATTCGAGATCATCACGGACCACGCGTCACTACAATGGTTGATGAACCAGGCAGATTTAAGTGGACGCCTAGCCAGATGGGCTCTTAAACTGCAAGGGTTCAAGTTCTCCATCAAACATCGGAAAGGAACCCAGAACATCGTACCCGACACTCTCTCACGGATGTTTTCCCCAGAGGGAGCCGAAATAACAATAAATGACGAGGACCCCATCGAAATAGATTTGGACAGCCCACATTTCGAATCAGATAGCTACAAAGAGTTGAGGCAAACCATAGCGACCCAACAAACACAGCTGCCTGATTTGAAGGTAATAGACGGCTATGTGTATAGACGAAATGAATACGCCACTGGTGATCCATGGCAGGAAGAAGAGTCTTGGAAACTCTGGGTACCGGAGGAAATGACACAACATCTGATCTTCCGCGCACATGACCATCCGTTAAGTGCCCACGGAGGTTACGGTCGAACATTACGGCGACTCAAGAAATACTTCTTTTGGCCTAAAATGGCATCCCAGGTCAAAGACTACGTGAGCACCTGTGAGACCTGTAAAGGCACCAAAGCACCCAACCAGCCTCTTCGACCTCCTATGGGTCAACTCAACGTCCCAGAACGCGTGTTCCAGCGTCTATACATCGATCTACTCGGTCCATATCCTCGGTCTTCCATGGGACACATCGGAGCTATAGTCGTCCTAGATCAGCTCTCAAAATTCCCAATGGTGGAACCTATCCGTAAATTCACAACTCCACCGATCGTGAAATTCTTAGAGAACCGGGTATTCCATGTGTTCGGTGTTCCAGAGAGTGTGTACTCAGATAATGGAGTACAGTTCCGGTCTCGGCAGTTTAAGAGCCTACTTGAGCAGTATGGCGTTGAACACCAACTGACGCCCATATACTCTCCTCAGTCCAACGCATCAGAACGGTTGAACCGCACCCTATTGGCCGCGATCCGTTCCTACGTCCACCCATCTCAAAAGGATTGGGATCGGCGATTGTCTGCCATCACATGCGCCCTGCGATCCTCGTATCATTCCGTCACCGGTGTCGCCCCTTACTTTGCCGCCTTTGGACAGCACATGATTTGCCACGGTAAATCATATCGACTGTTACGGCAATTAAAGTGTTTGGGAGACCCCGTCATTGCGCTGGAGCCCCACGAACGTTTAGGAGACCTCCGCCAACAGATCGGACGGAAAATTAAGGCCGCAGGTAGTGCAAATGAAGCGCAGTACAATCTCCGGTCACGATCCGCTAATTTCAAAGAAGGAGATGAAGTTTTCCGGCGAAATTTCCGCCAAAGTGACGCCGCGGGGCATTACAACGCCAAGCTGGACAGGCGATTCTTGAAAAGCCGCATAAAGAAGGTAATGGGACCTAACCGTTACCTGATAACGGATCCATCGGGAAAAGAAGTGGGGATATACCACGCGAAAGACCTGCGCCGATAGATAGTTAGTCACGTCTGTTTGTCCGTCCGCATATATTTTCAAAAAACGCGCAAAGTTTGTATACTTCCGGGCAAACATAGACATGAGTCAGTCCGTCCGTCTGTCAATTGTGTTTTTCTTTCATTGTCCGTCATCTCTAGTCCCGACGCCGAAGCCAACCCATGATACACAGAAAGATCCTTCAGCTCCTTTTTCGCAATCCGCATCGCCTTGGGATTGCGAGAAAATTAGCTGCCCTGTAGTAATTGAGGAGTATGGCTCTAAAAGCCAGCGCTGCCCCAGGCACACAGCACAAACTCAATTTAACAAGGAGGGACGATTCAGTCACCTTCCCCATCGCAACCCTCACTCTTTTTCTTTTCGCGTGAAAAATAAAGCAAGAAAATTTCTTTTGTACTTAACTCCCGGGAAACAAAATTCTAAAACTGTTTAAAAATTTTAATGTATAGTGATTTTATTACAATATCTTTTGAATATAATTTAACGAATTGCGGTGTAACGCGGTATACAAATGCTTAGAACGAAACGGTTAACCCCTTAAATTATATGAACGATAAAATCATTGTATCATTTAAACCCCTTAAAATTAGTCAAATTTTACCCATTCCCACCATAATATTAATTAAAAATTTTTGGTTGTCGGTGATTAACGTGTGCCTGTCTAATTCTTCCGATTTTTCTTCCACTTAATTACGCCTAATTCAACCCTGCACGAAGACAATTATGCGCCAATAAATCAACGATCCCAACATTATCAACTAAACGCGGCAAATTTTAACTCAACAGCCACTCTTCCAACAACCACATCAACAACAGCAGCATTTACAGCAACAACAGCATCATGTTCAGACAACTGAATTCGTACCGAAACAATCAACTTCCACCTCAAATACATGTTGTTTCGGCAAAATTTCAGTGGGTGGATGCTGAAGCAAGCTCCTCGAAAGAAGAGAGTTGCCGGCGGAGCGTATTGCAAGTCATTTGGGGGGAGTTGGTACGTTCTCGGTGAAACGCGCGGGTGTCATCTTGTAATTTACGGAGACAATAGTTTTCTCTGCCTACTAAAACTATTTTGTTTGTTGCTTTTTTGTGTTGACTTCACTGATTTTGCGCGTTTTGTTTGGGTTGCATTCATAATATTTACACCAAGTGTTTCTTAATGTGGATATTTGCGAGCCTTAATTTTAATTTGCCAAACGCGGAGTGACCTGTGCCGTTTTGCTCTGCCGAAACGTAATTTTTGGGCGCGCTACTTGGTGAATTTGTGCTTTTTGGTGAACGCAATGAAACGATGTAATGGGAAGGATGAGAGTTAGCGTAACGGGAAGATCGTGGTCGTGTCCTTATCGTTATTTTAGCGAGTTATTGTGCACAAGAGGAAAGAAACAGGCACTCCGCAACGCAAAGTGGTGTGTGGGTGTGGGACTGTTGTGAGAAATTGTCCGCGTAGTTTGTTATGAATCTTCCCGAAATTGTAGATTCCGATACAGCTTTATTATCAGTACCCCAATAGATCTTTCAAGTGATAATTTGTGTTTACGGGCCCACATTCGTCGTGGTAATTGAAGCGCTGAATAAGGTGGTGTGAAAATCGAGTAAAAGGAGTGTTTCCCCTAAAGAGATTGTGTAGATGGGCTATGTACGTCGACCGCGCGTGTGTTAGTGGTCCTCCATAAACACAGTGAACGAAACACGTTGTGTGGGAAAATACGGTTTTGTTCACCGTTTAGTATATAGGGAATCAGAAAGTGGACGTGTGAAGGGTGGAAGAAAGAGAATACGTAAACAGACCGAATGAAGGAGAAGGTTCGAAGCAAGCTAGGAGCTTCTATTTTTAAAGTAGAATGTTTAGCACGACACTTTAAATTCAATTAACTAACACGAAGTGTAGGATAGGGAATGAAAGAAGTTCATTTTATGAGAAGTGTAGCGAGAAAAAATACAAATGGTTGTTTCCGTGAATTAGTTTTGTTGAGAGTCATATATTATTTTAAAATCTGATTCGAAAGACGAAAGTACATGAATTGATTGAAACTAGTAATCGTGAAATATCGGTATTATTTACAATTTGAATTTCGTCCGCTAGTAATGGGCCCGATTTCATGCCGAGTTTGTCGTTTTTTTTTTGTCGCGATCAGTGTTTCCGAGCGTAGTTTACATCGAAACCAGTGAAATTCGTAGCACTGACAAAGTCACAGTTCGCAGATACAATAGAACTCTGAAATCTCAAGTGACGGAAAAGTTGGATCGCAAATTATATTCTGCAAGTGTCGAGAAATCGGAAAAGAAAGTATTTCCCACACAGGGCACGTATCGCGTATCATCGGACGTGAAGGAGCAAAAACATAAGTCAGAAGAGAACAGTCGTTTAGAGTATTGGTCAACTTTAATGTCGTGTAACTCGAGACAATTGCATGGGATCTGTATTCGAACCTCCTTTACTTTCGCTGCATGAACTTGTAAATTTTGTTTTTAAACAAAACATTTCTAGGACTTACACCCCGGCTTCGTCAACGAGCGCTCGTCGTCGGAAAAGGCTATGTAAGTACCATTTTAATTTCTTTGTGTATATATTATTAAAAATATGTTTATTACAAAACGAAACGAAAGCAAAATGATGGCTTACTAGAGTAAAGTAAATTAAATCAATGAACATTTGTAGATATATTGAGGGAGGTGTCTTGAATTAAAGTAAATGTTACACACAACACATGTGCATTATAACATCCATGCGATTAATTATAAAACAAACAATTGTTACAGTAGTTGAAATAAAAAAAAAATGAATTATTAAACGGTAAAAATCGGTCTTTCCCTTCCGGTCTTTTCCAATCGGGTATAGGACCCGGTACGGTGGCAGGCTTCCACCCCAAACTATGAGCCAGCCACCGGGTACTTAAAAATTTTTCTGTTTCAGGAGACTTAATGGGTTGAGTGGCCCAAGCCAAGTGCCTTTTTATGGCATAAAGTTATGCAATTCCATTGTATAATTCTATGACATAAATTGGTCACCGGGGTACTCCCCTTCTGATGGGAAAGTTCATATAATTCAAGTTGTATGAGTTTTCCACTCAGAAGAGGAATACCTGGCCACTTCAACGATTTAACATTGGATTTATTCCGGTTGGGTGGGCATGAAGGGGCTCCACCACCACCCGGTTGCCCCTCTTTCATTTGTGGGCCCTGAATGTATTAGGGTAAAGACTAGGTCACCCCAAATTAGTCTTTCTTGTCAGGTTGCACTTGTTCTCGCAACAAGTCGTAATTCCTTCGTGGAGGTTATCTACTGATTTGCGACTTCGGTCGTCCTCTCGAACTCTGCAAGCAATTCGTGAATGCGAAATGTTTTGTAGTGAGTCCTCGTGCCGGGGAAACGAACCCGCCCCACGACACCGCAATGCTAGCCTGCCAGCGCATTCACGCGTCTCCGGACGAGGGCATTCTCGGCAGGAATCAACACCTTCCTCTGCCGAGGCAGCAGAACATCGCTGCAGTCCTTCACGGACATATTGAACATCTTTATTCACTACAAACTGTCAATATATCTCACAAGACTTTTTGTCCCAATTGCGCCTCATAAACGGATCTCCGACACCTTCCACCGCTGTGCCCACCCAAGTGCAAGAGCAACATTACGTGCGATTTGTTTTGGCCCTGAATGAGAAAGGATGTGATCCTTGCCAAAGATTCAAAGTAGGCAGACATACAGTAAACACTTTGCAACCATTTCCAGTCTCAGACAAACGCTTCCAAGTAGTGCACTTTGATATAGTCGGATCACTAACGCTAATGGATGGATTTACGTACATTTTAACGATAGTTGTCAGGTTTTTGAAGTAACCAGAGGTAGTACCATTGGAAAAACAGACAGTAGACTCAGTAGCTAAACCCTTCTACGCCACCACGATGTCTCGCTTCGGAGCGCCAGAAATCGTGGTCATCAACCAGGGAAAACAATTTGAGTCAGCCTTGTTCAGGTCAATGACCAACATTATAGGAACATGTGAAAGGAGAACGTCAATTTATCACCCTGCTTTGAATGGATTATTAGAAAGGGGGCACCGCACACTAAAAGCTGCCATCATGTGTTACGAAGATGATGGTAGCTGACATAGTCTACTTTCGAAAATACTCTTGGGCCTAAGATATTGCTATAAGGGTGACTTGGGAGCTAGCTGTGCGAAGTTAGCATTGGAAACAACATTGACTCCGGGACAATTTCTGGTTGAGGATAGCAACGCAAGTGATCTACATTTACTCAGTCAAAATTTGAAACTACAAATGCGGTCCTTTGCTTTGTTTGTGTAGCCATGTCATAGAGTTTGTCATAGCGTCAGGCTCGTATGCGTGGTTTTGTAAGTGTGCCGCATAATTGGAATTTACTTTGTTGTGTAAGAATGATTGTAAGTGCTCTTTATATCTTACTGTTAGTTTCCGTATTGTCCTTCCTATGTCTACCAGGTCGCAGTCCTTGCATGTCAGCTTGTATATGCCGGTGTTCTCGTATATTGATGTGTCATTCAGTTTTGGTTTCAGTTTGTTTCCGATGTTGTCGTTACTTTTGAATGCAGTTTGCAGTTTGAATTTTTAAGGAACTTTGATAGTTTGCGTGCCACTTTGCCTACGTATGTTAACGAAATCCTCTGCTAGTTGTTCATATGAGTTTCAGTCAGCTAGCATTCCTGTTTTTTGTTTGTACTGTGTAACAAGTTTGTCAATATCATATTGTTTGTATCCATCATTAGCAGCTATTCTGTAAATATTGTTTAGTTCGTTGTAGTAGTTAGAAAGAGATGAAGTGAAGTTTATATCGTGCGGGATGGTTAGATGCTACGTGTTTGGTATGATCAGTTGTGGTTGATTTACTGATATTTTATAATCTCCGGCTGGATTGTAGTCTGTCATTATAAGATTGAGTAGTTGATCCGTTATTGAATGAAAGATTTTTTTTAGGCAGTATTTCATCTACGGGTATAGAAGAATAGAGGTTCGTGATGTTTAGTGACAAAAGTTGACAAGCTTCAGTTAATATTAAAGAGGTGGTAGAGTTCGCTAGATAACAGCTGATCTTAAATATATGTTTGTCATCAAGGTGCAAGATATCAGCCATTATCGTTGCCGAGAAGCGTGCCGTTTTCGAAGGCTTTATTGTTTCGTACAACAGAAAAAGCATTGAAATGCTGGAAAATCGCTATGCTAAGTGCATCGCGTTTGAAGGTAGCTATGCTGACGAAAACATATAACTATGCCCAAAAAATGCTTACACTCACTGAAAATCTCGGAATTTATCAGCTCATGTGGTATCACTAAAGCCTAGTTTACAGGGGGATTGCCAGCCAACAGTAAAACTTTTGGAGACCAGCTTTTTTAAGGGAGTGCCACCTCTACGTACCCGAGGGAATTCCGGTCGATAGGAGTACTCTTGGAGGCTAGCATTCTTGGGCTAGTACCGCTCCCATGGTTTCAAGGATATGGAGGTAATCTTAAAGTTCCTCCTGGGATGACAGGTAACGAACCTGACTGAATCTGGACTACGCTTTGAGCAAGGAACTAGAGTTGACGCTTTGGGCTGATGGATATAATGGTTTTTTGGGCTGATGTATATGATGGTTTGGATCTAGCTGCATTGCACGGTAGGGCAAAGGCGGCACTCGTGCCTGAGTGGCTCTAATTTAACTATTATGCTATCTTCGTTTGGACAAAAGCTTGGCAGGGCTCGGAGCATGTTCGAAGTTCACACCATTGGGTTGGTGGTGTAGATTCCGTTGAGACGGACTCTGGATTGATGCCAGACCGGCTCTGAGCACTTGTCCCCATAAGGGCTTCTATCAACCCTTGCATGGCCACCCTGCTCTGGAAACATAACCATAAGATCTAAAAGGCGACTACACACAAAAACAAGGATAGTCGCTCCAAGGGGGACCCAATGAAACTGGAGCAATTTCAATTAAAAATCCTTCAAAGAATCTGGGTAGACAGATCTATGCCCATATCAGAAGGGTTTTGTACTCAACTTCTCGGAAATGCAGTCACAAGTAACGAATAAAGTCAAGAAATATGTCAAAAAGATGTGCACATTTATAAGAAAATCCATCGTTTTTCTGTTTTCAACGGTCGCCATTTTGTTGCAAGCCAACAAAAATCACTCAAATCATGAATTCCAAAAATTTTTTATATCATTGACCTTATTTGAAAATTTTAAGAAGATTAAATCAAAACTGCAGTTATTGATTCCATGGAAAGTCCATAAAATACCAAAATAATATGTTACTGTTGCTGTAATTGGAGAAATTTCAAATGGCTATAATATCCGTGTATATCATTCGATTTTCACGATTTTATTGGGGAAAATATGAAATTCGAAGGTCATACTAAAGTGTTTTCCAATAAGAAATGTTATTTTGAATAGCCCGCTATTTCAGTATGTGTCACTTTTGAAGCTGTCATTTTTTGATATTTGACAAGTAAAAACTATGCAATTGATAAAAATGGAACAATACACGCCTTAACAATGCATTGAAATTATTAAAATTTACAATCAAAATGGTGAAAATTTGGCAGAGACGGTTCGTAAAACTCGAACATTTTTGGGTCGTCGTGAAGCACCTTGTCGGACCGTAATGCAGAAATTGGTAAAAAAATTTGAACTGTTGAGGCAACCTTGTGATGCGAAGAATAGAACCCGTGCAAGTCACTCAAGAATAGCCGAAAATATTGCTGCTGTATCCGAAAGTGTTGAAGAAAAACCAGCTTTGTCCATTCCTCGTCGTTCTTTGGAATGAGGCATTCCACAAACGTCATTACACCGTATTTTGCAAAAAGATTTGCGTCTTAAGGCTTATAAAGTTCAGTTAACACAAGAAATCAAGCCGGTCGATCATCAAAAACGTTGTGTCTTTGCTGATTGGGTCCTTGAAATGGATGAAAATGATCCGGAATTCCATTGAAAAATCATTTTGAGTGATGAGGCCCATTTCAACCTTGGTGGCTTTGTCAACAAGCAAAATTGTCGTATCTGGGGCTCGGAAAACCCAAGAGTTATTGTTGAAATGCCTCTCTATCCTCAACGTGTGACTATTTGATGCGGTTTATGGTCCGGCGGAGTCATTGGATCTTACTTTTTCAAAAATGAGGCTGGAGCAACAGTTACGGTAAATGAATTGCGCTATGGAGAGATGATTAATGATTTTTTGTAGCCGGAATTGGATGGTATTGATCTGGACTACTTTTATTTTCAACAAGACGGCACTACGTGCCACACAAGATACGAAACCAAAATTTCCGGACCGTGGTGATCACAATTGGTCACCGAGATCTTGTGATTTAACACATTGCGACTTCTTCCTTTGGGGTCACGTGAAAGAAAAGGTCTACACCAATAGCTCAGCGTTGATTCAAGACCTCAAAGATGGAATTCGTGAGGCTATCAAGGACATAGGGTTGTCACTTTGCGATTTGGGTATGGAAAATTTCATGAAAAGGATATGGTCCTGTAAGCGTGGTTATGGTGGTCATTTGCCTAATATTATTTCTCACCATTAACGGCATACCTTTTTCCTTATAACAAAGTAAACATTTGATCAGTTGTGCTAAAAAAATTGCGTTTTCGTTTAATATCAAAATAAAACCCTGTATATGGAGCTACGATTCGAAGATCAAATTTCTTCAAATAAAGTATGCAAGCTGAGCAAAGCTTTATACAATGGGTTTTCTAAAATAAAGAAGACTTTGGTCATAAAATTTTTTTGGTAAGGCGATCTGTGCGTTAGAAAGTTACATCCCTCCCTGGCTTCCAGTAAAAGTTTGATGACATTCAATTCGGCGGAAGCGAAGTTATTGCGTGACAGTATGTTTGTGTCATCGGTACAAAAATGAGTTTCGAACAATGAGGTAATATCAAATTTTGTTTTAAAATCGGTAAAACGTCTACCAAAACATTTGAATTGATGAAAAAGTTTATGGCGATGATTGTCTATCACGTAGAGTTCATGAGTGGTTTACACATTTCAGAGATGGTCGTGAGGGCATAAATGCCAATGAACATACGGGCCGCCCAAAATAAGTAATCACCGAAAACTCCATCGAAATTGTGCGTGAATTTATCAAAAATGAGCCGAAATCATCGTTGACATTCATGAAATCGGAGTTGACTATCTCCAAACATCGATTTATCGCATTTTAACCGATCATTAGGGCTTACAAAAGGTTTGCGTTCGTATCGTTCAAAAACAAACGAGACTTTTGTCATAAAAATCCACTCTTGTGACTGATTTTTTAACTAAAAATCGCATTTTAACCATCAAACACTCACCGTTTTCACCTGATATGGCTCTCTATTCGGAACATTGCATTTGGCTATGAAAGAAAAATGCTTTGCATCCGTAGAGGGCATCCAAAAGGCTTGTACCGACATCCTGAAGGACATTCCGGTCAATTACCTTAAACACTCTTTCAAAAAGCTTTTGGATCGCGCAAAACAGTGTATCGAGGCCAGAGGAGACAATTTTGAATAAATAAACTCGAATTTATCAGAACAAATCTCCTGTCGTTTCTATTTTAGCTCAGTCTCGTTTATTTGGGAACGCACCCTGTATAGCTTAGAGCAGTCAGACCGCCAAGAAAATCATAAATAAGACGAAGCACTGAGACGGTTGGACTTCAAACCCTGTAGTTCCGATAGTTGTGCGTATGTAAACAACAAAAGTAATCGAATGCCCATAATCGTAGTCTATGTCGACGGTTTTTCGATTATCGGTCAGGACAACGATGTCCTGAATAACATGAAATGCGAAAATGGATCATTTTTAGGTAAATTTCTCGAGAGAAATTTACCTATTGCGGAGAGCATCATATATATATATATATATATATATATATATATATATATATGGGATATAACGAAATTTGTGACCACGATAGAGGTTGCAATTTTGCTTCGATTTTCACCAAATTTTCAGGAAAGGTGTATTGGGTAATTATCTCGGTTAAGTTCGTGAACCAGCTATATCGGCCCGGCAAAAACAAAATGGCGGCCATTTTAGACGAAAAATCGTGATTTCTGTTCTGACCAAAGTGTAGCTCCGATTTGGATGAAATTTGGTACAAAGGTTCATTGCTGTATGTGATGAATCTCACAATAAAAAATCCAAAGTCGGTACGGCAGAAACAAAATGGCGGCCGCTCAAAGGTCGAAAAACGTGCAAAATTTTGTTGTTGTAATAGTGGTCAAAGCTTTCAACAGATTTTCATGAAATTTGATAACTTGATAGAAATTATAAGTATCTAAAGAATTACGTAAAAAAACTGGAGTTCAGGTTGCAAAAAACAAAATGGCGGCCAGTTAAAGGGCGAAATTTCAAAGGCTTTTTAAAGTCGCAATTTGAATCCGACATATACGAAATTCGGTTTCAAGATAGACATTATTTAGGCCTACAGTCTTTGATATTTTGGTGATCATGCATGTGCAAATTTCAAAATGGCGGCCGTTTAAATATGCGTTTTTTTCAGGTTTTTGTGGCCCTCTAGCGGTCACATTTTGGAGCGGATTTTGATGAAACTTGAGATTATGGATCTCTGTACTATGTTCTTGTATTTTGCAGGAAATTATTGAAATTGAATGAAAAATAAAAAAGTCGAAAATTTAAAGCCTAATATTTTTAGCTGCCATTTTCTTTAAAAATTGAATTATTTTGCCCTGTCTAGAGTGAAACTTCTATTTGAACGAGATAGTACATTGATTGATGAGTTCCTAGCATACAAAGATTTCAAATAATCCAAAATGAAATGCATGCATTCAAAATGGCGGCCCCCAAAGGTCAGAAGGCAAGCGCAATTCGCTATTTTAGTGCCAACTGAAATAATGAATATTTTTCATGATAACGTTTTAAATGACTTTACTTGATAGAATTTATAAACCAGACCATTTTAAGATGTTGTAAAATCTTTTTAACAATCCCCTAAAAAAATTATAAAATCGCGACTTGTCTGTCTGTCCGTCCGTTTGTTCGTGCGTCAAAACAAGTTTTCTCGCAAACCACATGAGCTAGAATGAGGAAATTTTCTACGTAGGTCAAAAGTGGTGCCTCTTGAAATTTGCAGTGCAAGAAAATATTTTAAGGTATTTTAAGGGGGGTCTCCCCATACAGGGGGGTGGCATACAATTTTTTTTATTTCTGTAGCAGCCAAGATTCTCAACAGATTCCGTTGAAACTTGAAATTATAAGTTATTAACGCAAGTTAATTTAATTTAATTATGCAAATCGAATGACAAATGAAAAAGTCGAAAATTTACAGCTTAATATTTTTAGCAGCCGATTTCAATAAAAATTGAAATGACGGCCCTCATAGTTCAGAAAAAAATTGAAAATGTATATATTAATGGCAACGCAAGTGCTGATTAAACTTTCATGGAAATCTTTTGAAACTAACTATTCGAGCTATTTAAGCCTTTGTGTGGTTACCACTGTGAACTGTGTAAACAGCAAATGTGAGAAGGGCAAAACCGGTATTTATATGTTTAAACAATTTATGATCCGCCGATTTTCAATATGTAATCCATACGTATACAACTCAATTTAATTAGCAAAATATTTGCGCCCCGATAAAAGGTCTCTAAGAACGAACGTGGCCAGATTTTTTTTATGTTAATAAATACCCATGTGGCACTACGAAAATTGCAGAAAGAAGTTGAGTAGTAGGCAAGCCAAATTTTTTTTCGAAGCTTTATGCTACATACGAGAAATTTACCTTTCCGGCTGGTGCTGCCAACGGGGATTTTTTCCTTTTAGGTAAATTTCTCGAGAGAAATTTACCTATTGCGGAGAGCATCATATATATATATATATATATATATATATATATATATATATATATATATATATATATATATATATATATATATATATATATATATATATATATATATATATATATATGGGATATAACGAAATTTGTGACCACGATAGAGGTTGCAATTTTGCTTCGATTTTCACCAAATTTTCAGGAAAGGTGTATTGGGTAATTATCTCGGTTAAGTTCGTGAACCAGCTATATCGGCCGGGCAAAAACAAAATGGCGGCCATTTTAGACGAAAAATCGTGATTTCTGTTCTGACCAAAGTATAGCTCCGATTTGGATGAAATTTGGTACAAAGGTTCATTGCTGTATGCGATGAATCTCACAATAAAAAATCCAAAGTCGGTATGGCAGAAACAAAATGGCGGCCGCTCAAAGGTCGAAAAACGTGCAAAATTTTGTTGTTGTAATAGTGGTCAAAGCTTTCAAGAGATGTTCATGAAATTTGATAACTTGATAGAAATTATAAGTATCTAAAGAATTGCGTGAAAAAATTTGGAGGTCAGGTTGCAAAAAACAAAATGGCGGCCAGTTAAAAGGCAAAATTTCAAAGGCTTTTTAAAGTCGCAATTTTAATCCGACATATACGAAATTCGGTTTCAAGATAGACATTATTTAGGCCTACAGTCCTTGATATTTTGGTGATCATGCATGAGCAAATTTCAAAATGGCGGCCGTTTAAATATGCGTTTTTTTTCAGGTTTTTGTGGCCCTCTAGCGGTCACATTTTCCAGTGGATTTTGATTAAACTTGAGATTATGGATCTCTGTACTTTGTTCTTGTATTATGCAGGAAATTATTAAAATTGAATGAAAAATAAAAAAGTCGAAAATTTAAAGCCTAATATTTTTAGCTGCCATTTTCTTTAAAAATTGAATTATTTTGCCCTGTCTAGAGTGAAACTTCTATTTGAACGAGATAGTACATTGATTGATGAGTTCCTAGCATACAAAGATTTCAAATAATCCAAAATGAAATGCATGCATTCAAAATGGCGGCCCCCAAAGGTCAGAAGGCAAGCGCAATTCGCTATTTTAGTGCCAACTGAAATAATGAATATTTTTCATGATAACGTTTTAAATGACTTTACTTGATAGAATTTATAAACCAGACCATTTTAAGATGTTGTAAAATCTTTTTAACAATCCCCTAAAAAAATTATAAAATCGCGACTTGTCTGTCTGTCCGTCCGTTTGTTCGTGCGTCAAAACAAGTTTTCTCGCAAACCACATGAGCTAGAATGAGGAAATTTTCTACGTAGGTCAAAAGTGGTGCCTCTTGAAATTTGCAGTGCAAGAAAATATTTTAAGGTATTTTAAGGGGGGTCTCCCCATACAGGGGGGTGGCATACAATTTTTCTTATTTCTGTAGCAGCCAAGATTCTCAACAGATTCCGTTGAAACTTGAAATTATAAGTTATTAACGCAAGTTAATTTAATTTAATTATGCAAATCGAATGAAAAATGAAAAAGTCGAAAATTTACAGCTTAATATTTTAAGCAGCCGATTTCAATAAAAATTGAAATGACGGCCCTCATAGTTCAGAAAAAAATTGAAAATGTATATATTAATGGCAACGCAAGTGCTGATTAAACTTTCATGGAAATCTTTTGAAATTAACTATTCGAGCTATTTAAGCCTTTGTGTGGTTACCACTGTGAACTGTGTAAACAGCAAATGTGAGAAGGGCAAAACCGGTATTTATATGTTTAAACAATTTATGATCCGCCGATTTTCAATATGTAATCCATACGTATACAACTCAATTTAATTAGCAAAATATTTGCGCCCCGATAAAAGGTCTCTAAGAACGAACGTGGCCAGATTTTTTTTATGTTAATAAATACCCATGTGGTACTACGAAAATTGCAGAAAGAAGTTGAGTAGTAGGCAAGCCAAATTTTTTTTCGAAGCTTTATGCTACATACGAGAAATTTACCTTTCCGGCTGGTGCTGCCAACGGGGATTTTTTATATTGTGCACAAAGGTCCGGTCGACTCCTTTTTGGGTATGGAGATAAGTAGAGAAGGTGAACGAGAAGCAATCTCAATATGCCAAAAACAATTCATAGACAACTTATTGGAGAAAGAAGAGGAAGCAGTACGCCACTACCTGCTGGATTATTAGTGAAAAAGTGTAATACCTACGAAAATTGTATGAAAGCAGATCAAAAAATGTTCCAATCGATACTATTCATTTCTTGTAAGACTAAAGAGACTCTGTATAGGATCTAGAAAATGGATCCAAATAATATAGAAAATAAGGTTGTTTATAAACTATACGTGAAAATACTTGATAAAATAACAAAGCAAGCCAAAATCATACATGATAAAAATATGGTTAAAAATAATATCAACCATTTCAAAAATTTGTGGCACGTAATTAATGAGAAACTTGGCAAACGTATTAAAAAGAATAATACAATAAAATACATTTATGATGATAACAATATTAGAATCGATGGTCAATGCCGAATTTCCAACGATATTAAAACGTTTTTTAGTAACATTGGCTCAAATCTCAGTAGTAAAATTGATCAGCCCCCATAATATATAACAACGTTTACCTCCTGTTAATCGAAATACAATTTTTTTACTACTAACTGATAAATATGAAGTTCTGAACATTATAAAAAATTTGAAAATTAAAAGTAGTGGTGTGGATGATATCAATACCAAATCTATTAAATCCCTCGCCAATTTTATTGTCGAACCACTTGAACATATAATCAATTTATGTATTGAAACATCCATCTTGCCTTATGTATTAAAGTGAGCGGATATAATACCGATTTACAAATCAAAAGAAAACATAAAATGTCTAACTATAGACCTATCTCATTAATTTCCAACATAGCAAAAATTCTCGAAAAAATTATTTACCACAGATTGAGGGAATTTGTTAACACTCATAAAATAATATCTAAAAAACAATATGGGTTTATGAAAAATTTAGGCAACAATGCTGCGCTTAACTTCCTAACAAGGTTAATTTATGATAGACTTGATAAAAGTATACCGATATCGGCAACTTTTTTAGATTTAGCTAACGCATTCGATACGGTTAATCATAAGTTTTTGCTAGATCAACTGTATAATTATGGAATAAGGGGTAACGCTCATCAGCTAATAAGTTCTTATTTACAAAACAGATCGCAGCGTGTCAAAGTGAATAATGTTTTGAGTAACTATTGCTTAGTTCATACGGGCGTACCTCAAGGTACAGTTTTAGGACCGTTGCTATTCCTGCTTTACGTTAATGACTTATTTATCAGTATGCCTTATGATGTAATTGTTTCATTTGCTGATGATACAGCTATTATAACCACCGGTAATACTTGGAAAGAAGTTGAAACGAAAATGAATAAATATCTCCTTGAAGTCAGTAAGTGGTTAGCGTTAAATAAGCTATCTTTGAACTTGGAAAAGACTGTATATATGACATTTGGAAATCATTGCCGTAGTGCTCCTGAACTTCTAAGTATTAGTATAAATGGGGAAAACATACAAAAAGTAGAATCATGTAAATTTTTGGGCATCATTTTTGACTATAATGTGAAATGGGATAAACACATTGAATATATATTAAAAAAACCAAGTATTTAACTTTCGTTTTTCATAAACTCTCTAAAATAATGCAGACTGACATTCTTATGATGATTCATTACGCTTTATTTCATAGCATAGTAAATTATGGATTGATTGCATGGGATGGAGCGTACTCTAACCGCTTATAACTTTTACAAAATCATCAGAACAAACTCTTAAAAATTATTCATAATAATAAATTTAATGCCAACAAACCTTTGAATTTAGAGCAACTTTTCTGCTTTGAATCATTAAAGTATCACTATAATCATCTCAAAGAAAACTTTTTATGTACATATAGCATTACTTAAAATAAAAGTATACAGGTACCGAAGAGATTCAAAACAGTTGGTATTAAGAGTAATTTCATAAAGGCCATAAATGTATATAATAAAATTCCTAACGAATCAAAAGTCATATCTAACGAAACTTTAATGAAAAGAAAATTGAAAAAATGGATTGCATCAAATTTATAACAAAAAAACTATAATATATTGTAATTTTTCTTTTTCATCAAGAAAAAAAAATTAACTTTATTCGTTACTCAAAATATTGGATGTTACACTTGTTATTCTCTTCTAGTATACTTTAAATATTGAATTTATATTTTATTTTAACATAGTTTTATGTCCAAACCAAACCCACAAACAGGTATATCAATTATCTCTGTGGGATTTACGTAAAATTCCTGTATTTTATGTAAGTTTTTAGGTTAAATTAATAAACAATAAGATAATCTGATCACTCAAGAATTTGGGGTTCAATTCTAGACCAGACATTATTCATGTGGTAGCGAATATGGATCATCTAAAAGCACACATTGGGGTACTTAAACACTACAAAAGACTTAGAACTAGTTTACAGAAAGTCTAATGAAACTCTTAGTGTTTTTGTTGATGGTGACTGGAGAGGCTTATAGAAAATCGTTTACTGGCTTTGCGTTCTTTATTGGTAGTGTAGCTGCTTATCGAATATGTTTCAACGAATGATATGGTAGCAGATACATTGACTAAGATTTTGCCTAAATCAAAACATTTGATTTCAATCAAAAATGCATAGTTTTTTAGTTGTATCATGATTTGGGTTCAAGTTTATATCTTAAATAAATAGGTGAAGAAGTACATTGAGAAGAAGTGTTGTAATACTAAATATAAAGTCAATGTTATTCTACTTTCTGTTTTATTTATTTATTTAATCAGCCAAACAAGGCAATCACAAAAAAATTACTTATATCTAAACAAATCACAAAAAAAGTAAATGTATATTTAACAATAACTTCTTTTATCTTATTTTAATGCGTCAGTAATCCTTTTTTTGAAGTTATGTATTGATATAGAAGAAGAGTAATGTTCACTCATAGAATTGAAGATCTTGCTACACCTATTAACTGGCTCGTTGTCTGCGTAAGTGGTTTTATCTTGGTCTTCATGAAGCAGACGAGTGTTCCTAGTATGTTTAATCGTTTCCTTGAACGTGATTTTGCTTGATAGTGATGCAACATTTACTATCTTATTGATAACATTCAAAACAAAGCAAGAACTTAAGATAGTTCTTCGAGATGAGAGCGAGGAAAGATTCAAAATATTTAATCTTTGCTGGTAAGGTGGCAGGTTAGCGAAGTCTCTTGGGTCATAAGCATCACGCAAGGCAAAAAGAATAAACTGTTTCTGCACAGATTCAATGCGGATGCTGTGATTCCCAAAGCATGAATTCCAAATAATACAACCATATTCAAGGAGGGGGCGAACAAATGAGGTGTATAGAGTTTTGGTGACCCATAGATTTTTGAATTCTTTGGCGCGACGTTTTATGAAACCGAGCTGCTTATATGCCCGAGCAAGAATTGTATCGTATTGAGAATGGAAATTCAACTTTCTGTCCAACAGAACGCCCAGGTCTGAGATCTGGCCAACTTTCTGAAGTGGGGAATCATTCAGGTTATAAGTGGGCTCAAATACTGAATTTTTTCTCGAGAAGCTTAAAACATAACACTTTCCAACATTTAGATAAAGCCTGTTATCGTTACACTATTTCAATAATGCATTTATTTTGGCTTGCAGAAAAATTGCCTCGGAATCGGAATTGACGGTGTGGTATATTTTGAGGTCGTCAGCATACAGAAGATGAGGTACGTCACTTAAAATTTCAGAGAAGTTTACGTCTTGATAAAGTGCCCTGGAATTTTACAAACTGTGTTCGATTATTTGGGTATGACGCAATTCAACTCAGTAAAGACCCAGAGATGCTGAACTTCAGAAGTTTGGAGATCAAAATTCCATGATCGACTCGATCAAAAGCTTTGGTAAAGTCCGTGTAAATAGCGTCAATCTGGTTACCTTTTTCCATTTCGCAGAGAATAGTTGAAGTAAGAAGCATTAGGTTAGTGGTATTTGATTGACCTTTGCGAAAACCGTGCTGCTGTTCGTTTAAACGTGGTTCAACCAACGTGGTAAGCTTATCACAAACAATTTTTTCGAACAACTTCGGAATAGCTGATAGTATCACAATACTTCTATAGTTTGTTATAGACCGCTTATCGCCACTTTTGAAAACCGGAGTCAAATGAGAAGACTTCCAGACAGTTGGAAAAGCCCCTCGTGATAAAGATGCGTTGAATAGAATAAACAGAGGGGAAGAGATTTGATGTATACACCCAAAAAGAAATCTCGGTGGAAGAGAGTCAGGTCCAGGTCCCTTGTTAATATCAAGTTCTTTAATAGCGTTTACGATATCTTCACTTGACAAACTCATTTCATCAATGAATGGTGCAGTCTTTGAATGTCAAATTGGTATGCTAGAAGAATTGGTGGCTGGACGGAAAACCTCTTGGAAATGCTCGACAAAAAGGCCGCATATTATTTGAGGGCGAATTGAATTGCTATCACCGTAATACATGGGTGTTAGAAATCCTGTGGCTTTTTACTTGGTTTTTACAAAATTGAAAAATTTTTAGGGATTACGAATAATATTTTCCCCGGTTGAATTGATGTATGATCATGTGTTTCGCGAGATATTATAGTGAATTCCATAGCCAGCTCATCAGTGTTTTAAAGAATGAAGAGACTGTTCCTCTAAATTTAAAGTTAAAAATAAGTTCCAATCAATATTGGCAAGATAAAATTTCATGCTATTATAATCAGCATTTAAGAAATCAAATACAATACAGTCATTGTACGTTCAGGAAAAAGTTACATCAGATATGGGAAGTTCAACGGAAGAAGCGAAATGGCTTCGCGTGTTAGAGAAAAGGTTCTCTTTGTCATTGGTTGGACTTACCACAACATTGTCATAAGCGTTGGTAAAAATAAGATCCAACCAGTTTCCGTTTTGGTTGGGAGTCAGTGATACTTGTTGTAAGTCATAACCGTAAAAAGCATTGATTAGATTAAGATCGATGGTATTTGAGAGGTTTACTGGTAGAAGATGGTTATCAGTTTCATCAGGAGTAAAAGATAAATTAGGGTGGTTAAAGTCTCCCAAAATTATAATTTGCTCATGTTCCTCTAAAAATGCAGCAATAGAATTTATTAGTTCATATGTCTAGGAGGAGGTTTCGTCAGATTTTGGTGGAATGTAAACTACCCCTTTTTATAAAACCACTTGCTTAAGCGTATTCAAACCACCTTATGCTTCATAGGAGGTAGTATCAACGTTTTCAGAGGCCATGGAACTTTTGACCGCAATCAACACTCCGCCACCTTTGGTTAGGCCTGTGGACGAGTTGTCACGATCAGCTCTATAAATGGTCCAGCTACTGCCTAGAATTTCTTCGTTTATGAAACCATCATGTAGCCAGGTTTCGGTGAACGTTATACATTAAAATGGCAGGTCTTGGCATCAAGGTATAATTTATTTATTTTGTCTCTTATGCCGCTACAATTATGGTAAAAGGGTTTAATACCATTCAATGGTAAGTTAGTATTAGGAATGATATTTTTTAAACTCTTCTCTTGCTTTTTGGAGCATAGAGACATTCTTAGATCTCACATGCAAAATGTATGTTTCCAGATCATTTTTTACCTGGTCTGCAGAAAGTCCGAACTGCTCGTGGTATTTTACAAATAGATGGCGTAATGGCTCAATCTCAATAGGCAGGCCTTCTTGCTGAATTAGTACTTTGGGATAAATTTTGGTTATACCATCGAAACAGGTTGATTAAGGCGCTTTGTGCATGTAAGCAAGATTAAATTGAACGCAAACAAACAATTTGCAGTCCCTAAGTCGAGAAAGTAGATTTCTACTCTCAAGATTATCCTTCATATCTGTAGCCAACTTCACAGGAGGCGTGTTTAGTGGGTCTAGGTGACTGACATTGATAGTAGAGATCGAAGTGTCTGAAACTGGCAGAACAAGAATTATACCCTCAGAAGACGGAGCCAACGTATCACCACGGACAAAATTTGAGTAAGGTGTTAGTGTAGTTGATTGTACAGAAGCTTTTTAGGAGAGGCTATTAACAGGTGCAATTATCGGTTCAATCAGAGGAGAATTTCTCATCTCATTACTCTGAGTAGCCTGAGTTTCAGTGGAAATTCGTCTCTCCAAGTGTCTATCATTTGAAGAGAAAGTCGACGTCTGAGAATAAGACTGAATTATATCAGCAGAGTAAGTCCTTGGTGACGAGCCAACTATATTGGATGTTGAAGATCTTCTACTTTTCATTTAATTTTGATTACATTTTTTATAGGTTTTTAAAAATTTCTGAAAATCGTCTTTATTTTTATTTTGATCAATTGTCTTACTCTTAGTGAATTGAGATTTCCATTTTGTAAAAGTGATTCCATTCCAGTTCTGGCACTTGTTATCCTCTTGTAGATCGATGAACATCCAGGCATATCGTGCAGGAATAGATACTTTGAAGAATTTGTACTTGCGTTGCACCAACTCTACAGAACAGTTTTCAAGTAAGAGTTCAAATTTGAAAAACTTCCTCATCCGCACAACATCTGCCGACTTTAGAGCTCCTTTGACGAAAAATACTTGGAACTCAGGATTTTTCCGGTGTGATTCAGGCATTATTGTCAGATGTTGGGAATTCCCCGTTTTAATTTTCACGATTCGCCTGTTTCATTCCTCTTCCGACCAGGGAGTGCCAAATTGGATAATGTTATTTGCACACCAAACAGGAGAATTAGCCGACTGCATATTTGCGACAGGGATTATTTTCTTTATCGGAGATGTAGAACTTCTTTGTGGCTAGAGTTGACCATTGCTGCTTACTTAAATTCTGCGAGTATCAGCTCATGATTTAATGATGGCGTTCAATTTACTTTAGAGTTGATTTTTTCAAGCAAATTTTTTCATACTATTAATGGCTCTTAGCATATATTTATATACTACATTTCAAATGAACTCTCGAACACTTATGTAATTTTGTAACCAAATGAAATGAAACAATAAACTTGTTGTCAGTCGATTGCTGATTAACAATTGACTCAAGAAGACGTATTTCAGTCCTCCCCATTTTATAGAATCCTAACATTATATAATGACTGAAACTGGCTTGAGAAGGAAGATGGGTAATGTTGTGTTCACAGATATAAGAGAGCTTAGATGCTCAGCCGCGCTAACTCCACATCCTGCATATTCTATGAAAGAGCTCAATGTAAACAGCATATACTCTCACTCATAGATCCTAATTGCAAATACAAACGACAGAGAAGTCAAAAAAATTTTGAATACTTTATACAACAATTAGACACTATTCAAAGGTGTGAAGCCAAACACTCCTAACAGGGGCCCATAATGGAGGACCACAGGGCAAAATCTTACAACTAACAAAACAATCCAACAGCTTCACCTAATGGTTTGACAAATTAGAACCATTTGAAAATAATCAACTAAATATAATTAAAATTGCAAAAATCCGCACGTCCGATCAAATCAGAAGTCGAATATGAATTAGTGAAAGTATGTATCCCGTACTTGGTAAATTTATTCGCAATTGCTATAAAAATGGCTTAACCATTTAAGATGTAAAATGGTAATTGAAAAAATTTCAATCAAAACAATCAAACTCGATTGTTTTTCAAAGTAATGTCACTTACAAACATAAATACTTAAGATCCATAAAGTTATATAATCAGCTTATTTTTACCAAGGAAGTTCTTTTCATATTTCAAGTCCTTAGCCCTTTCAATGTTCCCGTTTATCCTAAAGAAATGTAGTCCACAAACCATGTCCATAGTTGGAAACTTAATGGATGACTTTTCAATAACCAAACAATAAATAATTGTTCTTTAAATGGTGCTGTTAGCAGCAGTAGTCGTCAACATTCCCACCTAGCAATTTTAATTACTCAACCTGTCGTTCAGGGAGTCTATTCAGTTTTCATCTAAATGGAACCGTTTCCAGAAATAAATCAAAAATCTCAGCGACAAAAGGAATTTATTATAATGCCAGCTAAAATCACAACATTAAAGCAAATTCGTTATTCAATTTCAAAAACACTCGAACGAATTTCCATTAATTTCAATGGGAAAACTCCCTAGTCCTGTTCTAATTATCCGTTGAGATTGTCTGAGCTCAAGCTCGCTGTGTCGTTGCCATCATCCGTTGAAAATGAGCGTGCTTAAGCTTTTCGAGTGAACTGTAAAACCTTTAATGCCATAATGGCAGGCACCGAAGCTATGAATTCACCTGGGCTTAGATATCTATCAGCGTTGTCAGTTCAGTTGGCAACATAATTAAATCAGTTCTTAAGGACATTTCAATGATGAGATTTGATGGTTTATCCTCAACGAACAGCAAGTAATCTCAGTATTGATTGTTATTAAATTATTGCTTGCATGGCTCTTAGCCCGAGGACCTGCGAGAGAAGGGTGCTCTAATTAAAGTACTAGCACTTCACCGCCTGTTATTAAATTTTCAATAATTGCAACATTGTGGCGACACCATATAACCTCATATCGGTTTTCAATTAGGGGTTTATTGAGCCAATTGTCAGCCATTTGTAGCTCGAAGGACCCGCAGGATATGAAGACATAGTTTCGTAAACTGTTTCTGATGATTGCTTTGTAAACGGGGTTGAACTTTTTGATGAAGTGGAATAGTATGAATAATTTAATGCTTCGATAAGAACTCTGTGCAGATACGCTTGCAAGACTGAATGATTTGACGCAATCTGAAGAAAGTACTACCTCGAAGGTTTGTGCGATTCCCGGATGCATCCAGAAAAGCATTTCTTCAAATTTTAAAAAGTTATTTAATTCCCAGCAAAACTATGACTTCTGCTTGCGGAACTTAAATAAATTAATCCGTTGGAAAAGTTTTCAAGAAAGTCGGAAAGGAGTTTTTGCTTTAAAATGGCTAGAAAAGCTGCGAATTGAATGGCAACGACATTTCTCATTTCGACTGAAAATGGGAACGGCAATGAGGTGGAGAACGAATAGCGCAACCTGTCAACTTAAACGTTACTATTATGTTGCAGGTTTGACTGTATAGCTTATTGACAATGATATCAACTTTAAGGAATGTTATAGTCTTGGAAAAGGAGAGATAAGAAAAGCAGTTTTGGATTTCGCATTGAGTGCACCAACGCCCAAAGTGTTAGTAAGGAAATAATAAGATTCCGTCCAGTGAATTACATTTTCAAGCTAATTAATTAAACTTAAGCTTTTTTGAATCAAGTTGTGGATGTTTTCATACTATATCAGTTCAAACCACACATCATATGCAAACTCTCTTCGAAAAACGTGTTCATTATCTTCCAAACCATTCACGCAAGCGAAGGAATTCTGCAAACTTCCATGTCAGTATTCACTATTCAGTCCACCTATTCAAAACTTGGTTCGCTTTCCACCATTCAACTTGGGAAACCAGAAGTCTATTTAGATTTCCATGTAAATTACTTACCTTTATGAGAATGAAAACCGCACAACGCAATTAATTTCACCGGATGGAAATGCATGGGTTCAGTATAAGCCCTTTTTCGACGCGAATAATCCTTGTCAACTGAGTTTTTTAATAAAATATCCGTGCAAATCGGCAAGGACCAACTTTTAGAGGATGTACTTGACGAGAAAAACTGTCATTTGACTGAAGTGGTGTAAACATCTGGTCGAGATGCTTTTGTGGGATGTCCATAAATTTCATTCTTCATGCAAGCACCGGCAATATTGTGAAATAGCGAAACCAAAGCAATTATCGCTTGAAATCCAGGCGCCAGGACCAACAGAAATATTGCAATTATTCGTTTGGATGAGTAAAGTTCGAACACGGTCACTTGTAAGCTTTTGGAGTGAAACTGAGGGGGCTACCATTCTTGTCGTTTGAATTAGTCTTATTAGATTATAGACGCTTTCTGCTTGAAATTGGAGTCCAACACGTCATTCCAGAGCGGCAGGTTAAAAGTTGAAAATAACTGCTTTAAAGTTTAATTACTATGAAGAAACTTGTGGGTAAACGGTTAATTGATAAACTTAGGCCCATTCTAATGAATTAGGAAAACAAGCTGAGTAGGCAGGGAAGTGCTCCCACCAGAAAATATTTGTAACATTTTAGGGTTTTAGATAGCATGAATCCATGACTTGAATTATTCATGCAATATTTGCATTAAAAATCGTTCAAAATTATTTAAAAGATTATTTCCGTTTTAAATGGTGGTCCTGTCAGGATATTTTCGGCCCCGGATAGCTCCATCGGAGGCAGCGCAGGCGCCACTCGTCCACTCTTGGAGCCCGATCGGAGCCACCGAACGAGGTTACAGCTCCTCGGAGAACAATAAGTGGAATCCTACCTACCTGAGATTCTATTCTACCAACTTGAAATTCCCTACTATACCTAAAAGAAACACTTGAAAAACTTTGAAAACCTTACGCGTGACCTGACCGCCAAGCGGGATTGCCAAGTGCCCGCACTTGGCAATCCCGCGACTTCGAACCGACGCCAGTAAAGTCTCTTCTAGGGGGAAAAAATATCTTCCTGCTCACGAGCAGAAAGTTCACAGAATCTAAAACTGAGATAAAGCAAGGGAAGGAAACAACCGGAAAAATCCAATTTAATTAGTTTTTATCTCCAAATATTAATGTGAAATTCATAAGAAAATATACAAGCAAATACTGAAAAAAAAGAAAACGGTTGGCCAACATTTACAACGATGATTCTGCTGCCGCTGATGTGGGGATCCACAAATAATTTGACTTCGCTTACTTTGCTGCCAATTTTATTTAAGTGGTTCTCCGCTATGCTCTCAACCGCGGCTAATTTAGCTGCCAACTCTTTTCCGAACTCGTTCTTCCATTCGATACCTGCATTCACTCACTTTGTTTTCCTAACCGGCACTCTTCACAATATAGTTTTCACTGCTCCAAAGAAGAACGGGACATCTTTCCGTCCCCTTTTTATAGGCTTTTCGATCAACGGCTCATTCTGGTAGGTCGAGGACCTTAAAAATTCCACTTCGTTAGGTAGGCTTTGTAGTTTTCCACCACGGGAATCGGTGCTTTTGGGTGTTCATGGGAATCTCACTCCTACCTAACTAGTTTGGGGAAATGTCAGTGAGACATTTCGCCCATTTTGGGTGAGTTGCTGCTGCTGTTGCGAATTCGTCCGAGGTACCTGTCGTCGCTGAAGTTTCGTTTCTAATTGTTGCATCAATGCCTGCACTTGATTCTCCTCCCCTGTCAATTGTTCACTTTCGGTGCTCGTTCGTTATCCATAATACTCGGCATTTATCGTTTGAGAGCTTAAAAGACATTCTTCAAGCCTATGCGTCTCTGTCGCTCCATATCGTTATGCAAGTTCCTCTTTTCAATGGTATCAGCTTTGCTTGATCGTAGAAATCATACCGTCCACTGGTTGACGGTCGTTGATGTTTGCCTCGATTACGTTTGCTCAATGGGGAATAGTTATCCTTGTAGCTGGCAGCAAGTGAATGTTGTTTGCGAGCTTGGAAACTGCATTCAGGATATTTACCACTATTACTATTGCTGTTGTTGCTGCTATGACTACTGTAGCCGGAGGATGTGCTTGAATTGTAAACGACTTATTTTTGGCACCACCAATCAAGGAGGTTGAATCGTCATGTCGATCGAAGGTGTTGTTAAAATTGTGACGATTTGTTGGTGAGATAGTGATCGGTCGCACGAGTGGTATTGTCTTCAAGCCAGTTGACGCTCTTACCATCCGGGCGGTGACTTTGTTGGCCACCTTTGTTTGCAAGACACAACGATCTTTGTCAGATGGATTTGTGGGTAGTTTCTTATCACCAACAGATACAGTACTCAATCCAGATAAATTCACACCATTTTTTGATCTTGTATAGCTATGATCACTATGCGGGCTATTATATTCGGGAGTTTGGGTTCCATATCCTGCTGACGGTGAATGGGAGTTTGTATGATATGTATCACTTGAATTGAACACTCAGCACATTCAACACATTAAATGTATCTGTCTGACTAACTGCTTTTGTGTCAGGAGCTAAAATTTTACCAGAAGGATCTCCCAATTTATCCTTAGAATTTTATCCATATCTTATTGACTGTTGACATTCAACATAAATGGCGAATTCAAACTGATATTATCCGAACTTGATACGCTGATAGATCTACTGAATGCTTCATTTCAGGCGGATCGTCTTCGGGACTGAGGGGACTAACAGGATGTATTTGTAGTAGTTGTAGATGTTGTTGTTGCTGCTATTATTATTATTATTATTATTATTATTATTATTATTATGATATTAAGGGCTCATTCTATCACGGATCAGGCTCGATTTGCGTTTCGAATCCATCACATCCGGACGGATTTCTATATGAAATTTTGCATTTCTGGGTGAGGTTCCTTCATAATGTTGCAAATGTCTTTCCATTAAGCTACTACTTGGTGTGTGTATCCAAACTCCACCAACACGACGATCTGCATGGCCATGGCTCGGGCCAGCGAGATCTTTGATTATTATTTCCAACAAGGATATCAACAGTACGAAAACGAATGGGAGATTTAGGATATCGGGACTCTTTGGGAAAACTGCCATTATTACTGTTTTGTACTTCTTTTGAAACTCGTCCTTTCAAGGATTAGTTACGTCGCAGTAGGAGCCGTTTGATCGGACTCGCCGCCCTAAATAACGAATTATTTGTCAAGTTCACCTTTGTCGTATTCATCCTAGTATTTGCAATTTCAATCAAATTAATATCGTTGTCCTCGCACTCCTTCTTCACCTTTGTGTAGTCCAATATAAATATAGTGGGATTTTGTGCCAATTCCTTTGTATATTTACAACATAAGGCACCGATTTCAGATTCCTTATTATTACTCATTAAATTCAAATTATTCGAGTTGTCAATTTGATCACTCACAAAATTTTCTTCGAGTTACTTTACGTTTTTCTTTTGTGTATGTTGAGTTCACATAATACGAATTCATAACACCTAATACATTTTCGTGTACGTTACTTTACGCTTTTCTTTCGTGACGTTTGCGTTTATTCGCTGCTGATTGCGTGAAGTTGTGCCATGATCCCTTCGTGGTTGTCGCGAATTTAACGTACTTGGCGTTACCCCGTAATAAGATGAAGAGTTTTGAACGTAAGAATATAACAGCTGTCATTTTGTTTAAGCTTTCTAGCCTCTGCAGTTTTTATTTAAACTTGTGGCGATGCATAGACAGAGGGAACGATGGTTGGACTGTAGTGTTTTGATTGAATTCTAAAAGTAACTGCCTCATAGAGTTAAGATTTTGGGGTTCACTATAATGACCTTGCCTGACGATGCGTACCCGTGCTAGCAACAAGCCTTCTGTGGTATCATGGGGTGGATCCTTCTTGCCAGCACAAGAACCACACTACCGAAATATTTTCCATGCGTACGAATTGCAGATATAATTCGACATGACTGAAACGAATGGGGGTCTTTTATCATCCTGCCTAGCCTACTGATGACCCCAGCAAGAGGAATCCAGGCCGACAATAATACTCTTGGATGCCACCATTCCTTAGAGAGTACCGCCTCACGTATCCGAGGGTATCCCCACAAGGGAACACGGGTCGATAGGAGTACTCTTGGAGGCTAGCATTCTTTGGGGAGCGCCACCCCATGGACCCGAGGATTTTGAGATAGCGGTGAGGTTCATCCTGAGATGACAAGTAATGACCTTGACTGAATCTCGACTACATTTTGGACAACAAACTGGAATTCATGCTTCGGGCTGGCGGATATGATGGCTTCCACCTATTTGCTTTGTCCTATAGCACCAAGGTGAGGTAAACGGCTCCAACTCAACAATCATGCCGTTGCCGTCCCAGTCTAACATTGGCAGGCCTCGGAGAACGTTCGAAGCGCGGACCATTGGGTTGGTGGTGTAAGTTCGGTTGAGGCGGCCTCCCATATAACACTAGTCTGCCTCTGAGCACTTGTTCCCATAAAGGCTTGTGCCAACCCTCGCATGTTCTCCCTGCTCTGTAAAGATAACCATGAGGCCAAAATGGTGGCTACACACGATGACAAAAATGATGATAAATACAATGACAGTAAAGATGGATGGAGATTAACAGACAGTCTTGTCTAGACTGAGATTCCTGGGGCATTTGAGCGTAACCAAAAAATGATGCAAGTTTCAGAACGTCTTGAAAAGGAAGAGTGGGAAACTCCCTCGAGCAGTGGGGGAAAATATGGAGAACATCAAGGATTCGATGGTTACTGCTGTGATCGCTACCGAAGTGACCAAAGGAAGGATCTTTATCCCAGAATAATAACAAACCACCCGGAAGTCCACAACGTGATCATCGCAGGAAAAGAAAGGAGTGACCAGACAAATAAAGCGCTGTTATGTAATTTCGTAGCCGCCGTCAAAAATGCGGTGAAAGTGCTTTACTTGAAATTGGAAGCCAACAATCTCTCCCAAGAAAGGAGATTGCAAAGTACAATTGCCCCCCAGCGACATAAAAAAAGGCTAATCCGAAAAGTGGGAGGTGATCTGAAAAGAATGAAATCTCCATGCGACTCACCAAAAATCACCAAAGAAGTAAAGATTGGGCTCCTTGAACTAGAGGAACTCCATGAACTAGAGAAGCTCCTTGACCACATAAGGCATTACTGGAGGAGCTGATTAAAAGTTGAAGAGTACCGGTAGGCCAAACGAGAGCAGAAGGCCAAACAAGAGCTGGGAGTTAAACCTAAAGGGCTTAAACCATCCCCACAATCAAACATCAATAAAAAATGGCGTCTAGTCAAATCAGAGGAGATCGTGATAAAAGAAGGAGGGAAGACGCACTTAATGGGCATAGAATGCCAAATCAGGGGTACCAGACAGCGCTGACAAAAGGAGCGAGGAAAGCTGCAATGAGACTCCTTCAAAAAATGCCAGGAAATGTTTTCCGCTTCAATATTGTTGCTGTGTGAAGGAACGTTATGGTGTTAACTAGCTTTCGTTCATTATATATAATATTGATTAAACAAGTTGGGTAGACAGACCCACGCTCATGTCAGAAGGGTTTTGTATCCAACTTTTCAGAAACATAGTCACCAGCAACGAATAAAGTCAAGAAATATGTCAAAGAGATGTGCACGTTTAAAAGAAAATCCATTGTTTTTCTGTTTTCAACGGTCGCTATTTGTTGTAAATCAACAAAAATCACTCAAATCAAGAATTCTCAAAAATATTAATGTTATTGACTTTATTTGAAAATTTCAAGAAGATCAAATTAAAACTGCAATGAACGATTCGATCGAAAGTCCATAAAACACCAAAATCATGTTTTACTGTTGTTGTATTGGAGAAATTTCAAATGGCTATAGCTTCCGTGTCTATCATTCGATTTTCATTAAACTCTCACAGTTTAAGGAGCTTTTGCGGTGCTACTTAAACGTCAAATTTTGTTTACTTTAAGGGTACATAAACGATTTAATTGGGGAAAATGTGAAACTCAAATATCATACTATTATGAATGAAGTTGAGCGAATTTCAGGTTCCAATCTCCATAATTTTTTTTAAAATTTTTCGGATCACAGGTGTTCAATCGCGAGGGTGGACACAAATTGTTCATGTGTTTCCCTTACCTGTGCGCCCCTTGAAGCAAAAAGTGTCAAATTAAGACCTGTTTTGAAAAGTTCTTATCAAGACCTTTCATTTGACATCCATATCGGCTAGCTTTGATGATTTTTTTTTCGGGGGCCACTCCCATATAACTCCCCTTAAATACCTTATAACTGTTTTTTGTAAATTTAATTTGAAGTGTGTACCACCTTAGATCTGCATACAAAATTTGATGTTTCTAGCTTTGGCAGTTTGCGAGAAAAAGTGCTGTGACACACGGACGGACGAACAGACAGGACGCGATTTTAGTAGGGTTTAGCAGAATTATTTTACAAAACCCTAAAATAGTTAATGGTGTTTGCATTTGCGTAGGGCTTTGATTTGTCGAAGGCATGAACACCAGCGTTAAACGCCTTCGCTGTTCAAAATAGTGGTATTGGTTCTTTTTAACTCTTTCCTTTTTGAATTTTTTTATTTCTTAAATTTTACCGCGCTAGTGTCAGACGCCTTCATTACGGCAAAAATTTTAATGTTACTATTGTTTACATTTTTGACTTACATCTTTTTGGGATTCCCTACTAAAATACAAAACCCTATTGCAATCAAGACCTGTGTCCGTATGTCACAGCACTTTTTCTCTGACACTATAGAAGCTGCAGCCAGGAAACTTTGTGGAAAAGTCAGAAGTGACGACTTTTTGAAAACATTGGAGTAAAAAAATCTTTCAAATGGTTTTAAGGGGGGTCACCCCATATAGGGAGGTGATGTTTCAACAAAAAGTGTTCACTATTGGTAGTCTAGTAGGATATCAATGGGAAATATACGAACTTTTCGCGTTCAGTTATGATTTGATTTCCATGAAATTTTGTAGGTATAAGTATCTTATATCAACCTACATACCTACCCTACGAAGTTTAAGGGCACCGTTTCGGTTTTCGGGGGAGACAGTAACATTTACAAGTCATATCATTATTAACAGCGTTGAGTGCATTTCAATTTCTGAGGTATTTGTTGCCCTTGAACTCATAAAGACCTACTTTCGTGATTGGCAAGAATGCTGATCGAAGGTTGGATTTTGGGCACGACTTGGGATGAGGGAAATATCGGGCTTTCTAAGAGGCCCTCGCCAAGGCAAAATCAGACCTTCGATGACTCGCATCCTGCAACTAAACCTACACTATAGTTCAACTGTCCAAAACCTGCTTGAGCAGTTTGCGAGGGAGATGAACGCCAAATTTTTGCAGTTGAGTGAGCAACACCATCTTAAAAGCTCTGCATCATGGCATCCCAATGAAATTGGTGCTGCCATCTGGGTTCAGAACAGTCTTCTTCAGATGGAGAGCTGTGGCCAGGGGGATGGGTTCGTGTGGGCTTGGTACTGAGGGACCACCTTTTTTAGTGCGTGCCTAACGCAAATCGAATAAATATCATCTTTCCAAGCCAAGCTTAATGCTTTGGAGGGCACTATCTTGAAGGCAGATGGCAACGTGCTCTTTCGGGGAGACATCAACGCTGAAGCAATCGGGCATGCCTCAAACAGATCCGGGAGGATGTCTCAAATAAATCCGTGGGGAAAACAAACCCTAGAAATGGTGGGCAGGACAGCGTTTATCGTACTGAGCACCGGAAATACGCTGACTTTCCACCGTATTGGCTGCAAAAGAGGCACACCGGATGTTACATTTATTTTGAAGCCATTAGTATGGAGGACACTCAGTCAGTGGTAATCAGTGCATTTTGCTTGAGATCAGTGATGTTGTCTCTTGACGTCCGTGCTCTCGGCTTTCTACAATCGGATGGAACATCATAAGGAGAGACATCGAAAGGCTTGTCGAGGTGTTCACAGCAGGTGCTTTACTGCAGAGTGAATCGCAGGGGATAGAATAACTGGTCGCTCATGTTTTGGAAAACTCAACTATGAGTACCATCATGATTGGATGCAACGCTTCTATGCATCATCGAAAACCTCGGCACGGTAAGCCCAGTGTACTGTTGGTCGACTGAAAAGCGAAGAGAGTGTCACAAGCTCCGGTGTGAGGCTCAACGGGCTCGAAATCATGACGAGGCATGCAAACAGATAGCAGAATAAGTCAGCAAGGAAATGCCTTCGCAAACTGATCAACAGTAGCAAGGCTCGCTGCTGGCAAGACCTAGTGGACAATGTGAACAAGGATCCGTGGGGCCTTGGCTACAAGCTGGTCATGGGGAAACTTGGTGCCCTACGGAAGCCTTGTATACATGACGCGGAAAAGATGGGTGCGATAGTGCGGGGACTCTTCCCCACCCATCCCGTCCGTGTTGACGCTGTCCATGGTGAAACAGCAGTCGAGTGCCCACTCTTCACACTGCCGGAACTGGAGGAGGCAGTCTTCTCCTTGAAAGCGAGGAAGGCTCCAGGTCCAGATGGTGTTCCAGCTGAGGTGTTGCAACTCGTCTATCACCATTGTCCTGACTTGCTGCTCAGCACATTCAACGCTTGCCTACGGGACGGGGTTTTCCTGGTACGATGGAAGGTGGCGAGGCTCGTACTGATCAGCAAGGGGAAGGGAAACCCCGAATCGCCGTCTGCATACCGCCCGTTATGCATGCTAGACACGGCTGGAAAAGTGCTAGAGAAACTCATCAAGGGAAGACTCACTGACGCGATTCGTGCTGCTGGGGACCTATCTCCTCGGCAGTACGGCTTTAGAGCAGGACGTTCTACCATTGATGCGATTGCAGAGGTGGTGAACGCGGTTCAAAAGGCAGAGGCATATAGTCGCACCAAGCGACGGATCGTCCTGTTGGTGACACTCGACGTCAGGAATGCCTTCAACTCCGCTAGATGGGTGGATATTCTGGATACGCTGGAAAACTCTTTTCAAGTTCCAGAATATCTAATGCAGCTTTTGAGGAACTACCTAAAGGACCGAAGCCTGCTCTACGACACGACACAGGGCTAACGAAGGATGGAAATTACATCGGGTGTTGCCCAGGGATCTATCCTTGGTCCGGACCTGTGGAACGTGTCTTACGACGGGCTACTGAGACTTGAGATGCCAGATGAGTCGCGCTTGGTCGGCTATGCGGATGATGTTGCGGCTCTGGTTGCTGGACGCACCGCTGAACAAGCGCAACTTGGGCTAGGTATGCTAATGCGCCGAGTGAGGGACTGGATGACTGCTCGCGGGCTCAGTTTAGCACTGGAGAAAACCGAAGTGGTCATCTTGACAAAAAAGAGAATCCCTAGAGTAAGGATGATCAGTATTGGAGGTATACAAATCGAATGGAAGCCAGCGGTGAAGTACCTGGGGCTACTGATCGACTTGAAGATGAGTTTCTCTGAGCAAATCAGGGCAACGACTGAGAAGGCTTCTTCGGGAATATTGGCTCTGAGTCGACTTTTGGCCAACGTAGGGGGACCCAGCCCATCAAGAAGACGCCTCTTGATGAGTGCTGTAAGGTCGGTGCTACTGTACGCAGCAGAGGTATGGGGCAACGCTCTCAGCAACGAGGTATACCGAAAACGATTGGCACAGGTACAGAGAAGGGGAGCACTGAGAATTGCATTTTCGTATCCAACAGTCTCCGACTCGGCCATGAGAGTGATTGCAGGCGTGATACCTGTCGCCCTCCTTGCTAGAGAGCGCCGCGCTATGTACCTGCACCGAAACGAGGATGCGAGGAAGATAGTTGTCCGTGAGGAGAGACAACGCTCGCTTAACGATTGGCAGCAGTCTTGGGGGAATTGCACGAAGGGAAGGTGGACTGCGCACCTCATCCCGGACGTGAGACCGTGGCTAAATCGAAGGCATGGTGAGACTGACTTCTATCTGACCCAGCTTTTGAGCGGGCACGGGTGTTTTCAGTCTTACCTGCACAAGATCGGTCAGTCACGGTCTCCCGATTGTCGGTTTTGCCCAGGAGAGGAGGACAATGCCTGTCACACATTTTTTGCGTGTACAAAATGGGTCAGGCTGTGAAGGGAACTCTACAGGGAGACGGGAGAGCTCATCCCGGATAGTATAGTTGCGGTGATGCTCGAATCGGTTGACAAATGGAACCAGGTGGCACATTATGCTCGGGCAGTCCTGAAATATAAAAGGGACTCACAGCAGCTGGAGGCGCTGGGGCTGGGGGATCGCTCTTCTGGCATTTCCTCTTCCCCTCTCCCATCCCGCTAGAAAAGGGACTCCCCAGCTTGAAGGCGCCCCACGGCGTAACAAAACGAGACCTGGCCCGAAGTAATGTGTCGAACGGTTCCAGGCTAGGTTCTCAGATTGACAGGGGAGGTGTTTAGTGGGTAGTCCAAGGGTATCCTCCATGGGAGTGCCACACTGCCAGACTCGGCGGGCGTAAATGCCTTCACCTCCCTACCACAAAAAAAAAGGGAAATGCCTTCAAAAATTGATCAACAACAGCAAGGCTCGCTGCTGGCAAAATCCAGAGAACAATGTGAACAATGATTCATGGCGCCTTGGTTTCAAGTTAGTTATTTGGAAGCTTCAAGCCCTACAGAAGCCTTGTATACAAGATACGGAAAAGATGGAGAAGTAAGTGTGAGCCCTTTCAAATGAAATTACAATCGAGGATTCACTCTATGCATTACTCAGACTGACAGAGCTTCATGCTGATCAGCAGGGTAAGTAAAGTTCCGGGTCACCGTCTGCATACCACCCGTTAGGCATGCTGGACACGGATGGGAAAGTGCTAGAGAAATTTATAAAGGGAAGACTCACTGAAGGGATTTACGCAGCAGGAAACTTACTTTAGCTCTCGTGCCAGGCATTTGAACATACATGCGATAACTAAAGTAACCTCAGGCATCTGTTGAAAACTAAATGATATAGAATGTGTAGGAGCGTGTCTTATTGACATGGAGAAAGCCTTGGATATGGTGTGGTTGGCTGGACTAATTTTTAAACTTGTCTAGGACAGCTTCCTTACACATCTTGTTGCCATGATGTGCAATATGTTAGATGGGAAATTATTAATTGTCACTGATGGAAATCTGACAAAAATGCGCGAATCAAAGTTCTTGAATTGTCTACAGCAGGGAACAGTTACTGCGCCTCTGCTTTTCTCAATATCCATTTGCAAGCTTTTGAACGGCTTTGATTTTAACGTCTCACCAACGCGATCATTGGTAGCGTTTGCTGATGATCTGATCATCAACCGAAAAGCTACAATGGTTCAGAGCAATCTCCAAAAAATGTTTAGTGATGTGCAGCTGTACACAGGCAATTGGCGAATGAAAATCAATGCGCAGAAGCGCGAACCAATTTTATTTTGAACAACGCTGCAAGGAGTTAGTCAAGACTTGAAATGTAATTGGAAGGATTTGGGCATTATGGCTTGTAAGGGTTGTGCAGAACAGGTTCCACAGGAGTCTTGTATTCGATGGCTTTGTGCTCATTGCGATCAGCATCTGCGCTATACTGAACATGTCAAAATCATGCTCAGTAATGGATCAATGACCTTCCCATTCCAGATACATTGATCAAAAGGTCAAAGTTATCTGTTACAAGACCTTGGTTAGACCAGTTTTGACATATAGATGTCAGATTTGGTGCAACCAGAGTGCTTGTACTATGGAAAGGTTAAGAGTTTTCCTAAGAAAATCGAAAGGCTTGTCGAGGTGTTCACAGCAGCAGGCCAATTCTCTTTTTTCTTGAATAGCCACTGGCCCTTGCTTTATTGGATGGACCTTTCGACTCCTTTAAGTCATCTATAGTATCTAAAGGATGTGTGAAAGGGAATGATATTATATAGGGGTATGATGGGCTGTGCAAGTAAGCCCTACGTTCACTCAGCTAGAGGGATATTCGGGTTTTGTCTTTTGGGTTATTGGATGTCTGATTGTTCTAGTTCGTCTCGCTTCCGTTTTTCCCAGAGAGTGTGGTTTAGATCTGTGGAATTTTTAATAACTAATTTATTGATAATTTGCCATGTGTCTTTCTATGTTCATATATCTTAAGCCTTTTTATGACGTCAAGCCTTGGTCTTTTGCTTTGTTTGTGTAACAATGTCATAGAATTTGTAATAGCCTCAGGCTCGTGTGCAAGACTTTGTTGGTGTGTTGCGAAGTTGAAGCCTATCTCGTTATATAAGCTAGTGTTCTTTGTTTCTTGTCGTTAGTGCTCTTTGTATCTTGCCATTAGTTTTCGTGTTGTCTTTTCTGTGCGTACCATGTCCTAGTTACTGCATTTCAGTTTATACATGCCATTATTCTCGAATATTGATGTGTCATTTTGTTCAGCTTTAAGTTAGTTTTCAATGTTAATTTTGAATGTAGTTAGTACTTTCAAAGGAAGTTTAATAGTTTGTATGTCTCTTTGCCTACTTATGTTAACAAAATGACTGTAAGTCATCCTTGCGCATTTCACTGAGCTAATATTCTTGTTTTTATTTATAATAATAATAATAATCCATCGCCTGACAGTCCAAATCTGAACCTTGGCGTTGAGATTTAGTGTTATCAATATCACGCTCAACAGTGTAATTATGATATAATCTTCCAATTAATAGCCATCACAGGTGGGCGAGCTGAAAGTTCGATAGTAGAATCTGAAGCTCAAACTTGACACCACCGCTGAAGTGCGTAAGCGGAATGTGCCCTAGCCGATTGCTCCACATGGACGTTTTTTTATACCATATGATAAGTTTTTCAATGTCAAGTTGTTTGTATCCATTATTACTAACTATCCTGTAAATATTATTTAGTTCATTGGAGTTGTTAGTAGGACCCATGGCATGGAGTCTCTGCACCATTAATCTGTACGCTGCTAGTTTGTATCTTGCCGGAAGGTTAGATGTTAGTTGTATGGTATGGTCAGTTATGGTTGATTTTCTGTATATTTTGTAGTCTAATTGTTATTGCTCTCGTATCACGGTAAGGCCCATATACTTGAGTTGTCCATTTCTTTCTTTTTCTATAGTAAAATTTACATTCGGGTGTATTGCATTCATATGGGTACGTAGTTCATCTTGTTTATTTTCTAGTTAGTCAAGTGATAAAGCAGTCATATATTGTAGTATACCGTTCGTAAAATATCACATTGAATTTTCCGATGATTTCGAAAATAAAGATTGATTCTAGAGATCGTAAAAAAATTTCAGACATTATATTGAGAACATTGGATGTTCCACACTTAAACCGTCCTTGGCAACAGAAGTGTTATCATTGAATGTAAAATAGTTCTGCTATTAAGATGTAACGCCCTTGAATCAGAGTCACCTACAAAATTGGTAAGCTAAACTTTGTTTAATATTTACTAGATGTTGCTCTACTGTCTATCTCATAGCGATTTAAACTGTACACGATTCAGTTTGTTAGCTCCTAATTTTGCTATATGCATCAACTAGTAGATTTGGTCAATTTACTGAATCCAAAAAAGTTCTGCCTAGTTATTTGACGCATAAATAGATGTAGTCATCGTACCAGCAATATATTTGCTATTGTAGACGCAGTTCTATTACTTATTAGCAATGTTGTGCTAGCTAAATTATACTGCATTGCAGCCAGATTCTCCCCTAGATTTAATACAACGCTTGGTTTACAATAAACGTCAAATGGCTAGACAACCTCGGAATCCACCACGGATGAGTAATGCTTGAATGAATATCGGACCATTGACTTTCTTTTCTTTTATGATCCAGTTATCATTTTGAGCCCAAAGTATTGTCGAAATGTATACATGGTGTGGTATTTCGAGGAATTTAATACATAACTTGGGAATATGTGAAGGTGAACCCAGTACACACCAATATTTTCAATTATTATCTATCTATGAGTACTCGTATATGACACCCTACACAATCATTCGCACTAATGTTGAGTGACTTAGAAAGGCTAAAGACGCAGTTTTCTCAACTTCAGAAGCTGATTTTAAAAGTTAACTGCCTAGTTCGACTTTTGGAAGTTATTATTGAATGCTGAATTTTACAAAGCGGGTAATTTAGGATGATTTACTTTGAAATGCGGAAAGACGTGGGTTGAAAAAGCTCCAAAGGCACCACTTTTTTGCCTGCAAGACTTCGTACTGATTACGGAGTTTTTAAATTGAAAGTTGAGCTCAGTAAACCTAGACAACTCATGCAAGTTGTATTTTGTTGAACTTAAGATTATATAATATATACAATATATGTATGTATTGTCACGTGTTATGGTTCGCGGCTAATAATTTTAATGTTCCGGGAAAGTGGAAACGCAATGTCTTTTAAATTAAATTAAAAAAGTTTATTTAATTACTTAAAAAATGCACAATCACTTATTTAAATATTTCACAATTTTAATTTTCACTATTTTACAAGTCATCTATCAATTTTTACTTCAACTGCCCACTAAAATCACTTCACAATCAACGAAAATCACTTTACTATTACTCGATCAATATCGCTTTTCTCTTCGCTCCACACTATCGCAGTTTTTACTATCGTGGTTCTAATGATATAGGGGCTCTAGTTACTCATTCCATTTCTCGTACATTGCCGAACTAGCGGGAACATTCGAGCAGCGTAATGAATGGAGCAGTGATTCACTTTCAGGTGTTGATGCTTGGTGGGTTTTCGAGTACGTTCGTTTTGTTGATCATGATCTTCTTAACGATTGTGAAAAAAGTTGTGACAGTAACTCGCAAAATTATTCGTGCATGTAACACTGCCCCACCTTAGTTCTTTTCGCCTCGAAAAGATGTGTCGCCAGTTGTAGTCAATTCTCCCTGGAGGAAATATGGGGCAAGACGGTCCAGGTGCACGGTTTTCATTTTGGCTCTTGGCTTACGGTGCTCCTGTATGCGGTATACGACGTCGTTGATTCCCTCCCAATTATGTTGCAAATTTGGAGACTGCCCCTTTCGCCGTTGTGGGTTATGTAGCCACACCAAGTCATCTTGCTGGAAGCCAGTAGAACTTGCCGATTCGAGGTGTTTTCGCACTGTCCGATGTATCTGGTTCAACTGTTGCCTTAGCTCACTTGCGTACTCCGAGATCGTTTGGAGTTTCTCAGGGGTCTTCCGAACTTTATTTCAGCCGGCAGACGAATAGTCTATCCAAGAATTACTTTGGCTGGGGCTTGACCCCTCGATGCATGTTCAGCAGCTCTGTACGTCATCAAAAATAGTGGGATATGTCGGTCCCAGCCCCTTTGGTTCTCATCAGCCATCTTGGCCAGGTGTTTATTGAGAGTGCCGTTGAAACGTTCGACCATTCCATTGGATTGGGGATGCAGTGGTGTTGTGCTCATTTTCCATATTCCCGGCAGCTCGCACGTTTCGCCAAAAACTAGTGACTCAAAGTTTCGGCCTTGATCCGAATGTAGTTCGCAAGGTACGCCGTACTTACTGACTCAATTTAACACTAGCTGTTCGGCTACAGTAGTTGCTTCCTGGTTGGGAATGGGGTAGACCTCGGGCCACTTGCTGAAATAATCAGCTACGACCAGCGTGTATCGATTACCCCATTCGGATTCAGGGAAGGGTACTGCGATGTCAACAGCAATCCTTTCAAACGGTACACCCACGTTGTAGGTTTGCATTTATCCTCTCAGTCGTCGCTTTGGACCTTTAAGGGAAGAGGAAATCGTGCATCTGCGACACCAGTCCTCTACGCCTTCTTGAAAGCGGAGCCAGTAGAACCTTTCCCGCAATTTCGCTAAGGTCTTGTTAACGACAAGGTGGCCTCCCGAGGATCCTTCGTGCATCTCCTTAACCACATCGTGGATTCGGCTTTTGGAAAGTATAGTTTGCATCCTATAGGAATTGCGATCCGCCGTTTCTCATTTCCGCTTGAGTATGCCACCCTCTACCTGAAGGGAGTTCTATTGTGCCCAATAGCTTTTCAGGGTTGCGCCCTGCATTGAAATGTATTTCTACTCCGATCGCCCAGTTGTCTCCTTCCATATGAGCAATGGTCCGATGTGCTCATCGGCTAGCTGGGCATTTCGAATCTCCTCCGATGACCAACCTTCACCCAATTCGGCCGTTATCACTTGCAGATCAACGGTCGGCTCCTTTTCTTCAATCCGTCGGCAATGCTTGCAGTTAGCTGGACATGGATGACGGGGTAGGGCGTCAGCATTTCCATGAACTCTGCCCTTGTGAAGTTTTTGGGGCCTCACTAGGCCTGGTTGGATAGTCGATTGGGTTGCACCAGTGTCGCTTGTTATGATGCAATGTTCTTCATTAACTTGACCCGGAAGGCATAAGTCTGCTTCTACACGATGTTGCCTTGACACGGTGCTGGGGGTGTTGATCCTCTTAGCCAACGTCCGCCCCACAAAGTTGTCCCCTCAAGTCTGATGGATTTCCATTCTAGGCTCCTGAGACGTTCTAGATCTCCACCATCCTGGAAAATACCTCCGTTTCCTTCGCTTCCTGCAGTCTCTTTGCAGGTGGTCCTCCTCACCGTAATCATAGCATCTAGTTGCACCATTTGCCTGCGGCTCTCACTCATTTTCCACGCGCTCACACATGCACTCGTCTGCCACTACCTCACGGACCCGGACAGTGTTACGAGTCGCATTTTTCGCTGCCTTGAAGGTCAGACTATAAACCAATGCGTCCTTAACCGTTTTCTTTTGAGTTAAACGCACGGCTTGTTGCAATTTCTTGTCCTTTAAAGCGCTGATGAATGCTTCTGTTGCTACGTCATCTCGATGTTCTGGGTCGTACGCTGGGTAAGCCAAAAGTGCCAGTCGCTCAATGTCTTTGGCTAGCTACTGTAAGGTTTCGCCAGACTTCTGCATCCGATGCCGTAGCTGTGCCCGGTAAATCTGCTTCAGATGGTCGCCTCCATAACGCATGTCCAGTGCATTCATTATAACAGCCGGGTTCGACTGCAACTCAACGGGGATAGTCTGCAAAAGCTCGGCAGCTGGGCCTCTTAGAGCAAGAATTAATGCAGTTGCTCGTTCCTGCTCATTCCAGTGATTTTTCCTAGCGATGGCTTCAAACTGGATTTTGTAAATACTCCAGACCGTTTGCCCATCGAATATTGGTGCTTGCACATTTCTGGATGAGCTTTGCGCTGCGGTTGCAAGTGGGGCTGGTGAGGTGGTAACTGCTGCCTTCGCTGCTCCCAATTCTTTTTTCATTTTTTCCATCTCATAGTTCATTCTCTCCTCGACCTGATAAACCTTTCCCTCGACGCATTTAATTTTTTTGTTGACTACCGAGCCCCGCTTTTATTTCAATTCACTATTTTTGCAAATCCGCCTTGATTTAAACTGCTTGTTGGTCCAGCTTTTGGTCTAGCTTCACGGTTAAACTGGATGACTGTTCATTTAGCTTCGCTGATTGTTCATCTAGCTTCGCAGTTAGACTGGATAACTGTTCATTTTGCTTCGCTGATTGTTCATCTAGCTTCGCAGTTAGACTGGATGACATCAGCATTAACATTTTCATTAGTGCATTTTCTGGCTCCTTTGATTTTGGTGTTTCTACTTTTCCACCTTCACGCCTTCCGACTCGATCACGTCACGCAAGCGTGCAATCAGTATGGCCTTTGTACTTTGTGTGGCCAGATTTCACTGTTCCAACTCCTCTCTGAGCTCTGATATGGTCAATTGATCAATTTTTAGATGAAAATTTCCGGGCGTTTTTATTGTTTCGGCTATTTTTCCACCAGTTTTCACGTTAATTTTCACTATTGGGCACTTTAAAAATGTTTAAACGTTTTCACGTCCAAAATTTTCTTTCTCACTTCTTGACACCATTGTTGCGTGTTATGGTTCGCGGCCAATAATTTTAATGTTCCGGGAACGTGGAAACGCAATGTCTTTTAAATTAAATTAAAAAATTAAAAAACAAAATAATTTTTGAATTTTAATTAATGTATTTCATAGTTGAAATTCACTTGAAATTTTGTTTAATGTATTTTAAAAGTCTCTGCTACGAGACTACTCCATTTGAATGGAAATTATCTAAACTTTCTTTCAAAACTTACTCAACTGAAAATACAACTAGAATATACACTCTTTCAAACTTTTCTCAGTGTCTTAAAAATCAAACTTTTCGCAAATTGAATTAAAACTTAGCATACTACCTTCCCCACACATGAATAAGGTAGACGTCATGTCGTTTTTCGTTCGGGGTACAGATCCTTGCAAACGCCCAATGTTTCAAGTAAATTTATGTTGACTTTCTTCAGGTGGTCACCACCAACTAGAAATGGGTTGAACTATGTACGAGTATAAATATAAGAATCATTCTACTGCTAAAGTGAAACCACTTTGGAAAACTTTCAAAATGAATGAGCCATCACTTAATAAACGTACATACACTCTCCCGGATGTTTTATTGCTATTTCTTTTTCCAATGGATGCTACTCGTATATTTTTCCTTTAAGTGGAAATAGTTGTTTGAAAATTATTTTGTTCACATTCTATACAGGTGAATGGTATGTGTTACCAGTACTTACTTGCGGCGGAAATTGCAAGTTGATATTGGAGAAATATTTTAAAACTCAAATAGTTTTGTTTAACCTTTCTTATTCAGTTTTTTTTAGGGTTTTGTACTAAAATACAAAACCCCATTGAAATCATGAAGTGTGTCCGTCCGTTCGTCTGTATCTCACAGAATTTTTTCTCTGAAACTGTAGAAACTGCAGCCATGAAACTTTATAGAAAGGTCAAAAGTGATGACTTTTATGGTGTAACTTTGAAGAGGGCGTCACCTTGCATCTCCCTACAAAATCTTACGTGGTTTGCAAAAAAAAGTGGTGTGACACACGGACGGATGAACAGACGGCCCGACAGGACGCGATTTTAGTAAGGTTTTGTCAAATGATTTTACAAAACCCTAAAAAGGGTCGAAGCGATAAGAAATTTTTTGGTGAACTGATCAACAGAGTCGCTCACTTGTTCTGCTGAATAACCAGCAAAAGAGTGAGCACCAGCTGATTAAGCAGCTTAAGGAAAAACCGGTATTTTACCTTAAAGCTGATAAAGGCAATAAGGTAGTCAACATAAAAAAGGAAAAATACGAAAAACTAGTGCTTGAGAAATCGCACCACGGAGAGTATTAGGGAGTTAAGACACAATGCTCTACCAGATTTTGATCGAATCGTTGGAAAAGCTTTCACCGACTGCAAAGACATGATACCTAACAAGATCATGCTTTGTGTCACGAACCCAGTGTTTCCATGGATAAAATGTCTACCGAAGATCCATAAAACTGAGAATGCAAGAGGTCATCACCGCCACAAATGTGCCGACAAGCTGAATCGCAAAGTGACTTGTAGAGGAATGCAACAAATGGGGAAATTCTCTGAGCAGTCATTCAGTGAAAGATAGGATGGCACTGATTGAGAAACTTAAACACATTAACCACATTGATTAAGATGAAATTTTGGTGTCTTTCGATGTAAAAGCGCTGGTTCCAAACGTACCAGTTAAGCAAGCGCTAGCTTTATTTGAGGATTGGCTAATATCTAATAGCACAAATGGCATCCAAAAGAAAAAAGCAAGAAAACTGTATAAACTCGCCGTTTTGTGCATGTCAGAAATTTATTTAACTTTCACGGGACAATTTTATAACCAAACAAGTTGGGTAAACAGACCTACGCTCATGTCAGAAGGGTTTTGTATTCAATTTACAAAATGCAGTCACCAGATCGAATCAAATCAAGAAACATGTCAAAGACGATTTTATTGGAGAAAATATGAAATACGAAGATCATACTATTATTAACAAAGTTGAACGAATTTTGACTTCTGAGGTTTTTGGTATTGTTATACTCATAAATATCTCCCTTGATAATTATTTCAGATGTCCATTCGCGAGAAAGGAAACACATTTTTCATGTATTTCCCCTCCCTGTGCACCCCTCGAAGCAAACTTTGCCAAATTAAGACCTGTTTTGAAAAGTTCACATCAAGACCTTTCATTTGATACCCATATCGGCTACCTTCAATGAAATTTTTTTTCGGGGGGTCACTCCCCTATATGGGGAGACCCCCCTTAAACACCTTATAACATTTTTTTGTAGTTGAACTTTGAAGAGATCACCACTTTACACTTACATACAAAATTTGATGTTTCTAGCTTAAGTAGTTTCCGAGAAAAACTGCTGTGACACACGGACGGACGGACGGACAGACAGGACGCGATTTTAGTAGAGTTTTGTAAAATTATTTTACAAAACCCGAAAAATCAAAGAATTCCACCAACATTTTTTATTCACTATTGAAGAGAAAAAGGAGAATCAAATAGCTTTTTTAGACCTAAGAAACATCAGGGAGATGTATGTTGTAAAATTTGACATCTACCGAAAACCAACCAATACGCACACGCAGAACGGTACTAGCGACATTGTACCACTCTCATGCAACTAAAATGGCAACCTACAATAGTTGGATACACAGGATGTTAACTATCCCTCTAACTAAGGGACGGCATGATCCGGAGCGTAAGTTCATATTTGATACGGTGAAAATCAATGGATTCGATATGGAATTGGTGAACTCTATCATAAGCTAAATAGAAAGGACATTAAAAGCGGACACTTTCACTACGTTATTCGCACAGAACAAAGATTGGAGAACACTCAGAGAGCGGCAATAACATACTCTTATGTTTTTGGGCGGATCAAAAAGATGTTGAAGACGGTGAACATTGCGGCAATATCCTTAAGTAAAAACTTGAAACAAGATTAGACACAACGAAGGACAAGAGCCTCAAGGAAGAAAAATCCGGAATTTATAAGATCACGTGCAAAAGTATGCCAAAAAACTTTATAGGACAAACAAGGCGCTCAGTTTAAACGAGATTTAATGAGCACATCAAGGAAGCGGAGAAGTTCATTTCTAAATAAGACCTATCGAAGCAATCAAATCATCGGGGGCGAGGCACATCGAATCGAATAATCATATGATTGATTGGAAAGATCTGCAAGTTGTACAGGAAGTGAATAGTGTCAGGAAATCAGACGCTTACGAAAGTTTATGGATGTTGTGACAACCAGAAAGTCTAGGGCTGAACGATGATTTGGGAAACGCCTACTCCAAGATGTTAGAGGTGTTGTTAAGGGTAATAAAATTTTTTTTATCAGGATAAATTCTGCAAAAGGACAAATTATGTAATTAGTTTAAGTGAGTGAAAGATAATTGAATGATCTTAGATAAAAGGATTAAGGTTAAATGAGTAGACGGTTAAGTAAGTAGATTAAGTTAGGTATACTAATTACTCGTACATGAGTTAAAAGGTTTTGGTATTTAACTGGGGTAATATTTTTGCTAGGCCAAAGTAGGACACTGATGAAGAGGGAACGGTTACCATGAAAATTTATATCTTAAATCTGCAAAACGTTTTTTGTTGGTTTTTAATTTGCGTCATTGGATAATGTATTTTATGTATTTTATCTATGTCATAAAAGTTTTTCTTCAATTAAATCATTGTTAATAGATGTTTATTTTAGATTAAGTACCAAACCTTTTTGACATGAGAGTAGTTCTGTTTGTTTTTGTTATGCAATCGTTAACACCTATGATATATGTACTCCTTCCAACTTTATGCAAACTAAGCTAAAAACTGAACATAGCGCATGTCTCGGGAAATTTAAGTCTCCGTACGAGGCGTTAAATTTATACCGTCGGTTCTCAAATGTATTTACTTCACCACTCCCTTTGGTACTAGAATAACGAATGCCTCCCATGTTTTACATTGTTGCACATTTTTGACTTTTTTTTTGCTCCAGCACTACAGTCCCGGGCCTTCGCTTAGAAATAGTTATGACATTACTATACATATTACATACCTTATAATATGCATCCAGAATTTGAAAGCATGCTATTTGCTAGTCCGTGTGGTGTAGTGGTTAGAGCACTCACTCCGTAAGCCGAAGCTCTCTGGCTTGAGTCTCGTTGGCAACCACGAGATTAAGCTCAAGTGATTCTTCGGATGGACTATAAGCCCGTTCAGTTATTATACATTCTGGTTTAAAATCAGAATTTATTGTAGCTGGGTGGACGGACATGGCCAAAGCAAGGTACTGACCATATCATCTTCCTGAGTTGTGGATACATTCGATCAAGTTAATGAGAAACTCGAACTATCTCTAAGCGAAGGCCCAAAAGGGGCTGTAGTGCTAAAGCGAATCCCCAGCAGCACGAATCACGTCAGTGAGTCTTCCCTTGATGAGTTTCTCTAGCACTTTCCCAGCCGTGTCTAGTATGCATAACGGGCGGTATGCAGATGGCGCTCCGAGGTTTCCCTTCCCTTTGCTGATCAGCACGAGCCTTGCCACATTCCATCGTACCGGGAAAACCCCGTTTCTTAAGAGAGCGTTGAATAAGCTCAGCAGAAAGTAAGGACAATGGCGATAGGCAAGCTACAACACCTCAGCTGGAACACCATCTGGACCTGAAGCCTTCTTCGCTTTCGGTGAAAAGATTGCCCTTTCCGGTTCCTGCTGTGTTGAGTGGATACTCGACTGCTGTTTCACCATGGACAACACGAACGGGATGGACGGGGAAACGTACCCGCACTACCTCGTCCATCTTTTCCGCATCATGTATGCGGGGACTCTGTAGGACACCAAGCTTCCGCATAACTAGCTTGTAGCCAAGGCCCCACGGATCCTTGTTAACATTGTCTGCCAGATCTTCCCAGCAGCGAGCTTTGCTGTTGTTGATCAGTTTGCGAAAGCATTTCCTGGTTGATTCATATGCTGCCATCCGGTTGCATATGCTGCCAACGGTCGTCACCGTTTTTTCCCCGTTGAATATCATGCCGAAGATTGTGACACTTCCTTCGTTTTTCAGTGGCAGTTCCAGGGTTTTCCAGGGGGCATAGAAGCATTCCAAGCAGTCGTAATGATGCTCATAGTTGAGTTCACCATGTTTTGAGCTGCCAATTCTTCCATCACTTGCGGATTTCCCCACAGCGGAGCAGCTATTGTGAGCACCTCGACGAACCTCGTGACGTCCATCCTTTTGATGTCCCATCCAATCGTAGAAAGCCGAGACCACGGACATCGGGAAACAAAATCTCTTATCTCAAGCAGCTGGCTGAATAGTTTTTCGACATGTCCGTGTAGAATATGTGTGCCAATTGTCTGGCACAAGTGTTAGCTAGCTATAAAAAATACCAAGCTCATCTAACTAGCTTTGCTTAACGACCGCGTACGCGTGCTTGACGACTAGAATTTGCGGGATCATATGAGTCGAGTTCTTGTCGAGCCACGAAGCTACACTACAAAATATTTATCATGCGTACTCTATTCTGCGAGACGTACCGATCAGTTTTTATTATCTTTAGAAATGTTCTATTATGTGTCAATTAACCTACTCTGAAGTGATTCAACTTTTTTTCTCGTTAAAGTTAGCGGACACGGAGACTTGAGACACAAGCAAATATCACACAAGAAGCAATGGTTACTTTCTCCAAAGGAGGTCTTTGCATTACAACGGGAATATCAAACCTAAAGATGTTAAAGAGGCTGAAGTGAACCACTCATCTCTGCCCAAAGAATGGAAGCTAGACGGATGTAGTTTACTTTACACTAGTAAAGCATAAAGCTTGGCTTGGCAAGATGATATTGATTCATTCGGCGTTAAGGACACACTAATGAAAGTGGTCCCTGAGCACCGAACCCATACCCCCATCAACAGCTCTCCACTTGGAATCACTATTGTGAACCCAGACGGTGGCGTGGCAGTACCAGTTTCATCAGGATACCATGATGCCGAACTTTTATCATCATGGTGTTGCTCACTCAGCAGCATAAAATCGGCTCAGTTTCGATGCTGAAATGAGCCTATTGACTGTCCTTGGTTTGGAAAAGTAGCCAATGTTTATACAATTATAATATATTATGGTCAAAAAAGAGGAGACGGTTTTCCTACACGAGAATTCCTTCAGGGCCGTGAGATAGCTTGCTGTTTAAGGTTCTATTAATATCTACCACTTCCTATTTCGTGGTGAAAACCCCCCCAAAAACTGGATGCTGCGGAGCCGTTGCTTTATTATAACAAAAGAATATGGTTAAGTAGTATCCTTAATATCCTTCAGTTGTAAGCTAAACTTCCGCATTAGCCCCGTTATTTAATGCTGTGTTAGGTGGCCCACGGCGTCTATGTAGACGCGTGAAATTTCCCTCACAAATACTGATCTTAGCTGAAGGAGCAGTTTAAACCTCGTCTCCTGGCCTTATTGAGTCTTCCTCAATGTTGTATTTGGAACTCTTGTGCCCAGTAAGTTTGTCTATTATTTAAAACACATCAAGATAAGGTCTCATGGAACTTAGCCTTTGCTTATAAACGTTATTGACTTGATTTGATGCGTTTGTGGATTTCACTGAACATTATCGTAATTTTCATTTTCAGCACCAAACACTTTTCATTTTAAACAGTTGTAGCTTCGATGGAATATGCGCTTAGTCGTTGAAGCATATGTTTCCGTATTTTTACTAAGTGAAGAAGAGTCTCCTGAGTCAGATATTTATATACTGAGCTACGGGGTTTCTGGAAGGGTGCATACTTGTTTAGACACTCAATTATTGCTGATGATGTTGGTCATTCTATTAAATTATATGGTCTGTAGTGTGATGGACAAGTTGGAACTGGTACATGGGTTTTGAGGGATCTATTTAAATAAAGATCATGTTGGTCTGATAATGAAGCAAATGTGAAGCATATAAAAGGAATTGCAAGGTCACTTCTCGCGAAAGTTGGAACACCTGCATTTAAAACAGAGGCTAGTCGGAGGACCTCGCCGTGGAGCCATTCAAAGAGGGAGTTTCCATTCATGTTGTTAGTAGAATCATCCCAGTGCTCGTATCTGGCGTTGAGGTCTCCTCCCAGTAGAAATAAGCCGTGAGAAGATATAATTGCTAGGATTCGGTTGAGTGTAGAAGGGATTGGGTTAGCAAGATTACACGGAAGTAAAGGGAGCCTATTAGGATTTTGGCCGGAGTTGCATTGGGGGTTGTTAGTGTGCATGAGGAGTTACTTTGCTCTAAAGCTATTTAAAAGACGTCTAGATCGTCCTGAAATAATATTGCAGTGCCTCTACCACCATCGTTATGCAAAACATTATACTCGTAATTATCTACACGGACTTTGTGACGAGGTTTCAAAACTGTCTCGCTGAGGATGTTGGGTTGGAATGATTTGACTTAGTCCAAAATGAAAAACGTGTTGTCATGCCAAACCAGGGAATTTTTGTTTATGTTTTATGTTTACCAACATAAAGGTTCAAAGAGGGAGTTTCCATTCATGTTGTTAGTAGAATCATCCCAGTGCTCGTATCTGTCGTTGAGGTCTCCTCCCAGTAGAAATAAGCCGTGAGAAGATATAATTGCTAGGATTTGGTTGAGTGTAGAAGGGATTGGGTTAGCAAGATTACACGGAAGTAAAGGGAGCCTATTAGGATTTTGGCCGGAGTTGCATTGGGGGTTGTTAGTGTGCATGAGGAGTTACTTTGCTCTAAAGCTATTTAAAAGACGTCTAGATCGTCCTGAAATAATATTGCAGTGCCTCTACCACCATCGTTATGCAAAACATTATACTCGTAATTATCTACACGGACTTTGTGACGAGGTTTCAAAACTGTCTCGCTGAGGATGTTGGGTTGGAATGATTTGACTTAGTCCAAAATGAAAAACGTGTTGTCATGCCAAACCAGGGAATTTTTGTTTATGTTTTATGTTTACCAACATAAAGGTTGAAGTAGAAGTTGAGGAGAACCATTGGCTTCTTTTGGTCGGGTGTGGAGCCAAACGAAGGAAGGAAAGATTGAAACTTCGATACGAGGTATCCCAAGCCAGTTGTTTATTGTCTGTAGACGTTCGATGTTTTTTTCCTAAAAATATCCGAGTGAGCAGTTTGAGGTGTAAGTGGAGGAAAGTGATACTACGAGATCATGGAAATAGCGGCACTATGTTGCTGGCTGGGAAGTGCTGGTTATACAGGTGGGGTTGCCCGGTTGGCTTTTGCCTCCATTGCTCCTTTTAAAAGACGTTTAAGTTTCGGGCATTCAGAGGAGTTGGCGAGGTGACTATTTACTTTTTGCATTATACAGAATAGAGCCGTTTCTGGTTTTTCCATGGATTTTCCAAGGCAGTCTTTTGAGATGTGTTCCTCCCCACATGCTACGCAGCGGAGATTGAATCCACAATTGGTATAAACGTGACCAAGTCTCTTGCAGCTGTAGCATTGTAGCAGATCACTCCTTTTCAGAGGTTTGTACATAGATAGCCCATTGATGTAAGATGTAGCGCAATTTTATTATTACAATCTTATCGTCTTCGGTGGATCCTGTTATTCTGAAAAGGCGAGTTCGATCATGTTCGCTCTCGGCCACGTTTTAGTAAATGAATAAGCCAACTCAACGCACAATTCTGGTCGTTGTCATGTCCTCGTGGATTGCATCGGCTCCGAAGTCTGAGCCTACGCCCCTCAAGGTGACAACGATCTTTTTCCTTTCTTTAGAAGTGAACGAGTATTCTATTGTTTAGGCAGTTTTAATGAGGTTCGTGATATTATCATAAGCTTTAAGCCTATTTACTGTGACGTTGAGTCTAGAATTGGATATTCTGATTATGTTGTAACCTAGTTGAACTCCGTCTACTGGGGTGTATCGGTCTAGTATATCCTTTAATATGGTCGTTTTAACATTCTCTACGAAAATTGGCGGGTAAATTATTTTTTTTGTTCTATTGCTGTTTGCGCTGGTGTTATTGATTGTACAATATTTTGGTTCTCGTTGTAGGGTACACAGAAAGGATTTACACCTTGTGTCAGTAGATTGAGAATAGAAACCGGGGTTTTATGTCTTGAAACTACATTTCCTTTCGCTAAAATAAATTCATTAACGTTATTATTTATCAAATTGACACCTTTCGCAAAGCTCAAAATTTTCGTTGGCACTTCTTCCACCTTCATCACGTTCATTGGTAATTCTTTGCTAATCAAAAAGCAAGTGCTCAAATTCAGAATGGCGGTCAATGATGGTTCAGAAAAGAATCAAACATTTTTAATATTAATGGCAACGCAAGTTCTGAGTCAACTTTGATGGAAATCTTTTAAAATTAACCCTCTGTAGCGCGGTGTGAAATTTCTGTCACAAAATTATTCTTTGCCTACCACAATTCAAATAACTTTTCTAGTCAATGTAACATTTGCGTAACAAACCGATGTATCGACTTAGTACAACACAAAAAATGCAGAAGGCGCTAGTGCCGCCTGCAAGCCAGTGTTCGCCAGCCGCTCAGTTCAAGCTACCTACGTGCTTTTGAAAATAATTCAAAAAAAAACCTGATAAAAACTGTGTATTTTTGTAAAATATATAAGGTAAGTACATGCGCTTTGTGGTGTAGATAAGGTTTTTGTGTAATGGAAATATTTCAATGAGTTTGACTTTCTGACATGTTTGTACCAGAAATTTTACATTGCCTAACTTGGGTAAATTATTCTTTGTTGTGAACGTACTAATGGAAAATATTATTTTTCTTTTTTAGAATGGCTCTTCGCCGTCTTCGGGATAGCAAAATAGCCGAATTGGTAAGTATATAAAGGACAGTGAAGATAGCTTTGAAGATGATGATGACAGCATTGCAGATCTAGATTTTGATGGTGAGAATCTGAAGGAGCAAAAGGAGTTTTCCAGTGACGAAAATGAAGTCGATACACTAAATTTTGATGAGATAATTCATAATTTAGATCATAATCAACTGTCGACATCTACTACTGCTGATGTGTCAGCTAGATCATGCTCGGCTCAACCAGAACAATATGCTAATAAGTCTCGAAAACTAAATGTGAAATGAAAGAAAACAAACTGCTTTTGAATGATGAGCAGTGAGGTTTTCTAGGAAACAAAAACTAACTAGCAGATATATTAGAACTTGAGACGCCAGTCCAGGTATTTTTGTATTTACTTCCCATGGATTTGATTGAATTCATTGCAACACAAACTAATTTATATATCGTGCAGAAGGATCCCAATAATACTTTTCACGTTTCCACAACAAACATTCAACAATTTATTGGCATAGTGTATCTCATCTCTTTGATTCACCTTCCTCGCGTCACCAGTCATTCGAATTCCATTATTGGAACTCCTATTCCTATTCAATAATACTTTTCACGTTTCCACAACAAACATTCAACAATTTATTGGCATAGTGTATCTCATCTCTTTGATTCACCTTCCTCGCGTCAGCAGTCATTCGAATTCCATTATTGGAACTCCTATTCCTATTCAAGCAGTTATGCATGTAAAATTGTTAGAAAAGATTTGAAGATATATTCATTTCAATGACAATTAACAAATCTTGCCACGCGAGCATTCCGGATTCAAAATACGACCAATTGTTTGAAAATTGAAAAAAACTTTCACCAAAGTTCCCATGGTGCAGTACCTTTGTGTCGATGAACAGATATGTTCAACAAAAGCCAGAAATAACTTGTAAAGATAGAACCCGAAAAAGCCTCACAAATGGGGCTACAAGATTCACGTTCTTTGTGGAGTCTCTGAGTTTGCTTGCAAAATTGAACCTGAAACTTGCTCAGAAAATTGTGTACTGCCTAATGAGCCTGATCTAGGTGCCTCTTCAAATGTTGTCATGCGTCTATCACGAGGAATACCTTGCAATCAATATTATAGACTGTATTTTGACAATTACTTTACATCTCTGCCATTGATAGAATGCTTGTCATAAAATGGTATACAAAGTTGTGGTACCATACGTCAAAACAAGAGTCCTGATTGCAAATTACCTACTGACAAAGAAATGTCTAAAAAAAGGCACAGGGTATTCTATTGAGTACGTTGCTGATGTCAATGGAGTTGATATTTCAACTGTATCCTGGAAAGATAACAATTTAGCTTCAAGTTTAGTGGGAGAAATGCCAAAAGCCTAAGTGAGGAGGTATGACAAGAAGAATAAGCGGTACATATCAATTGATTGTCCACATATTGTTGGAGAATGCAATCGCCACATGGGTGGCGTAGATCTAATTGATAGCATCATGGGGCTCTACAAAATAGAACTTCGCAGCTAGAGATGGTAGGTTTACATATTTTACTATGTATTATAGTATGGCAAACGCGTGGCTTCTTTATGAAAAAATTCAAGGGCTTGGGCGACAATTTATTGAACTCAGCAGATTTTCGACTTGAATTTGCCATAACTTTATGTGAGCTTATTGTGCCATCAAAATCGAATACCCGTTGATCTACAGAAACTGAGATTCAAGCAAGATGACACAGGGTCCCACACAACATGTACCTCTAGAGGCAGTCAGGCAAGGCCAGACAGGACACTGGCCTGTTTGGGCAGAAAAGAGAATTCGATGCGAATTCCCAAAGTGCTCTGGGGTCTCGCAAACAAGGTGCGAGAAATTTGGAGTTGCTCTATGCTTTCACAAACAAAATAATTGCTTTAGACAATTTCATATGAGTTTCGTAACGTTGTCGATGCAGTGTAACATTTCTGTAATACTCCCTAAAATTGTGTTTTCTTTTTCAAAATTTATAAAAATAAACAGAATCTCGAAAAACATGTTTATATTTATTTATTTAAATGAATTATTTTCACTACTTATTTTAAAATTTTAAGATGTTGCTCCACAGAGGGTTAACTATTTGAACTATTCAAGTCAACAAGCTATCACATTTGGTGGTAACCACTGAGTAATGTTAAACAGCAAATATGAGAAGGGCAAGACCTGTGTTTATATCTTTATAACAATTTATTATCTGCAAATTTTCAGTTAGTAATCCATAAGTGTGTGGGTTAATTTTATTAGTATAATATTTGGGTCTCTGAAAACAAACGTCGACAGATTCCTTTTGCATTAATAAATATTCATGTGGTGATTGAAAAATTGCAGTAAGAATTCTAAAAATACGCAAGCCAAATTCGTTTTGGAAATCTTACGCTACATACTCAAAATTCACCTTTCCGCCTGAAAATAGAAAAAAACAGCTTCCTTTTAATTTCGTTTATTTTATTTTTTATTTTTCTTCTCGAAATCGTTTTTCGACCGTAATCGTTCGGTCTTCTTCAGTGATTAAATTATTTTCACTTACATTTCTGCTTATATACTAGCTATGTTTAAGGAAATTTACTTTAGATCATTAAAAGGTAATTACGGAAATTTACTTATTGTTTTTACTAGATTCAGAAAACATATTATTATTTTATTAATTTAAATAGCCATGATCTGCAGTTTCCGTCATCCCGATTCATCAACTTTTTTCTCTCCCGAGTAATTGCCAGGCTTTCCATTACATCCAATTCACGTATGTCTCTAGCTTCCTTGATAACTGCAGCGTCATCCATTGTTTTCTCGTGTCCCTTCGTGATAACATGTTCCGTTACCGCCGACTTGAAATTCGAAGTTCTTTTTTTCTTTCTTACTGCTGCTGCTTCGCCAAGATGCTCCTTGATTCGCGTGCCGATGCGTCTCTTCGTTTGATCTATGTACACTTTTTCACAAGTGGGACATTCGATGCGATAGATAACAGATTTTTCGCGCTTGTCTTTCGTTGATCTGAGAACGTTTTTCACCTGGTTCTTGCTGCTTGATTCGATTAACCGTACAGAATTGAGCTGATTTATTCGCCTCTTGTTCCGATTGCTGATGCCTTCGTGATAATTTTAAGCCTTCCAGTACGTTCTTTCGGTATAGAGAGGTGGCCCCTCAAAAAAAAATTTTCACCGTTGGTAGTCGAGTAGGGTGTCATTGGAAAGGTTTTAATAAGATCTTTTCAAAACAAGTCTTGAAATTGCCTTATCGGTACCGAGGGGGAAAGGGGAAATGTACGAAGTTTTCGCGCACCCCCCCCCGCCCCCCACTCGCTATTGGACACCTTCCAACCGAAAAATCTGAAAAAAATAATGAATGTTGGTCTTTATGAGTACAACATCAACAAACACATGAGAAGTCGAAATTCACTCAACTTTGTTAGTAATAGTATGATTTGTCGATTTTATGTTTTCTTGGATAAAATCTTAACGGTACCTTTAAATTCAATAAAACACACGGTTGACCATTCATAAGATTGATCTTTTCTGAAATTTTCATAATGATCGAATGGTATTTAACGAAGTTATAGCGATTTGAATTTTCCTGTATTAATATGGAACCATACGCGTTGTATTACTATGGAAACATTTGGCTATGGAACCATATTCGCTTTTTACCGAATGATAGGTATCATGAATATCTTTGCGAATTGGTTCAGTTAGTGGTATCAGTAATCGTAAAACAAAATAGTGGCTGTTTGAAATGCGAAGATCAAATAATTTTGAGCTATTTCTCCCTGACTTCAACGTTTAAGGTGCATGCTTTGAACACTTGATTCAATTTAATGAAAATTAAGATGAGTAGCTATAATTAGTACTCATACGTGAAACAAGTCAAAGAGATAGGAGAGAGCTCCTAGCAAATGGGCTTTGTAACCATTCTAGGATTCGAAAAACTAGGCCATAAATCGATGATTGCAGTACAGGGGAGTGGCCCCTGAAAAAAATTTCATCAAAGGTAGCCGATGTGAGTATCAAATGAAAGTTCTTCATGAGAGATTTTTGAACAGTTCTTAAACTGACAGTTTTTGCTTTAGTGGGGGGAAAAGGGGGGGCATATACATAAAAAATGTGTTTTCTCCCTCGCGAATGGACACCTGTGATCAAAAAATTCTGGAAAAATTATCAAGGGATATCTCCCTTGATAATTTTTCCAGAATTATAGGTATATATGTAGAATAGTAATAATAGTAGTAATACTTCTAAGAGAAAGTTCGTTCAACTTTGTTTATAATAGTATGCTCTTCAAATTTCACATTTTCTCCAATGAAATCGTCTTTGGCCTGTTTTTTGATTTTATTCGTTGCTGGTTACTGCATTTTGTAAGTTGAGTACAAAATCCTTCTGACATGAGCGTAGGTCTATCTAAACAACTTGTTTCTATTTTCAGTTGGAGTATTTTGTGAATGCAAAAATGAATTCGATTACAAATATTACCTTTCCGGCTGGTGCTGCCAATGGGGACTTTTTTCCATATGTAAATCGTATTCGCTGAAATTTGACAAAAATAAAGTCAAGCTGGCACTAGAATGCTTCTACCAGAAGATCTTTGTGACCATCCTAGGCTTCAGAACAATTTTTCTGATGATATGAACCATTGGTTTAATTATGCATCTAGAAGTAACTGATGCATAATTTAAGCCAATTGAAAGTCTTCAAATATATCAGAAAGATAGAGAGTTTCTTTCATAAACACATAATAGTTGCATCTAGTTTCAGCTTTTATATAATTTTTCAGAATGCTTGGCCAATTTAACATATTCATATTAAACATTTTCCTGGAATTACAACGATCATCTGAAATGATTGCCAGCAGCCCTGGCTAAACAGCACAAAGGGAAGATTGACTGCGTGCTTCATCCCTGCTCTGAAAAAATGGCTCAATCAGACGCACGGTGAGACTGACTTCTATTTGACCCCACTCATGAGCGTGCATGGGTATTTGCAGTCTTACTTGCACAGGATTGATAAGTCGTGGTCTCCCAAAAATACATTTTATGCAGGAGAAGAAGACGAAGCCAGCCATATACATTTTGCATGCAGAAGATGGGATGGGTTGCACAGGGACGTCAACAAAGGAACAGGATAGTGTTATTGGGGATATTATTGAAACAAAAGGACCCACAGCATTTGGGCACATTGGAGTTGGTTTTTAAGAAATCTTTCTTCCTCATGACGGCAACCTATGGCGTAGAAAAACTAGGCTTGGCACAAATTAATGTGACAAACTGTTCCAGGCTTTGTTGTCAGGTTTACAGGGGAGGTGTTTAGTGGATAGTCCAAAAGTTTTGCGCATCTGGAAGCCCCACACTCTGGGCGTGAATAAACTTCACCTTCCTACCACAAACGAGGGTACTTTTTCAGTTTTATGGGAGAAAACGTGAAATTGAAAAATCTCTATATTTGAAATTTGTTTGAGATTATTCGGCTCAAAGGTGTCCAAGGGCAAAAGGGAGATACATACAATTTCTTCATACTTTCTGCTTCCGACTTGGCTTTCAAATACATAAACATTGAAAATTTTTCATAAGCTGCTTAAAATGCTTCAATATTTTTACTCGTCTAAAATTAATCCTCATATTGCATTTGTATTCAATTCAAAAGATAGACTTCATGATGTTTTTTTTCTTTTTGAATCGGTGCCATTTCAACATCAACAAAAAGTCGAACGATACAAAAAGCGTTCGTTTTAACTGAAAGCTGAGATCTCATTAAGTCACCATACAAATCTCAATTTTTCCGTCTATTCAAAATCACATGACCAAAATGAAGCACAAATCGATTAATAAAGTGTTAAGATTTCTAAAGCAAAGTTTGCCTTTAATTATGTTAACTCTTTGGTCTTGTCTTGAGCAAACAACAAAACTCCAATTAATGAGCACAACCCACTCTCTATAGTTGCCGCATGATATTTTCCATTAAGTTTTATTTATCTTGTTCTTCTCACACCTATTGACCTATCTCCGGAAATTTTCCTTTAATATAAATCTCTTGTAGTATGCGGAAAGTCTGATTACTTGTTCACCGTTCACACATATTTCCTCACAAGGAAACGTTCGCCCCCTTTCGCCCGATAGCTCTTCCGCAAACTTTACGTAAAATTAGTCATCTCTCTAACAAGAGTCTGCCTAACCTGAGAACATTTTTGGGGAAAATTGAAACCCGAGTGCTAAAGTGGGATAATATTTCGCGATTCAAAAGTTTTCAAGAGGTGTTTCATGAAATTACTGAATTCGTTGTGAAAATTGTTTTGGAAACTTTTCGTTGGCCGCAAAATTTGGAAATGTTTATTTATGTGTGCGAGAGTATTGCACAATGTAGAGACAGGAAGTCTCCTTGAACGGAGCCGAAATTCGCTTAAAGTTTTCACCATATACCCACGAAGGCTAACCGCTGATGAAAACGATGCGCTGAAATAGTAAGAGAATTTTTTCGTATCCTTCAGGTGGAGAGGAAGTTTAGCTATGAAAGCATCACGTTTTTACGAGTTCATATCTTTGCTACGAAGGAAACATTAAGTCGATTAACGCAAATTTAAAAGTTTTCAAAATAAATTAGAGACAGAAAGTACAATTATTCTCAACGCAGATTATAGCGAAATAAAGTTTTTAAAAAACTTTAACGTTCAGCTGTTGAAATCGTTCTTTGTAGCAAAGAAATTCAGAGTGCCCTTGGAACACAATTGCCCAGCAACCTTCGATACATCATTTACATCCAAAATTAGGAGCTCATTGGATATCCATCAAAAACAAATCCTATTTCAAGGGAAAATCTTTTTATGCCTACGCTCGGCTCTAAACTCCAAATTTAATCGCGTCAATTAGTTCGGATGACAGCTCATTACTCGTAAAATTTGTACGTTAGTTCCTATTCAGAATTTTACTGGCTATATAAATTTTCCCTGAAATTTCCCCATTCTATATGCACCAGCAAACGAACAAACAATGCTGGTTTCAACAGGCAATTATAGCTTTTTCGAATCGGACTAAGTGTCACGTGAATTTAGTCCACATCAGCGATGTGTATGGGATCGTGTCGAACCTCAGCGTGATGGCTAATAAACCCCATGTGGAACAATTAACAATTACTCGGGACATAAGTAGATGGTTGGACTGAGGATTTGATTTATCTTGAATTCGAAATAGATTAAGTTTAAAGGTGATGGAATTTCGCTTAAAGGTTAAATCTTTGAAGTCAGCGACGGTTGTTTATACTCGCTTTGAGATGATAACATTTTAGGAGTCGTTTCCCAGGAAAATGTCCTTTTACTTTAATTTATCTTGATAAGTGTCGAAATCTCTAGTTGAAGGTGTTGTGAATAACGAAATTTTCAATTACCTGCATGGTTGTTCAGGCTGAATCCTTTTGCTAGTAATTACTTTAAGCGAATTGGTAGAGCTGTAAATATGAAGTAATTAAATTCAGACAAAAATACCTGTAGATATTTGAAATTAATATTGAAAAAAAATATTTTAAATGTTTCAAGTGCTTCTAAGCAAAAGCTTATTTATAAATAAACAAGAAAATAAATTTCCCTTTTAATAAACAATTCATTTTAACTGTTTGCGCCGGGACTCTTTTATCCCGAACTTTGATTTTATTAAGTTTATTTTTAGTCTCAAATTTATTAATTTTACATTTCTTTTAAAAAGTTAACACATATGATACAGACCAACCAACAATTGAACACGAATAAACTTTTGTTTTAATGTTTTGACAAATTAAAAAATGAATGAAAAATGGGTTACTCGATTGATTCAAATGAAACTTCGAAACTTTAGGTATATTCGCTTTGTGGCGAATTGAATGAAAACGATCGATCAATTGATTAATCAATCAAAAAAAACCGAATTGATTACGAATGGGCTAATTAACCTTAAATAACTATGTAAGTTGATTGAAGCATTGATGTTTCTGGATCAGACCGTGATGGGCGCTCAGGGGTATCAGGAACTCAGCACTTACATTTATGCCCTTAAAAATTAGTTACAAAATCAGGTAGTAAAAGACCAAACAAAATTTATTAAGTTATCAACAAAACAAAAAAACTATGCAAAATTTTCGGGTTAACTAAAACCTTGTCACAATTTGTAATTTGCTTAGGCCAAATAGATGACTTATGAATATGACTAAAAAGGTTACAAGAAAATTAAGTCATTCGATGATTTAGATAAGATTATGGTATCTGAATCTTAAGTCTGTGGTCAAACATTTATCGCTGCAGATTCTTAAGGCCCTAAGACTTTTACATACATCCAGCCTCCTCCAATCATACACCTCTTGAACAAGGTAGATTCATCCATTCGATCCGTTGGGATTCTTCCAAAATATTTCTTGTTAGCACTGATTAAGCAGTAACCTTTTTTACAAAGACCTACTGGTCTTTCGACCTATCTGTCTACCTGTTTGTCCGTCCTTTTGTGCATCACAGCAAGTTGCCTCAGAAACTATAGTAGTTAAAAAGATCAAACATTGTGTAATGGTCAGAAGTGGTGATCTCTCGAAAGTTACGGTCTTATAAAGCATTTTAAAATTTTTTTAGGTGTTATATGATTTAGCTTAAAGCTAACTTCAATGCGCAGCAAACTACTCACTATAAGTTACCAGCACACCATCATATAGCCTGTACGCTACATTCATTCATTTCTGTTTAATAAAACGTTTTAGCTAATAATAAACATATTTGCTTTTTATAATTATACGCGTAGTGAAATAAAATAAATTGTTCTCGTAAAATTAACAAAATTAAAATTCTTGGCCAATTCAACCCTCTAACGGGCATGCCCGCCTTAAGGCGCTGTCAGTAAAATCTCGTTTATGCACACAAGTGAATTTTGCTTGTAGTAAACACGCAGCCCTGACTTTTGCATTGAACGTACCCATTCACTAAGAGGAAACGTAGCCGTGTTTTGCGATCAAATATTCAAGTCAGTTTGATGTAAGATGCCAACTGAAGTGAACAAAAAAAAAAATAAGATAGTTTTCAGTGCTGAAAAATAAATATACATAGGTGCCGTGTTCATAAAACCAGAAAATTAGCAGGTGAGTAAATAAATGTGTTATTAATTAAATAGCTTATAAACCAAAATTGCTTTGCCTTTATTTTTGCTGCTAATTACTTACACCACCCGCCTAAAGGCGGTCTTGCCGATTCGAGGCAAAGGTTTTAATTCTTGTTCATTGCCATTTTGTACACAGACATGGAATCAAATATGAATCCTGGAAGTGCTTATTGCTCTACAAAAAAATGACATATCCAAAAAGACATCTGAAGCAGTATTTAAGCTTTTAGAATCCATATCTGTCATTGAAGACACCATCGATGATGAAAATGATGAATTGGGATGTGATTTTGATGATGACCACCTGGAATTGCCAGGTTGAGCACACCAAACTGATGAATGTATTGAGTTGTTAGATGTATCTCTTGATGATGAAGTGGCAGAGACCCAGTAACACTGAAATATCCGACAATCTTCAAGTATCCATTTCAACGGAATGCATCAATGCGGAACCATCAACGTTGGCTACACTTACATCAACAGTAGCGTATGTGTCGACTTCATCTACAACAGAACCATCAAAAGTAGAACTATCTTCTTACGTAGTCCTCTTCTCGAATTTGAAGAGGATGCTGATACACCAGGAACTAATACTGGTGACTTTACTGGAACTGTGCAGAACTAACATCAAAAGAGTATAAATCCATATTGTGGCGTAAAAAGTGTGTTTTTTTTCGTAACCAGGCAAGTCCGCCTTAAGGCCGGGTGCCTTTTTTGCTACCTAAAAGCAAGAGTATAGAAAAAAACATGTTTTTAAGGGTTTTGTAAAATAATTTAACAAAACCCTACTAGTTTCGCGACCTGTCTGTCCGTCCGTCCGTCCGTGTGTCGCAGCACTTCTTCTCGCAAACTACTTAAGCTAGAAACATCAAATTTTGTATACAGGTGTAAAAAGGCGCTCTCTTCAAAGTTCAACTACAAAAAAATTTATAAGGTATTTAAGGGGGGGTCTCCCCATATAAGGGAGTGGCCCCCGAAAAAATTTTTTCATCAAATGTAGCCGATATGGGTATCAAATGAAAGGTCTTCATAAGAACTTTTCAAAACAGGTCTTAATTTGATACTCTTTGCTCTAAGGGATGCGCAGGGAGGGGAAATACACGAACAATTTGTCTCCCCCATTCGCGATTGGACAGCTGTGATCCGAAAAATCTGAAAAAAATTATGGCGGTAGGTGTTTATAAGTACAACAACAACAAATACCTTAGAAGTCTAAATTCGCTCAACTTTGTTAATAATAGTATGATATTCAAATTTCACATTTTCCCCAACAAAATCGTATAGGTACTCTTTTTTTTGTGGTAGGGAGGTGGATGCTATTTATGCACAGAGTGTGGGACTCCCATCGCGACTGGACTACCCACTCAACACCTCCCCTGTCAACCTGAGAACCCAGCCTGGAACCGTTTGACACATTACTTCGGGCCAGAAGAGTGATCCCCCAGCCCCAGCGTTCCAGGCTGCTGTGACTCCCTTTTTTTAGGACTGCCCGAGCATAATGTGTGTTTTTCCATTTGTCAACCGATTCGAGCATCTCCGCAACTATATTATCCGGGGTGAGCTCTCCCGTCTCCCTGTAGAGTTCCCTTCGCAGCCTGACCCAATTTGTATACGTGAAAAATGTGTGACAGGCATTCTCCTCCTCTCCTGGGCAAAACCGACAGTCGGGAGACCGTGACTTATCGATCTTGTGCAGGTAAGACTGAAAACACCCATGTCCGCTCAAAAGCTGGGTCAGATAGAAGTCAGTCTCACCATGCCTTCGATTCAGCCACGGTCTCACATCCGGGACGAGGCGCACAGTCCACCTTCCATTCGTGAAATTCACCCAAGAATGCTGCCAATCGTTGAGCGAGCGCTGTCTCCCCTCGCGGACAACTATCTCCTTCGCATCCTCGTTTCGGCGCAAGTAAATAGCGCGGCACTCTCTAGCAAGGAGGGTGACAGGTATCACGCCTGCAATAACTCTCACCGCCGAGTAGGAGACTGTTGGATACGAAGATGCAATCCTCAGTGCTCCTCTTCTCTGTACCTGTGCCAAACGTTTTCGGTATACCTCCTTGCTGAGAGCGTCACCTCATACCTCTGCTCCGTACAGCAGCACTGACCCTACAGCACTCATCAAGAAGCGTCTTCTTGATGGGCTGGGTCTCCTTACGTTGACCAAAAGTCGACTCCAAGCCGATATTCCCGAAGAAGCCTTCTAAGCCGTTGCCCTGATTTGCTCAGAGAAACTCATGTTCGAGCCGATCACTAGCCCCAGGTACTTCACCGCTGGCTTCGATTCGATTTGTATGTCTCCAATTGTGATCATCATTACTCTAGGGGTTCTCTTTTTTGTCAAAATGACCACTTCGGTTTTCTCCAGTGCTAAACTAAGCCCGCGAGCAGTCATCCAGTCCCTCACTCGGCGCATCAGCATACCTAGCCTAAGTTGCGCTTGTTCAACGGTGCATCCATTGGCCAGAGCTGCAACATCATCCGCATAGCCGACCAAGCGCGACTAATCTGACATCTCCAGTCTCAGTAGCCCATCGTAAGACACGTTCTACAGGTCCAGACCAAGAATAGATCCCTGGGCAATATCCGATGTAATTTACATCCTTCGTTGGCCCTGTGTCGTGTCGTAGAGCAGGCTTTGGTCCTTTAGGTAGTTCCTCAAAAGCCGCATTAGATATTCTGGAATTTGAAAAGCCTTTTCCAGCGTATCCAGAGTATCCACCCATCTAGCGGAGTTGAAGGCATTCCTGGCGTCGAGTGTCACCAATAGGACGATCCATCGCTTGGTGCGACTATATGCCTCTGCCTTTTGGACCACGTTCACCACTTCTGCAATCGCATCAATGGTAGAACGTCCTGCTCTAAAGCCGTACTTCCGAGGAGATATGTCCCTTGCAGCACGAATCGCATCAGTGAGTCTTCCCTTGATGAGTTTCTCTAGCATTTCCCAGCCGTGTCTAGCATGCATAACGATCGGTATGCAGACGGCGTTCCGGGATTTCCCTTCCCCTTGCTGATCAGCACGAGCCTCGCCACCTTCCATGGTACCGGGAAAACCGCGTCCCGTAGGCAAGCGTTGAATGTGCTGAGCAGCAAGTCAGGACAATGGTGATAGACGAGCCGCAACATCTTAGCTGGAACACCATCTGGACGTGGAGCCTTCCTCGCTTTCAATGAGAGGACTGCCTCCTCCAGTTCCAGCTGTGTGAAGAGTGGGCAGTCGACTGCTGTTTCACTATGGACAGCGTCAACATAGACGGGATGGGCGGGGAAGAGTCTCCGCACTCTCGCGTCCATATTTTCCACGTCATGTATACAAGGCTTCCGTAGGGCACCAAGTTTCCCCATGACCAGCTTGTAGCCAAGGCCCCACGGATCCTTGTTCAAATTGTCTACTAGGTCTTGCCAACAGCGGGCCTTGCTACTGTTGGTCAGTTTGTGAAAGCATTTCCTGGCCGACTTAAAGTACTGCCACCTGGTTGCATGCCTCGTCACGGTTCCGCGCCCGTTGAGCCTTACGTCGAAGCTTGTGGCACTCCCCTCGTTTTTCAGCGATTTCAGTTGACCACCAGTACACTGGGGGCTCGCCGTGCCAGGGTCTTTAACGGGGCATAGAAGCGCAGCAAGCAGTCGTGATTATGCTCATAGTAGAGTTCACCACGTCTTGAGCTGCCAGTTCTTCCGTTCCCTCCGAAGCTCACTCCAGCGGCTTACCTGCTGTAAGAACATTGACGAACATCTCGACGTCCATTCTTCCGATGTTCCATCCAGTTGTAGAAGACCGAGAGTACGGACGTCGGGAGACAGCATCACTTATCTCAAGCAGAATGCACTGATGATCACTGGCTGAGTAGTCCTCTAATACTTCCCAGTTGTGTATCCTCCGTACTAAGGACTCCGAGGCGAATGTCACGTCCAGTATGGTTTCCTCACAGCCAATATGGCGGAAAGTCGGCGTATTTCCGGAGTTTAGTACGACGAGGGCCGTCCTGGCCGCCATTTCCAGGATTTGTTTCCCCGCGGATCCATCTGAGTCATGCCCCATTCGATTGTTTTAGCGTTGAAGTCGCCCCGAACGAGCACTTTGCCCTCTGCGTTGGAGACAGCGCCCTCCAAAGCATTAAGCTTGGCTTGGAAAGATGATATCGACTCGTTTGGCGTTAGGTACACACTAAAGAGGGTGATCCCTGAGCACCGAACCCACACGAAACCATCCCCCCGTCCACAATTCTCCGCTTGAAAGTCACTGTTCTGAACCCAGATGGCGGCAGTACCAGTTTCATCATAATACCATAATGTACGACTTTTATTATGGTGTTGCTCACTCAGCAGCAAGAAATCGGCTTTCATGTCCCTCGCAAACTGCTGAAGCAGATTTTGGGCGGCTGAACTGCGGTGCTGGTTTAGCTGCAGGATGCGGGTCATCGAAGCTCTGATTTTGCCTTGGCTAGGGCTTCCTGGAACACCCGCCATTTTCCTGATCCCAAAACGTGTCCAAAATCAGGTTTTGGATCAGCATCCTTGCAAAGAATACAGTGAGCCTCCTTCGTACACTCTTTCCTTTAATGCCCCATTACACCGCACTTGTAACATAGGGAACTCCTATCGGGTCCTTTGCATACTTGTGTGCTGTGACCATAACCAAGGCATTCGAAACGTTGAAGAGGCGTTGCTCTTCGCCGTATCCTACAGACAACCGACCCAATTCGTACTTTGCCCTTATTTAGGAATTATTCGGCGTCCTTTTCGGTCAAGTCGACTATTGCCATGCGTTGCCCGGTGTTGTTTTCTGGTGTCAGTCTCGCTTTGATCCTTCCCACGCTAGGGAACTCCCTTTTGATGGCCTGTTCTACCTCGGCCAGATCTGTCACACAGTCAATGTCTCGTATTTCGATCGTGGCCATCGGCTTGAGTGGGGCTATAGTTGCGCTTTTGCCGAGGACTTTCTTTACTGCGTCATCGAATGCTTCTTTATTGCCGGCCTCTGCTCCGAATTCAATCAGTATGTGGCCCGACCGCGTTGGTCGTACTACTTTAATGGTAGTATTGGTGTCTTTGGGCCTTACGTTTCCCCTGATTTCCCGCGTAGGATCGGCCATCTTGGGGTTTTATGAGCAGTGCCTGCTGCCGGGGTCTTCGTCGGGGCTTCTGTCTCTCCTGTTTTGCATCAGGTCCTTTTTGTAATTGGGCGTCCGTGCGAACTTTACTTTCTGGCTTTTTTTGAAGAAGTTTTTTGCGGTTTTCTTCGCTCTTTTTTTAAGCACTGTCTGGAACCCCTGATCTGGTGCTCTACGCCCATCAAGTGCCTCTTCCCTCCTTCTTTTACACCGATCTCCTTCGATTGGGCTAGACGACATTCTTTTGTTGACTTTTAATGGTGGAGCTATCTGCATGTCGCCTTTAGATTTCGCCCCAGCCACCTCTTTAGCCTTCTCTTCGTCTTCGGCCCTTAACCAGCTCCTCCGATAGTGCCCTATGCGATCTAGGAGCTTCTCTAATTCAAGTAGGCCTGCCTTTGCTGCTTTGCTGATTTTTGAGGAGTCGCATGCAGATTGTATTCTTTTCAGAACATCTCCTGCTTTTCGGAGTAGTCTTTCTTCTTCATATCGCTGGGCCACAATTGTACCTTGCCACCATCTTTGAGAGAGGTTATCGCGTTCCGTTTCCGAGTGCATTACTTCCACCACATTTTCAACGTTGGCGGTGCAATCACGTGGTGTCTGGTCACTCTTTGCTTTTAGTGCCGTAATCTCCTCGTTGGCTTCTGGATTTTTCGTTGCAATGTCGGGATTTGCGACCCTTGCATCGGTCGCTTCGGTAACGATCGCAGCAGTGACAATCGAATTTTTGGTGCTCTTTATGTTATCTCCCACCGCTCGAACACCTGAAGCGTCCTGCAGAGTTTCCCGCTTCTTTTTAATAGGACGCTCTGGCGTTCGCATCATTTTTTTGCTGCCCCCGAGCACCGAAGGAATCTCAGTCTGAATCAGACTGTCTGCTATTCTCCGTTTTTAGTCTGCCTTCACTGTCATTGTGTTAGTCTTCGTTTTTGTTGCGGTTAGTACCGCTCTCGATGTACTGTTGACATCGTAGCTGCAACCGCTGGTTGCGTCGTCGTTGTTATTTTTTTAGGTACCCTTAAACTAAACGAAACTCGTCATTTACGTAGTCCTACTAAGGGTTCTTAATTTTTGTAAGTATGATGAAAATCGATTGATATACACGAAAGTTAGAGCCGTTTGAAATTTCTCCAATTACAACAACAATAACACATGATTTTGGTATTTTATGGACTTTCCATCGTATCAGTCACTGCAGTTTTGACTTGATCTTCTTGAAATTTTCCAATAAGGTCAATAACATTAATATTTTTGAGAATTTAGGATTTGAGTGATTTTTGTTGGTTTGCAACAAAATGGCGACCGTTGAAATAGAAAAACAATGGATTTTCCTTTGAACGTGCACATCTCTTCGACATATTTCTTGACGTTATTCATTGCTGGTGACTGCATTTCTGAGAAGTTGTGTACAAAACCCTTCTGACATTAGCGTAGGTCTGTCTAGCCAGCTTGTTTCGAATTAAAATATGTTTATATGCACGAAATACACCCTTTAAAAAAATTTTCTTGTGATGAAAAAATTGGGCTGTTAGAGGGTTAACCCCAAAAGTTAACCAAGTTAGAGATAGAGTCGCTTCAGTAGTCAAAGCCAATGGCAATGAATGGCGACATAGGAGCAAATCGGATAAAGTTCAGGCGTCCACATGAGTTATAGATATTGATAATAAAAATGGAGCAATCCAGGTTGCCGTTTTATTGCACAGTGCCGAAAAAGATGTAGTTGATATATTCAACACTTTGGTGCTCACAGCGGAAAAGAAAAAAAAATCTATGTTGGCAGCACCAGCCGGAAAGGTAAATTTCTCGAATGTAGGGTACGGTTTTGAAAAAGAATTTAGCTTTCCTGCTATTAAAGTTCTTACTACAATTTCCGTAGCACCACATGGGCATTTATTAACTTAAAAAGAACCTGTCTACGTTTCTATTCAGAGATACCCCTCTTTAACACCTTTAAATATTTTCTTACACTGCAAATTCTGAGTGGCACCACTTTTAACCTACGTAGGAAATTTCAACATTTTAGCGCATTTGGTTTGCGAGAAAACTTGTTGTGTTTAAGGGTATTTTAATAATATTTAACAATATCCTAAAAATGTTCTGCTTTATAAATACTTCCAAGTTAAGCCATTTAAAACATTTCCATGAAGAGTACATATTCATTATTTCAGTTGATACTAACGAAGCTTGCGCTTACCTTCTGACCTTTGGGGGCCGCTACTTTGAATGCATGCACTTGATTTTGGATTATTTTAAATCTTTGTATGCTGAGACCTCATCAATCAATCCAAACCTTTGTGAGCTACATCAATAAATGTGCCAAATCTAGTTCAAATCGAAGTTTCACTATAGACAGGGCAAAAGTCTAAAAGTTTAAGTGAAAATGGCAGCTTAAAAATATTATGTTTTAAATTTTCGACTTTTTCAATTTTCATCAGATTTTGATAGTTTTTGCAAAATACAAGGACTTAGTACAGATATCCATAATTCCAAGTTTCATCAAAATCCACATGAGCCACAAGAAGGCCACAAAAATCTGAAAAAAATGCATATTTAAACCGTCGCCATTTTGAAACTTGCATATGCATGATCACTAAAATGACAAATCCTCTAGGTCTGATGAATTTTTATCCTAAAATCAAGTTTCATATTCATCGAGTCAAAATTGCAACTTTGAAAAGCCTTTGAAATCTTGAGTTTCAACTAGCCGCCATTTTTTTTGAGACCTGACCTCCAGTTATTTGCATAGTTGCTTAGATACTTATAGTTTTTACAAAACTACCAAATCTCATGGGCAACGGTTGAAAGCTTTGGTTACAACTACAACAACAAAGTTTTGTACGTTTTTCGACATTTGGACGGCCGCCATTTCACTTTAGACGGACCAACTTTGGATTTTTTTATTGTGAGATTCATCACACACATCAATGAGACTCCTACCTATTGACCCGAATAGGATTTATACTTTGGTCAGAGTAGAAAGCACGGTTATTCGTCTAAGATGGCCGATATAGCTGGTTCACAAATTTAATTGAGATAATTACTCAATATAGCTTTCTTGAAAATTTTGTGAAAATCGGAGCAAAATTGCAACCTCTAGCGCGGTCACAAATTTTGTTATATCCTATATGTATATATATATATATATATATATATATATATATATATATATATATATATATATATATATATTGTTACATGTACAAATAATTCTGCGAGCTACTGTCGCAATTGTTTTCATAACCATTAAGAACATCAACAAAATGAATTTACTCGAAACCACGAGAACCCGGCAAACATGATCAACATCTGAAAGTGAGTCACTGCTCCACTCATTACGCTGCTGGAATGTTTCCGCTAATTCACCAATGTACGAGAACTGAGTTGAATGATTAGAGACCCTATATAAAGGTGAGCTGAATGAATGGGGGGATCATTCATTAGAACCGCGATAGTAAGGTTGTGAAGTGAATAGAAAAGCGATATTGTTCGAGTAATAGAAAAGTGATTTTCGTGATTGTGAAGTAATTTTAGAAGACAATTGCGATAAAAATTTATGGACAAGTGAAAGTTAGATTCTAGCTAAAATTGTGAAATAGTAAAATAAGTGATTGTGCATTTTTTTAGTAAATAAATAAACTCTTTTAATTTAATTTAAAAGACATTGCGTTTTCACTTTCCCGGAATATTAAAATTATTGACCCAGAAACCATATTATGATAAAACGGCGGGAGATATGCCAGAACTTAGGATTAATACAAAGTAATGGTTCAGTCAATAAATAATAAAATACGTTGATACTCTCTAATAATACTGTTGGTGTATAATATGATTTTGTTTGCTAGAATCTTTGAAAATTTTTTGTATGCCGTACAAAGTAGCGATATTCCTCCATAGTTTTTGCCCTGTAACTTGTTATTTTTTTTGTGGAAAGCGAATGTAATTAATTGGCTCTACTCGTTGCACATACCTGTATGTTCTTGTCACCAATGTGGTAGATGATTTTATGGATGACTTTCTCATCGGTGCTCGCCACTTTATTATTCTTTTGGGCATTTATGGTGAAATTAACTTCATCCAGAGTTGGTGGGGCCAATGAAAGGTCTCCAGGAATATCTTGAGTCTACGATGTTCTGGAGCTGTGCGGAAGATTAAGAAAGCTCTTGAAATACGATGCTAGTTTTTTTAACCCTGTTTTTATCAGCGATGATGTTGCCGATGTCATCACGACAGAGTGTGGTCTTAGATTGATAACATCGTTTAAAGTTTTTCACTACTTTGCTAACCCATGAGGTGCTGTTGCTCCCTGAAAATCCATCGATGCCACTCAATCGGTTATCATTCTTATTAATTTACTTAATGCTAACTTTCTTATTCACTATTCTTTTGAGATTTGCGTAGTGTATACTCTTGTTTCTGGCTTTTCTAGGTGAGTGTTGTTTGTACACATGATTTTTAGGGTTTTGTACTAAAATACAAAACCCTATTGCAATCACGACCTGTGTCCATCTGTCCGTCTGTTTGTAACAGATTCTCCGAAACTATAGAGGCTACAGTCATGAAACTCTGTGGAAACGTCAGAAGTGGTGATTGGGTGGAAACATTTTTCAACGGGGCTTAAGGGGGGTCTCCACATATATGGAGGTGACCCTTCAAAAAAAAATTTCCACCATAAATAGTCAATAGGGTTTTATTTGAAAGGTCTTAATGAAATCTTTCCAAAACGAGCCTTAAAATCGCTTTGCCGGTACCGAGGGGGGCAGGGGAAGGGGAAATGTGCAAACTTTTCGCGTACTCCCCCATGGCGATTGGACACCTTTTATCCGAAAAATCTGAAAAAAATCATGAATGTAGGCCTTTATGAGTACAACAACACAGTTACAGTTTTTGCAAATACGTTTACATTTTCTTGAGTAAAATCTTAATGGTACCTTTAAATTCAATGAAATTCAGTATACGAATGACTCTTTATAAGATTAACCTTGTCCTAATGTGCCTTGTTTCAATTGTTGGTTATTCAGTATCTCTGTAGAGTTAAAAAACTGAATTTATAAATTGTTTGACGAGAAATCAGGAATTTAGTTGTTGTAAAATAAATGTAAAATAATAAAATCAATGTTCGGGACGAAAGAGTTTCGGTGCAAACAACCCTCTTTGAGATTAAATGATTTGGAAGAATCAAATTTTAAAATTATCGAACAAAATATAGATAGGCCGTTTTGACTCAAATGTTAATTATAGTTTATTTAAAAACGTTTATGATAGAGTATCAAATCGTAAAATGCTTTCAGTTCAAATCCTCTTCACATTTGCGCCAGTCGTATTTCCGTAATTTCTGGAGTTTCATTTTTTATGGTCAAAGAACACTTGAAGGTTACTTTATCTCTGCACTAGACGTACTCGATTAAGGTTCTTTCACAGACTTTTTTTCTGTGTTTTTAGGATTCCAAAAACTTACTAAAATCGCGCCTGTTTGTCCATCTGTCCGTCCGTTCGTCTGTCCGTCCGTGTGTCACAGCACTTTTTCTCGCAAACTTTATAAGCCCCAAAAAAAAATTTTGTATATAGGTGTAAAGTGATTTCCTCTTCAAAGTTTCACTAAAAAAAATAAACAAGGTGCTTAAGGGGGCGTCTCCCCATAAAGGGAGTGGCCCCTGAAAAAAAAAGTTCATCAAAGGTAGCCAATAAGGGTATTAAATGAAAGGTCTCAATAAGACTTTTCAAAACAGGTCTTAAACTAGGATTTTTTGCTTCAGGAGGCGCACAGGAAGGGGAAATACACGAAAAATGTGTGTCCTCCCCCTCGCGTTTGGGCACCTGTGATCCGAAAAATCTGAAAAAATAATGGAGGTAGATCTTTATAGGTGCAACAACAACAAATACCTTAGAAGTCAAAATTCACTCAACTTTGTAAATAATAGTATATCGAATTTCACATTTTCCCAATAAAATCATATGGATATCCTTGAATTCAATGAAAACCAACGTTTAAGTAGTTTTACGTAAGGTGCTAACATTCTGCAGGTTTGATGAAAGTCCAATCAAGTTAAAGCCATTTGAAATTTCTTGAAATACAACAACAATAACACTTCCATTGAATCAGACACTAAAGTTTTATTTGATATTCTTGAAATTTTCAAATAAGATCAATAATATAAATTTTTGGGGGAATTCATGATTTGCGTGACTTTTGTTAGTTTGCAACAAAGTGACGACCATTGAAAGTACAGAAGCAATGGATTTTCTTATAAACGTGCACATATCTTTGACAGGTTTCTTGTCTTTATTCGTTGCTGTTGACTGCATTTCGCACCTTGGGTACAAAACCCTTCTGACGTGACCGTAGGTCTGTCTACCCAACTTATTTTTGTCATAATAAGGTATTGGGATAGTTTCACTAGTAAATTAATATCTATTTCTTGGAAGTCTTGAATCGCTTATAACAAGATGTTTCTTTGTAGTACGTAGACTATTTTTTCAATCTCTGATGCCTTAAGAGGGTTATTGCTTATAGGTTTGATGTGCAGTTCATAGTTTTTGACAGTTGAGAACATAATATGTTCAGGTTGGTTGCTTTTTTTGTTGATTTTCTCCCGTGACGCCACCATTTGAGCATATGAACGTTTCATTAAACCCTTCCGGATATCTCAGATCGGGCTCCTTTTGTTCGGGAATTTGTCTTTTTTCAGTTGTGGAAAATCCATCTGAACTATATCTTCGAGGTCAACCCCTTCATATCTATTTTGGTTTATAATCACCCGAGCTTCTCTGTTGAATACGTTTAGTATGGAACTAACTTCTACCTCATGTTTATACTTCACCCATTTGGTCAGTAGCTATATGTTCTTTGCTATTGCAAAATAGACATTTTTTGTTATTGCAAGATCTCTTGCATTCAGTTTAGCTGCATTTAAGGCCTCTAGAAATCTTATCGTTGCCGGTGGTAGTGGCGTATCCTAACCTGCCACAGTTTCTGCATGGTCTGGGTCGAAATTTAAGGTATTTAACTTTGGTATTGAAGTATGCAATTTTAAAAAATTCGGGAGGGTATTGCCTGAGACCGTTATCTTAACTGATTTGTTCAGAATAAAGTTGCCGAGCTTTTCAGCATTTCTCCTATTCAGTCTTTTGGCGTTGATTAGTTTAATTTTATCCATAAGTAAACCCATCTTGTTGTAGGGTCTAGCAATTTCGATTAAGTCCTTCGGTTCAAAGTCTAATTCGACATCTCGAATTACCCCAAACCTGCATGTGAACATGCCTAAAATGAACACATTTGTGTTTTTTTCTTTCAGGACGATATGATCAGCCACATCATTGGTTTCTGCACCCTGTTCCATTTGAGGACATGTGTTCTTTTTCAGGGTTTTGTACTAAAATACAAAACCCCATTGCAATCACGACCTGTGTCCGTCTGTCCGTCCGTCCGTCTGTATGTCACAGCACTTTATCTCCGAAACTATAGAGGCTATAGCCATGAAACTCTGTGGAAAGGTCAGAAGTGGTGACTTCTTGAAAGTTCAAGGGTGGAAAAATTTTTCAAAGGGGTTTAAGGGGTGTCTCCCCATATAGGGAGGTGACCCCTCAAAAAAAATTTTCACCATTGGTAGTTGAGTAGGGTGTCATTGGAAAGTTATCAATGAGATCTTGTCAAAACAAGTCTTAAAATTGCCATATGAGTACTGAGGGGGGCAAGGGAAGGGGAAACGTAGAACTTTTCGCGTACCCCCCCTCGCGACTGGACACCTTTCATCCAAAAAATCTGAAAAAAATCTTGAATGTAGGCCTTAATGAGTACAACAACAAAAAATACGTGAGAAGTCGAAATTCACTCAACTTTGTTAGTAATAGTATGATTTATCGATTTTATGTTTTCCTGAATAAAATCTAAACGGTACCCTTAAATAAAATTTAGCAAACAGATGACTATTTATAAGATTGATCTAATGTGAAAGTTTCATAAAGATCGAATAGTATTCAACGAAGTTATAGCGATTTGAATTTTCCTCTATTACTATGGAACAATATGCCCTTATTACTATGGAAACATAAGGCTATTGAGCCATATGCGCTTTTTACCGACTTAGACACTACAGCTTTGCTAGGATTTGCATGAAAATTTCAGGAATGATAGGTATCATGAAGATGTGTACATACAATTGAAACAAGTCGAAGAGGCAGGAGAGAGCTCCTAGCAAAAGGGCTTTGTAACCATTCTAAGATTCGAAAAAACAGGCCATAAATCGATGATTACAGTACAGAGGAGTGGCCCCTGAAAATAAATTTCATGAAAGGTAGCCAATATGAGTATCAACTGAAAGTTCTCTTTTAGAACTTTCCAAAACAGTTCTTAAACTGACAGTTTTTGCTTCAGTGGGGGCACAGGGAGGGAAATACATGAAAAATGTGTTTCCTCCCTCGCGAATGGACACCCGTGGTCTAAAAACTCTGAACAAATTATCAAGCGAGATATTTATGGGCATAACTTTAACAAATACCTCAGAAGTCGAAATTCTTTCAACTTTGCTAATAAGAGTATGATCCTTGAACATGACATGTTTCTTGATTTTATTCGTTGCTGGTTACTGCATTTTGTAAGTTGAGTACAAAACCCTTCTGACATGAGCATACGTCTGTCTACCCAACTTGTTTAGTATCTGGTCACTGTTTTATGCCATATGGTAGAGATTTCGCTGTAATTGAGCACTTCAAAAAGTTTCAGATACCAATTGTTCCTTCAGACTAGAAGTAGGTATGTGATAGCCAAAGCACGAGAGAATAAACCTTTTCTGGTAATTGAAGTGAACCAAAATGATTTCTAAAATTTTGATCATTTGACTGCAAAATTAAAGAAGAGCAAGTTAAAAATCTCCAAGTTCACTTGGTTTAAAATGATCAATATTGGACGACAGATACCTTGGATGTCTACCAGCTTTGTATGACAAAATGATTCTAATCACAAAAGAAAACAAGTTGGGTAAACAGACCTACGCTCATGTCAGAAGGGTTTTGTATTCACTTTACAAAATGCAGTCACCAGATCGAATCAAATCAAGAAACATGTCAAAGACGATTTTATTGGAGAAAATATGAAATACGAAGATCATACTATTATAAACAAAGTTGAACGAATTTCGAGATCTGAGGTTTTTGGTATTGTTATACTCATAAATATCTCCCTTGATAATTATTTCAGATGTCCATCCGCGACGGAGGGAACACATTTTTCATGTATTTCCCCCCTGTGCCCCCACTGAAGCTAAAACTGACAGTCTAACAACAGTTTTGAAAAGCTCCCATGAAAACCATTCATTTTCTACTCATATCGGCTACGTTTGATGAATTTTTTTTTTTCAGGGGCCACTCTCCTGTACTGTTATCATTGATTAACGCCCAATTTTTTCGAATCTTAGAATGGTTACAAAACCCTGTTGCTAGGAGCTCTCTCCCACCTCCTTGACTTGTTTCACTTATGAGCATTAATTGAAGGTACTCATCTTCAGTCATTCATTCAATTGAATCAAGTGTTCAAAGCATGCACCTTAAACGTTGAAGTTGGGAAAATATAACTCCAAATTATTCAATCTTCGCATTTAAAACAGCCACTATTTTGTTTTACGATTACTGATACTACTAGCTGAACCGATTCTCAAAGATATACATGACACCTATCATTCCTGAAATTTTCATGCAAATCCTAGCAAAACTGTAGTGTCTGAGTCGGTAAAAAGCGCATGTTGTTCCGTAGCCATATGTTGCCATAGTAATACATGCAGCGCATATTGTTCCATAGTAATACAGGAAAATTCAAACCGCTATAACTTCGCTAAATATGATGCAATCTTTATGAAACTTGCAGGGTTAACCAACCTTATAAATAGTCATTTGCGTACTGAATTTCATTGAATTTAAGGGTACCGTTAAGATTTTATTCAAGAAAACATAAAATCGATAAATCATACTATTACTAACAAAGTTGAGTGAATTGCGACTTCTCACGTATTTGTTGTTGTTGTACTCATCAAGGCCTACATTCTTGATTTTTTTCAGATTTTTCGGATCACAGGTGTCCAATCGCGAGGGGGGGGGACACAAATTTTTCGTGTATTTCCCCTCCCTGTGCGCCCCTCGAAGCAAATTTTGCCAAACTAAGACCTGTTTTGAAAAGTTCTCATCAAGACCTTTCATTTGATACCCATATCGGCTACCTTCAATGAAATTTTTTTTTCGGGGGGTCACTCTCCTATATGGGGAGACCCCCCTTAAATACCTTATAAAAATTTTTTGTAGCTGAACTTTGAAGAGATCACCACTTTACACCTACACACAAAATTTGATGTTTCTAGCTTAAGTAGTTTCCGAGAAAAACTGCTGTGACACACGGACGGACGGACGGACGGACGGACGGACGGACGGACGGACGGACGGACGGACGGACAGACGGACAGACGGACAGACTGGTCGCGAAACTAGTAGGGTTTTGTAAAATTATTTTACAAAACCCTAAAAAAAGATCTTATAGATATGATTCAATTTATGAATAAAGAAGAACATCGTCAGTTTTACAGAGGGCTTCCACCAACTTAATCATTAAAATTTCATTGTTCTTTTGAATTATTATTATTTTTTACAACGTAGGACTTAAAAGAAAAATAAATGTTGTATATTAATAAATCAGTATGAATTATTAAAAAACAGGGGGGTGGTTCGAAAGAAGAGGAAGAAAAAAATCTGATGGAAAAACGAGGTATGTAGGTCATCGTTTGGAGGAAACTAATATGTAGGTTAACTACTTTTTCAAAAACAAGCTTCCTGAAAATTTAGCGAAATTGACCTACCGCGCTCTTCCAGCCAATCATTCAATTAACTAGCTTTAATACCTTAAGTGGATAAATAAAACTAGCAATGACTATCATTACTCAAATTCAACTTACAATGTTCAAACTTAATTATCTGATTTATTGCGTTGTGCTATTCCGAGCACAAATTGAATATTCCCTGCCGTTTTTTAATGTGATTCAATCCGGAAATCATTTACAAGAACTTCCATCAATCGATGATGCGCCCATCGTCCTTAATTAGCAAAATGATGGAGTCCTTCGCAATCAGTCAATAACTTTTGCCCATCCACTCGCATATACACAAACAATCACACAGGTATGTATGGCACTGTATCTGCCACCGTCAATAAACTGATCCAGTGAAACGGAAAAATATCGTTACAAACTTTGACCTTAAGTTGCTATTAGAGCTCAATATTTTTAGCTTCTGGGCTATTATGTGCTGTGATGCTTCACTGACGTTTTCATCCTATAGTCACGCCACTGATGTGGACTCGGACGCTCTTTGATTCGTCTCACCTGCAACAACATTTCCGTTGAAACGAGGCGACTGCAAGGACCAACTCGCTTCTGTTCGACCAGAAAGAATTGAACTCCATTAACTCTCATCCTCCTGGTGAAACTCGGCTAAATCATTGGATTATTCCACATTGTCGCGTGAGTAGGGTTGCTATGTAGATACAACAGCTAACGTTGCTCATAATGGACAGTGGCTGGACATATCCCGAAAGCAATGAAGCAATTTTTTTCGATTGTGACTCAATATCATACATTTGTTGCATTCAGGAGGATTGAATTAGCTCAAACTGAGTATATATTTTTATGGAAAATGATATCCGTGCATTGAAAATTTAATTAAAACAATTAAAAGCCAACATTTTGGAAAACCTACGTCTTTGAAAGATTAATGCACAAAATAAAATTATGCCTAACCATTTTCATTAAGAGAAATTTCAAACATTTGCTATCAAATTTTTTACCATATACATAACATAGACATTTGTTTCATTGTGGAGGCGATATCCTCCAGTCGTTCCCCGATGAGATAGCTCATTGCCAACCTTAGCGTTAAAGTTGCCAGAATTATTTTTGCCTTGTTTGTGGGCATTGAGTCGAGTAGTCTTTCCAGGTGGTTTCCCTCGTTTCTTCGTCCTTTTCTTCGGTTGGGGCGTGGATATTTATCAGCCAGATTTTGAAAATTTTGCTCTAATATCAATCGCACACAACCGTTTATTGACTGCCTTAAAATCAAGAACGTGCGATTTGAACTCCCTATCCACAATGAAGGCCACACCAAAATCTCTTTTTCCAGTAGGCACTTTTGAATATTGTGTGCGATCTCATGTCTTGAATGTCGTTTCCAGCCCATTTTGTTTTAATTGATATTGGCTGGCCTGTTGCAAAAGGTTCTTGACAGTGCCAGGTTAATTGAGTGATCTGAAATTCCAGGATCCAATTCCATAGTGCTTTTTTCGTTTGCAGGGTCATTGCCGTGAGTCCAATCCATTCCGAGGTCTATCTGCAGGTTTAGAACCATTTAAAATTTTCCAGGGACGGAGAGTTATCCCGTCGTCTAACCTCTATTCTGGCGGCACGGTTATTACGTCGATTCCGTTATCACGCGCGGAATATTCGCCTTCACCCTCATACGGAGGAGGTGTAAGTAGGATTTAGTAGCAGAGCTGTAGATGTTTCTGCAGGTATTTGCGTTTTATGCTACATTATTGGGCAACCAGTAAACCCAATGTGCACCCCGAGAGCATTTGCTGCCACTTTATTGGGGGGTTCGGGATGAGAATTCATGGAAAATATCCTCTTTTCTCAAACCAGCTTAGGACCGTCTATGGCGGAGTTGAAATGAAACAAATGACAACGGCGAGCGTCTGATTGACTTTGCATATAGCAGAAACCTAGTCATACGTTCGACTTGCTTCTCACTTTGACGCATTCATAAAATGACCTGGGTATCACCAGATGGCCCACAAAACCAGATCGATCATGTTCTGATCCAACAACGTTGGACCTCGAGCATACTTAACGTCCGTACATACCGGTGAGCCAATAGTAACTCAGATCATTACTTGATCAAATTAACCTATCGATGTCGTATATCAAAGGCATATTCAGCGAAGACCAGCCTGCTACAAAAATTTGACATCAAGAGGCTTCAAACAGCGTCTGTTGCCAAACATTTCACGGAAACCCTCGACAACCAGCTGGCTCCCATCTTATCAGGCGAATCGTTAAAGACGAGCAACAAGCTCTGGATGGAAGTGAAAGTGGCTATCAGGACCATGGCAGAACAGACGATCAGACATCAAGCCTGATGCAAGAAGAATGATTGGTTCGATGATGAGTGCCAGAATGCGTTGAATAAAAAGAATCAGGCGTACAAAGAATACGTATGTAGGAAAACCAGGATGAAGAGAGAGAACACTTTGAAAATCTCAGAAGAGTAGCGAATAAGGTAATCAGGATTAATTCTAGATCACTTACCTTATTTTACAATGCTTATTACTAACCTTCGTATAAAAGGGAGGCTTTTAAGGGTATATGGAATAAAATATTTATATGTGTTTTATTTATTGAATATAATAATCATTTGTTGACATGTTTATAAGTTTTTTATTTACTCTAATCACATTTTAATTACTTTGACAGTCTTTTAATTGAGACCAGAGTTTTAACTCATTTGAAAATTTTTGGTTTCATTAATGCTTAGATCTTATCAATTTAAAAAAACCAAGACTTAAAAAATATTAAAATATTAAAATTAAGTAATAAAATCAACAAAAGATAGAAACATTTTAGAACAAGTTGAGTAAGCAGGAGAGTGCTCCTACCAGAAGGTCTTTGTAAACATCTTAGGGTTAGAAACAAGTTTTCTAATGGCGTGAATCGATAACTTGAATTATTCATCCAATACTTGGGTATTAAATCGTTCAAATTTATACAAAAGATGCACAGTTTCTTTCATAAGCACAGTGCAGCCGCCATTTCGATCTAGCTTAAATGATTTTCCTGGATGCTCGGCCGATTGAACATGTTCAAGTTAAACACTATTCCTTAAATTTTAATGAAAATTGAAAGAAAATAAAAGTGCCTAAGTCAATTTTAAATATATATAGGGTTTTCCAATAAGAGGTGTTATTTTGAATAGATCTTGTGATTTAACACCTTGCGAATTCTTCCTTTGGAACCACGTGATAGAGAAGGCCTACCCCAATAGCCCAGCGTCGATTCAAGATCTCAAAGATGAAATTCATGAGGCTATCCAGGACATAGGGCAGCCACTTTGCGATTTGGTTATGGAAAATTTCATGAAGAAGATATGGTCCTGTAAGCGTGTCGTAGTGGTTATTTCCCTAATGTTAGTTTTTGCTATTAACGGCATATATTCTTCTTTACAATAAAATAAACATCCGATCATTTATATTAAAAAGACCTAAAAATGGCATTTTTCTTTTAATATTAAAATAACACCTCTTGTTGGAAAACCCTATATCAACCATAAACACGTGTTATTGTTGGTGTTATTCCATATAATTGAAACGGCTATAGCTCACTTGATTATGATTCGATCTCAATTAAATTTTGTGAACATAAACATCTTATGTTAGTCTATATAATTGCGAAGAAGTTTAAAGGTACCGTTTTGATTTTATGGGCAAAAATGTAAAATCTACAAATCATACTATTATTAACAAAGTTGAGCGAATTCCGATTTCTAAGGTATTTGTTGCCCTTGTACTCATAAAGGTCCACGTTCGTGATAATTTTCAGATTTTTTTTGGCTCAAAGGTGTCCAATCGCGAGGGGGGGACACAAATTTTGGGTACATTTTGCCTTCCCGTGGACCCCCTAATTCATAAAATGATTTTTTTATTTCAGATTCTAAAAGTTCTAATCAAGACCTTTCATTTGATATCCAACTCGACTACCTTTGATCTAAAAAATTTTTAAGGTCCAATTCGTTATTAGGGGGGACCTCACTTAAAAAGCCTTAAGCCTTAACTTTTGAGAGACCATCACTTCTGACCTTTTCACAAAGTTTGAGTATTCTAGCTTCTACAGTTTCTGAGGAAATTAGCTGTGACGCACGGACAGACGGACAGACGGACGGAGAGATGGACACACAGGTCGCGAAACTAGTATGTCTTTTTAAAAATTTTTTTTACAAAGACCTAAAAAAACTATTAATTAATACATTTGTGACAAATGTCAAGTTTGTATTCGTCACACAAGGATTTGTTGCACTTGGTGCACCAACTCTTTGTCATTCTTCGTCTTACAAAAGGGCAAATTGTACAAATTTTTCTTTTTTTAGCTATAGGAAGACTAACTGCATCATTTCTTTGATCAGTCTCATGTGGTAAAGTAGAACTACTGGTTCCTGGCATATTCAAAATCGCTGTTGTTGAGTTCCGCAGCCCCGTTTGAAGTGTCGGAATTCGTAATCTTTTTTGAATGTGTGGCGGGACTAATTTTTGATGCAGAGTTTTTAAGCACTCACGCCGCGATAAACGTTTTTTATTAGCCTCCAAAGTGTTGGTTGCATATAGAATACAACTATTTATGAATGCAATGTTTAGCATTCTGTAAAAATTACGTAAAGGCCAACGTCGAGTTTTTTGGCTGCAAGAAGCGAGAGAACACATTTGGTTCAAGGTGTCTAGACCGCCCTTAGTTTGATTGTAAAACTCGACCATCGTGGGCTTTTTGGTAGTCTCATTAAATTGTCCCTTTCTCATCACAAGTCGACAACAAGAATTTTGGGGCTTTGGCTTGTATGAAAGCAATGTTAGATCCTTGTCATAACAAAAAAATAGCTGTTCCTGTCTTCCAGGTACGCTTGTGCTGTAATTCTAAGGGTATCTCCCTTTTGTTAGCACGTAGACTCCCAACCAGTCAACTTATACTGCTCTTTTACTAAACTTTTGGCTAGTGATACTGAAGTGAACCAGTTGTCCATGGTTATATTTCTATTTGTGCCGTGCACAGTCCGTGTCAATTTTTTGACGAAATATTCGCCAAGTGGCAATCCATCAGTTTTAGTAAAAGAACCTAGATAGGGCCCGGCATTCACCATATACTTTGTAGAATTATCTACCAACATTACAATTTTCACACGATATTTATTGTGTTTATTAGGAATCTAAATTCTAAAAGGGCATCTGCCTCTGAAACACAATAACTGTTCATCAGTGGTAAGGTAGCAACTAAGTTTATGGTTCTCTTGATATGCAGTTATAAAAATATCCCACACATCCCGAAAAGGGGCATATACATCAGTCAATCTTCGATGTTCGCGCGTAGACTTATCGTCAAATCTGAGGCAGTTTATAAGAAAATCAAATCTCTCATTAGACATAGTACTTTGGTATCGATTGCCACAAAAGGTAACATCAAAAATCTCCCTTGATGGTAAATGATTATGCTTCATTGCTGCAGTTAACGTAAGGATCCCGATCAGAGCTCTTATTTCATTCGAATTTGTCTGTCTCTGGGTGGCTCTTACATCCTTGTTGCAATTAAATCAATAATACTATCAATTACGAAAAATAAAAAGCAAGCAAGCGGATCTACTTCGTTTTAACATTTACGTGTGGGCCCAGGTCTAATATGAACTATATTTCTTGGGCTGTTCGGCTTCGTGAACTCGGTTTAACTGATGACCATTTGTGTTTATCTTTTCCGCGAAGAATATTACTTGTTGGTGCAATAATTAATTCGTGTGTCTGACCTCAAGTACTTGGTAACGGGTATTCAATTGATGAACATGCACTTGCCTGGATGTCTTCAGTTAAAGGTGGTTGTTCTGTCACAGGAAAAAATCACTTCCTTACCATCTGTTTCATAAGCCAGATCATTCACAAGGTGGTCTTCTTTCGTCACTATAATCATTTAATAACAGCTGACAAATCGCATCTAAAATAAAAATACATTTAAATAAAAATAATTAAGTTTCTTATTTCAATGTAGGCAAGTCAAGTGCAAATAACTCTGCAAAAACAACGTTAATACTATCCTTCGTCGATTTGACGACTCATGGTGGCCGGAACGGTGCACACAGGGTCCCTACACAAAAAACACGCCTATGCGCCGCATGAACTGCGGGTCGAATGAGATTAGTCGGAATCTGGAATGCGTACAACGACGCACTCAAAATTTATACAATTTTTTTTGAGTCCGCGTCGTCGTTTTGACGAAGGTTAGTGATCTAGAGTTAAGCAAAGAAAATACTATGACAACCAACTGAGAAGTATAGATGTAAGTTTATCAAGCAACAATACAAGACAAGCATACAAAGTAGTGAAAATCCTGAAGCCCAAAACCACGCTCTATCGTGATGACATCGACAATATCATCGCTGATGAAAACATGATTAAGGAAAGATGGATATCATATTTCAAGAACCTTCTAAATTCTCCGCACAAGTCCACAACATCCGAGCCTATAGATGTCTACGGAGAGCTTACATTGGCTACACCAACTCTGGATGAAGTTTGTTCCATCATCAAACCCCAAAAGAATAACAAAGCGCCGGGCATCGATGAAATTCCAGGGGAGCTCATCAAATATGATGACAGCAGTGTTCATCAAGCTATTCGAAAACTCATCCAATACATTTGGCTGCAAGAACATATGCCAAAAGAGAAGAGTCAATCAATTATATTCCCTACCCACAAAAAAGGTGACAAGCTACGGTGCGAAAATTATAGGGGCATATCACTTCTTTGTACGGCGTACAAAATATTTTTCAAAATCTGAGAAAATAAAATCAGATCTTACGCCAACAGTATTATTAGGGAGTATCAATGTGGTTTTAGGGCAGGTAGATCAATAACACACCAATTGTTCACAGTCAAGCAGGTATTTGAAAAGTGCTGGTGGTTCAACATAGACGTACACCAAATTTCGTTGACTACAAGTGAGCATAAGACAGTATTGATCGTAACCTATGGTACCAAATAATGCTTGGCTTTGGCATCCCAGCCAAATGAGTTCGTATAACCAAAATGACAATGACATCGACGACCTCCCAAGTCCGCATCAATAACCAACTCACCGATGCCTTTGACACAAGAGTAGGAATAAAGCAGGAAGGTGGGCTGGCCCCAATGCTATTCAATTTGGCTCTTGGAGTACGTTATAAGGAAGCTACTTATCGATATGCGAGGTACATTACTATTCAAGTGGAGCCAAAATTTTGTCACGTTCACTAACAACTGCCAAAGAACTTTTCTTGAAACTCGACAGTGAAGCAAAACTGGTTGGGCTACAAATCAATGAAAATAAAACAAAGCTCATGACGCAGTCGAGGAAAAATACCTCAAATACACTAAATATCACACTTGGTGAATACAGTATCGAAGATGTTGGCAAATTTGTGTATTTAGACGCCAGAATAACGAAAACGGGCAATGAAAGAGACGAAATAAGCCGAAGAATACAGCTTGCAAATAAAATATTTAATTTGGTATTGACCATCTTGAAGACCAGCTCTATACACAGAAAAACAAAGCTCCAAGTATACAAATCAGCGATAAGATCTGTGTTATGCTATGGGTGTGAAATATGGACCCTAACCCAAGCATCCGCAAATATATTGAAAGCCTTTCAGCGATGGGTTCTGAGGCGAATAATAGGAGCGAAGGTTGAAGGGGACCAATAGCGAATTCGATACAACCATGAGTTGTATTAAATGATGTAAGGTTGCGGAAGCTGTAATGAGCTGGCCACATGAATCGTATGGATGAACAATGGATATCCAAAAAGGTATTCGTTGGGCGAACTAAGGGCCGGTGGCCATTGGGGAAACCGAGGAAACGCTGGTCTGACTCAGTCGACGGGGACAGTTCATCGCTGCTCGGATTTTGGAATTGGAAGACGTGGTCAATGGACCGAGACAGTTGGAGGCACTGTTTGCAGGAAGTGAAGGCCCGAAAGGGGCTGTAGTGCTATGAAGAAGAAGATAAGATATACATATGTTATGCTACACAAAAATCTAAACAAATCTTTATTAGTTACCAGCACTAGGTAGTTTGTAAACGCTAAATTTTTTAAACTTCCATATCATTTGGATCAAGTATGGATTTGTAATCGTACGGATTTTTTTTTGACGCTACAATAATTAATTGATCTAAATTTTAATTACAGAGTATTTTGCATACTCCAATAAATTTCTTTATTTATACAATTTATATATACAATGGCAGCAATTGTTCGATTAAAAAAAATATTCAGAATTTTTATGGTTTTATTGCATTATTTATATGACGAGCTGGAAAAATCCAACAGCTGGTTAGTAAGATTTTGCCAAGTTTTCATTTGAAAATTCTGTTAAGCTTATTTTGAGAGTCATTTGGAACTTTCGAATAACATCTATGTATTCAATTTTGATTAATTTTTTTTAATTCACTGGTAAGATTACACAGATTTTTTATTCACCGACAGTTAAAGTCATATAAAGCAATCTCGTCTTAATGATTCAAAAAGTAAAACTCTTTTTTTTTGTGGTAAGGAGGCAAACGCTATTTAAGTCCAGGCGTGCAAGATGTCTGAACCACTCATTAATCACCTTCGAGTGCTCAAGTGTGCCCTTTTTATAAAACGCAAGTAAAAAATATCGTCTGAAATAGTACAAAACGGACGTCATTTTAAAGAAAAAGTGGATTTTTTGTTTTTGAAAATCGGGCAATGCATGGCCAATTTTTAAAATCATAGTTCAGAAGATAGCCATACATGTATAAAAAGCGTATGTAAATATGAAAGCAATCGGTCGAATGGTTTTGCTTTTATCACTACAACTAGTTTCAAAATCATGATTTCGAGAAACATGCGTTTAAAGCGATTATTATACTATGTACCTAGATTGGAAGAGTTGACAGTTGCGTGAAGCTTTCTGATGGTATACACATGCAATCTACTAACACAGTCATACGAAAAATGATTTTTTCAGAGCCAATTTATGCCTTCAAAGGCAATAGAAGTTAACTAAAAGCAAAGAAAATATTATATATTTTTCATTTATATATAGTTTACGGTATTTATTTGACTGGGATTGTTAAAATTTCAGCTTTAAATTTCATTATTTTTGAGGTTAGAGAGGAGTTATAAAATTACAAAAACTTCTAATAGAGGGCTTCCTTTAATTTATAAGGAGAGAAATTTGCTGAGAATAGGGAGGTTAAAAGAGAAAATTTGAAGTGTCAGATAATTGCGATTGATCAATTTGCAATCGTAGATAATTAAATGCTTGTACATTTTGTTGTGAAATATAAATTGGCCGCACTGCAGGAAATGGTGAAAGTGAAGAAGGCAATTTCGATATACATTTCCAAGTGGGAAACACAAGTCAGGTATTATTTATTATGCGCATTTCATTCGAGGAAGGTACGGTTGATTTGAGAGGTACGGTTGATTTGGCTTAGGAGGGCAAGTAGGCGGTATTCTTTAAATTATTTTCAAGCAACCATACGCTATATTAATTTAAAGATGCGTTAACGAGAAAACAGAACAACCCTTCATATGTATTGAAATATTCAGGGTTGGAGTCTCGTGTGCAAAATCCTAGCTCAGAATCGCTACTGATGAGCAGGAATTTTGTAACTACACTTATGTTTACAAGGGCATTCACCAGAGAATGGCTGGCTTTAAGGTCAAGATGATGAAGGAATCGAAATTTGATTTATATTTTGTGGAGTATGATTCTCCCCAGAGAATTGCGGGTAAGATTTTAAAGAATCAAAAAAAAACCCTAACTATGAACTTGACAGATTTACAGGCAGGGATTCTAGTGGCCGTTTTCCATTTCACTTGAACAGGGAATTTTTAATCGCAGCAGGCTTTAAAACATACTGACTTGTATTCGCCGTCAATAGAAAACATTTTGTGTGCATGATTACCATGACAAAGTTTTAGAGATGGCCACTGGTTTTAACCCTGAATTACTCGCACTGGGGTATAAAGTACCCCACCGGGATAATTTGTTGCAGCATTCGGCAACACTATCTGTCTGGGACTTGAGCTCTCTTCTAACCTTTTTTTGATATGTTTACTTTATGATCCCATCAATTTCAGACATCGCTCATAAGTTAAAATGAGAATTTCGTCTAGTTATAGTGAACAATGCCAATTTTATATACATAACGTAATTACTCGCGCGGGGTATAAAGTACCCCATGGGGATATTTTGTTGCAGTGATTGGTACAGTGGGACTCTGGCTCCTTTTTTTGGCATGTTTTCTTATGTACTTTCAATTTCAGTCGATATTCACAAGTGCAAGTGAGAAGTTGGTGAAATTATATAGTGAGCAAATTTTCATAATTTTGATTTGTGTGTTACGCGAAGAACAATGTAAGGATTTCGCTTTAGATGTCTTCTTTTTGTCGTGTAATCGTGTAAATGTTCTGCGTATATATAGCTAATTCTATATTATTGTTTACGTTACCTAGGAATCGATTTCTGCGAACTGAAGATGAAATAAGAGCAGCTTTGGAATCGCTTAGTGATGAAGATGTGGATACCAATGTGCGGGAAGGGTTAGAAAGTGCTTCGGAGTCTGAAGAAGAAGTTATTGGAAGCGATGATAAAAATCATGATAGCAACAGCGAACAAGAATATATGCCTGATTATAGTTCATCTGATGAAGATGAAAGCGATGAAAATCATTTCATAAAAAACATTTACAAAAAAGTAAGAGGCGTAAAAGTATTGGAGGAATCGTTCAAATGGAAGAAAACTCCGATACATAGTAAATACGCAAAAACACAAAAAAAAAAATATTTTGATGAAAAGATTTCCTAATCCTAGAGAAATACCTACTGATGAAATTTCTGCTTTTAGAAAAATTATAAGTGAAAGCATGATTGAAGAGATTGTTCAGTGTACTAATATTTACATTAGATCAGTAAAAGATTCCGGCAAATATGGCAGGGAAAGAGATGTCAAAGGAACAACAAAAGAGGAAATTTATGCTTTCTTTGGCTTGTTATACCTGATTGGTAGCAAAAAGCTGAGCAAAACAAATCTTTCTGAAATATTTGAAAGTGATGGCACTGGAATAGAGATTTGTAGAGGAGTAATGTCCATGAACCGATTTTATTTTTTGCACTGTGCAATACGGTTCGATAACATAGGAACTAGAAATGAAAGGAAAAAAACGGACAAGCTTGCTGCAATAAGATCATTTCTGGATGAGTTTGTTGTAAATTGCGAAAATGCATATACTCTTGGAGAATTTGTTACTATCGACGAGAAACTGGAGGCTTTTCGTGGAAGGTGTTCTTTTATACAGTACATACCTAGCAAGCCAGCAAAGTACGGTATAAAAGTTTTTGCGCTTGTTGATTCCAAAACATATTACACCCATAAGCTTGAAGTGTATTGTGGTCGTCAGCCAGAGGGTCCATATCAAGTGAGCAACACTCCTACTGATATTGTTCTTAGATTGACTGACAATATAAAAGGAACAAATAGGAACTTGACGTGCGACAACTGGTACACGAGCTACCCATTGGCTAAAAAACTTCAAGAAAATGGCATTACATTGATTGGTACAATGAAAAAAAATAAAAGACAAATACCACAAGAATTTCTGCCCTCAGTATCAAGAGAAGTAGGTTCCTCCCTATTTGGCTTTCAAGAATGGGTCACCTTAGTATCATATGTACCGGCAAAGAAAAAATCAGTCTTACTCCTTTCAACGATGCATAACAATAATGAGATCGACTCTGAAACAGGAAAACCGGAAATAATTATGGAGTATAATCGGACGAAGTGTGGCGTTGATACTGTAGATCAAATGTGTGGTACATATACCGTTACAAGGCGAACAAAAAGGTGGCCATACACTATCTTTATGTCGCTGTTGAATGTAGCAGGTATAAATAGTTTTATTATATACTGCAAACATGGTGAACAAGCGACCAATAGACGAGTTTTTTTAAAAAATCTTGCACTCGCTATGATGAAACCACATATTCAACAGCGGGTAATGATTAAATCCCTGCCAATGAATATTCGGAGCATTATGGAAAATATGCTTTCAAACCCGCAAAAGAGTGAAGGCAGTGATCTTTCAAAAGCAGCAATAACTCTGCGCAAAAAAGGCCGGTGTAAATTATGTGGAAGATCGAAGGACACAACTACAACAATTAAGTGTTCAACTTGCCAAAACTTTACATGCAAGAATCATATCAAAAAAACAATTCAGGAATGTGAAAGATGTGTTCAGCTACTTAATTCTATTGAAGAATCCGAATAAAAATACCAAATAAGTTGATGTTATATTTTCATTACGCAGATTTTTCATTATGCATTATAACTATAAGTACATTTTAATAGTTTTACATTTCTTGAAAGCATATGTAACTATTAAAAAAGTTTTTTCAATAAAAAATGTCTAATTATATTCATTAATTTGCATACAAAGTGGTCAGAAGCCACTGGGGTACAAAGTACCCCGCGCGAGTAACCGTTTCACAAAAGTGGGTGCGAGTAATTGAGGGTTAAACTGCTTGTCAAAAAAAATTTACAATTAAAGGATACGAAATTACTCATTGCCACTTGGATCCTGAATGAAAGGGTATCGAAAAGCTTTTAGAATTCTATCCAGAAATATCAATTTGTCCTAATTAGATTAGTCCGAAATCTTTTGATAAATAATTTTTATCTTTAATTATGTTTATAACTTCTGAAACAGTGTTAACTGGAATCGGTACTCTAAGAGCCCAAAAGTCAAAACCAAAAGCTGTGAAATCCAGGGATTTTCTTTAACATCTTGCAATATGATTCCCGATTTTACAATACTCATTTGCTGAGTTTATTGAGGTTGGTCAAGCTGAGGTGGAGCTGTAATGTTTTTCCCAGAGGGTATTGGTCGTGTCCAGTTTGTTCGTATTTATCAGGCAGGTGAGATGCAGAACGTGAAATCATTGTTAGAGATGGTGTACACATTGTGAGAAAATTCTGTTCCATAATTACATCTATGTGTCGCTTACTTGAAATTGAAAAAATTGAAAAAATGTTTTACTTTGCAAATGTTCTTACTCAGAATGTCATTGTAAAAGGAAAAAGAAATCAATACAACTTTAGCAGTTCTAGTTTAGTTGCTGTGGGTTTAGAATGAATTGTGAATCAAAGAAGATATTTGCGATAAATATGGTGAATGTGAGCTTCCATGGTAGATAGCTAACTAAGCAAGTATAGCGTCTCGAACATGTTGACCCAACGGCGCCGTGGCCTTTGTATCCAAGTACAGGGGACGTCCATCCAAAACCCCCTTGTATGCATTTCTCGTTTTTAGCTTCGCCACGTTGCAATTTCGAATTCTGTGTATTGTAAATTATGTAGATAATCTTTCACATCAAATAACTGGAATCTTGACACAAATTACACTAACCTCACGAATAATCAGATGCCTTCCCACTAGTACCAGGCGTTTTTTTCCCCACATGGCCGACATCATCGAGTGACAGCCCGATGAGAATTACTACACACTTCGAAACCGCCTTCTTCCAACATTTTTCTTCCCTAATAATTTTTCCGGAAAAAATTATTAAAATAGGCAACTCAATCATGTAGCTTCAAATTTCATAAGAAATTTAAAAAGCTATCGAAGCTATTCAAAAAACGCGATCGATATCCGCACGATGCAATGAAAGCTCACTGTAGAGCAAAAAAATAATGAATACGAGTAGACTTACATTAATTTGATGTAAAAAGGGCGAAATCATCTCATGAGTATATCTACCGAAAGAAACTTACCAGGAACTGGTAAATAGTTTATTCATGGCAAAACAAACCCCAACAGAATCACTCCTCACTTACACATCACGTTTAAGGCAGTTAACTAGGATCTTATCAAGAAGCAGCTACACAATCCTACTCAAAGATATCATGCGAATTGACCATCGAGCGGTTGGAGGATTTTGCCAAAAACATTTTCAAAAGAGAAGCCACGAACCCATATCCTTGCTAATATCTCCTAACACAAGAAACCAAAACGTTTAAGGACCCTATAGCAAAGGGCCCGAATACGGAGAAGCTGCGACAGGAAGCATCAGTCGCGCAATTACATCCTCAATAGCCCTACCACCAGCTAACACACCAGTTCACTGGCACGACGCCATTAAACACCAACTTTCAACCGCTGCTAGGACAGAACAACATAATAGTCCGAAAACAAGGAATGCCGATCAGCACCCCTTTAAGTATCTTTTATATTCCACACTAACAACTCGTGTGTCCTAGTGGACAGCAGAACCAGACGGCCATCATGCGCAATATCAGTCCACATCCACAGACCTCAAGCTCTGGTGGTCAGCAGCAGCAAGTATTCCCCCTGCCCAATACGAACACCCAAAGCAAAACATCCAACCTAATTAGAAGAGTAACGTGCAGTTTCTGCAACAAACGGAGACACACCTACTTAGAGTGTCTCGGTCGCAAAAATACTCAATTTTACGCTACCTGCAAAAAGCATGGACAGGCCACAGAGACGGCAAGGCTAAACCAGAGCATATCTTCTAAATAGCAGCTGCAATTAGAACAAATTTTATTTCTTACGGTACTTATGGAGTAGAAAGAATTGGACTAAAAGTGTGTATGTATGGTAAACAAAAACTTGAATTTGCCTGCAATTTTACCAACACAAGGTAAACTTTAATCCATCTTTTACACGTTTATTTGCCTCTCTTTTCATTTTGAAAGCTCCTCGATTGCAGGTGCTAGTTAGTATATATGCTCTGGCTAAACCTCCACCAAAATCTCCACACAACACATCCGATAGTCCCAGGGTCTACCACATCCAAGTTACGTGCGATTTCTGTGGGGGAAGAATGCACACGGCAGACGATTGCTTCTCGAAAAAAAATTTGGGAATCAAGCGCTCAGGGAACGGGGGATAGTCCAGGCAAAAATCTGCGGCTCGGCAACAAAAGCCGTTAAAGAATGAACTAGCAAGAGGATTCCAATTAAAGGTAGACCTCAATATACGAGTAAACCAAAACTTATTAAAGAAAAAATATTTAAATCCAACTTAAGAACAGCCTCTCTAGATATAAGCAATAACCTAAAAACTCAATTCATTATCGACATGGTTGCGGAAATAAGCTTGATAAAAAAATAGGCATTAAAGAGCGACTACCAAATCAACGAACAAAAGAAACTGACACTAGTAAATCCCTTTGGTGAAGAGGGAACCATTGGTTCTGCGCAAGGCCATTTCCAACTCCCCACGTCCCTACCTTGAACATTCCAAATGGTGGATGAAAACATTAGTATACCCAATGATGGGCTTTTGGTTAACGATTTCCTATCCCACAGCTGCAATGTTGAGGATCCCAGGTGAAAGATAACTTCCCCCCTAACAAGGCTTAATCCGGAGGAATTTGCAATGACACTGGAAAGCCCAACAGGAAAAATACAGCAACAACGGAACGTGACTGAGACTTCAAAAGGTGTTGGCATAGGACTACTAAGGTTGGCCCTGAGTGTATAGTCCCAATCGCTAAGAGATTATGTTGGATTCATCAGTCCTGTTCAGGCTCTTAAGAGTGCAGCCCTAGAAAGGGCAATGGATACTCCACAATATCATAACTCACCTGAAACATTGACAAATCCAAGCGCGTGATCCTCCAGGCCGGCCAAGGCGTGACGCGCCTGTCAGGGAAGACTGATGTTGAGTATACCAAAGAATGTCGCGAATGTCGTCAGGCAATCTGGACGAAAATCATTACGCTCCAACCACGAAGCCAAAATTTGATAAAAATGTCGATAGTGTTAAAACAGGACATGCTGTGGTCGAGTATGGACTTAGCTGATGGCTTCTATACCGTCAACTCCATTTTAAGCTCATCAAACCACGTAATAGAAATGCTCAACTTCAAGGGAACAACGGTCACACAAGAACAAGCAACGCTTTGCTTCGAAAAACCAGGTTATCCGAGCATTAGACACCGAAGAGTCCGGGAAAAAACATAGCAATCTCTCGAAACAAATTGGGTACTTTAACGCCACCCAAACGAGCAAATTTTGTCTCACAAAACCATGCGCACAGCACTACTGAAACAAGAATTAATCCTTTATGAGCCTCTAAACTCAGAAGAAAAAACAGCCATCACTAACTTTGTGAAGAAAACAATGACATATTTTTCTTGCCCGGAGACAAACTAAGTTATACCAAAGCAAAGGTACCACTAATCATGGATCAGGCACCGATCAACCAGAAAATGTAAAGACTAAATCAGCCACAAAAGGACATAATAAACACTCAGCGAAAGGAAATGTTGGACAACGATATCGTCTAGCCCAGTTAAAGTCCATGGAACTTCCTCTATTGGTCGTACCAAAGAAAGCAGGACTCGATGGCTCTAAAAAATGGAGAGTGGCGGTAAATTTTCGTAAACTAAACGAGAAAACTATAGAAGACGCCTTTTCCCTTCCACGTATCAAGAAAACTTGGGCATTCCAGATACTTTAGTATGCAATGCCTAGCCAGCGGCTCTCACCAAGTACAAGTACAACCTTAAGACCGACAAATTTAAGCGAATGCCATTTGGGCTGAAAAGAGCACCGGCAACCTTCCAACGTATGATGAACTACATACTAACTGGTCTCCAAGGGTTTGACTGTTTTGTCTGCCTTGATGATATAGTCGTTTACGGGAAAAAAACTTGCAGACCACACTGATAAGCTTTGAAGAATATTCAACCAACTCAGATTGAACAACCTAAAACTGCAGCCTGAAAAGTGCCAGTTCCTACTTCCGGAAGTGATATATTTAGGACACATATGCTCACACACCGGCAAACCAAGCTGTGTACGGGAATTTTCCGTGCTCAACACCGTTCGAAGACTTCAGCCATTTCTAAGACTAGTGAACTGCTATAGAAAGTTCATATCAAGCTTACCAAAAATAGTAAATCCACTTACAAATATTCTGCAAAATGACGAAATCACGTAAGGTTCACCTGGAAAGAAAAGTGCATGGAACCATTTCAACAGCTAAAAAATGCACTAGTGGAACCCCCGTTACTTGCATATCCCGACTTTTCACGACCATTCAATTTAACAGCCAACACCAATGGTGAAGCCATAGATATAGAGAGTACTGGATCCGCAACCGGTTGTGAGAGCCGAAGCAATTGGCAACCTGCGCTAAAGTTGTGTGAAGTTGAGGTTTGAGGCGATATGCTTTTAATTTAGCAATCTATTCACGGCGAAACACGTTCACATTTAAAAAGTTTTTAATTTTAAAGGTCGCGCGTATGTAATCGGAACTTTAATTCACTATTTTAATTAAAAATTTATGAAATTTCCATCCGCTTTGACACATGAGTTTTCCCGCGTGGTTCGTGCTCTTTTCGATTTTCTTTTGCTTTGACGTTCGAGTTTTCCGTGAGAGTTGTTTGTTGGTTATACTCGAACTGAAATGAAATTTCGATGGTGTGCGCGGGTGTCAGTGGGGGAAGCGATTCTTCTGAAGAGAGAAAAGAAAAACCTGTGTGGTAACAAAGGGGAAGGAGAAGCAGAGAGAATCACATAGTTTCGAGAGCGTAAGTTATTTATAACTTATTTATGTGGCAGATTTGCTTCTCCCATGGACGAGTACACAGATTCTCGTTGCTCGTCCATTTGTTTATATGTCTTTGGGTGAAGCCTTAGGAGCAGTATTATCACAAAGAGAAAAAGGCAAAGATCAGCCTATAGCCTACGCTAGCCGCACCATGAACAAAGCGGAGCGCAACTACTCTAGTATCAAAAGCAAACTCTTAACGATAGTATGGGTAACCAAAAATTTCAGATGTTGCCTTCAGGGTAGGTGTTTTATAGCATACACAGATCATCAGCCTTTGAAAGGAATATTTAATGTGATGGTTCCAACCACTAGACTCGTCAGATTCCATCTCAAACTACCCATATCAAATACAAACCGGGCAAGTCCAATACTAACGCCAATCCCCTGAGTCGAGCCCCGTTAAAAGAAACATTCTCAAAGAAAAAATCCCAGTGTAATGCGGCAACCAGTGCTGCCAGGTCTCGATTGCTGAAAATCCGTATGTGTCCAAGAAAAAGGTGAAGTTGTCAGTGGAAAATTCCGTATATTTCCGTATCACTTGTAACTATACTTCATGAACTAGAAAATTATAGACGAATTTAAGAACCGATAAATGAAGATAATATTAGCCCACTGATATTATTTTGTTTTAATTTGAACTGAGAAAATTAACTTTAGTAAGTAGAGGATCTTTGCTTGCACTCGCCATCAGTAATAAATGCGAAAAATATTCCTAACCCCATATAGATAATTTCAAAAGTATGTGATTATACTTTTTAAATTTTAGATGTATTTTTATTTACTATTAAAATGTATAGTCAAACCTTTTTAAGATTATCTATATGGAGTAGGAATTAGCACGGATTTTAAAATGTGTATGAAGCTAGAAGCAATTAAAACAAGTTGAGTAAGCAGGAGAGTGCTCCTACCAGAAGGTCTTTGTAAACGTCCTAGGGTTAGAAGCAAGTTTTCTAATGGCGTGAATCGATAACTTGAATTATTCATCCAATACTTAGATATGAAATCGTCCAACTTTATACAAAAGATGCACAGTTTCTTTCATAAGCACAGTGCAGCCGCCATTTTAATCCCGCTTAAATGATTTTTCTGAATGCTCGGCCGATTGAACATGTTCAAGTTAAACACTATTCCTTAAATTTTCATGAAAATTGAAAGAAAATAAAAGTCTCTAAGTCAATTTTAAATATATATAGGGTTTTCCAATAAGAGGTGTTCTTTTGAATAGATCTTCTGATTTAACACCTTGCGACTTCTTCCTTTGGAGCCACGTGATAGAGGAGGCCTATGCCAATAGCCCAGCGTCAATTCAAGATCTCAAAGATGAAATTCATGAGGCTATCGAGGACATAGGGTAGCCACTTTGCGATTTGGTAATGGAAAATTTCATGAAGAGGATATGGTCCTGTAAGCGTGTCGTAGTGGTTATTTGCCCAATGTTAGTTATTGCTATTAACGGCATATCTTCTTCTTTATAATGAACTAACATCCGATCATTTATTTAAAAAAATGGCATTTTTCTTTTAATATTAAAATAACACCTCTTATTGGAAAACCCTATACGAACCATAAACACGTGTTATCGTTGTTGTAATTCCATATAATTGAAATGGCTATAACTCACTTGATTATAATTCGATCTCAATTAAATTTTTTGAACATATATATCTTATGTCAGTCTATATAATTGCAAAATTTCAAGAAGTTTAAAGTTACCGTTTTGATTTTATGGGCAAAAATGTAAAATCTACAAGTCATACTATTATTAACAAAGTTGAGCGAACTTCGATTTCTAAGGTATTTGTTGCCCTTGTACTCATAAAAGTCCACATTCGTGATAATTTTCAGATTTTTCGGCTGAAACATGTCCAATCGCGAGGGGGGGACACAAATTTTGGGTACGTTTTGCCTTCCCGTGGACCCCGTAATTCATCAAATGATTTTTTTATTTCAGATTCTAAAAGTTCTAATCAAGACCTTTCATTTGATACCCCACTCGACTACCTTTGATTAAAAAAATATTTAAGGGCCAATTTGTTATTAGGGGGGACCCCCCTTAAACATTTTTTAAATTTTTGTCAAGGCCTTAACTTTTGAGAGACCATCACTTCTGACCTTTTCACAAAGTTTGAGCATTCTAGCTTCTATAGTTTCTGAGGAAATCAGCTGTGACGCACGGACAGACGGACAGACGGACAGACGGACAGACGGACAGACGGACAGACGGACAGACGGACAGACGGACAGACGGACAGACGGACAGACGGACAGACGGACAGACGGACGGACGGACAGACGGACGGACAGACGGACAGACAGGTCGCGAAACTAGTAGGTCTTTGTAAAAAGCTTTTTTTACAAAGACCTAAAAATCTAGTATTAATTAACTACGCGAACCGAAAGATTGTGAATATGCAAAACAATATTTTATGTTTTTTAGTTTTTTTTTATTTAATTATATTTTATGGTCAGATTTTTTATTTTGTTATACTTTTTAAAACGTGGTTTAAAAACATTATTAATTTAATGATTTCTAGACAATAGGGAAAACTAGAGAACCCCTAGTGTATAAACATACAGTTTATTATTTTTAGTTGAAGAATTGTAAAAAGATTACTTAAACTTCAAAAGAAAATAAAAGAAAGAAATCAAAGAAAAGAATTTCATTTATATATTTATTTCATAACGCTTTTAAAAGAAGAGAAAATAAAATCACATTCATTGTAAACCAAAAGTATTCTAAACACATCACATTAAAATAGAAATCAAGGTAATTTATTGTAGATATCTTGATTCATGTAGGACAAAAGAGGTGTGACTTCTATTTCCGACAGCTGTTTGTTTTTTATAAATTCTTTGCCGTGCAAAATTTCGGTGAGGAGATCATTGTCCATGCTGTTTCTCTGTTTTGTCTTGTTAAGGTTTATCATCGAGAATACTCGTTCAACGTCGGCTGATGTATGAGGCAGAGTCATTACTCGGCGTACAATGTCAAGGATATGTGGAAATTCCGGCGAACCATCCGCACGAACTTCGGCTTGAACTTTGGTCCAGAATGTTTGAACGTCACTTTCGCATTTGAAACGAAACATATTTCGAAGTTTTCGAAACTCTTCATGAACTTCAATTGAATTCAGCTTCAAGAAATCAGCAACGTTCTTCGTGTTTATCAAGTTGGCCGGCTCAATAAATCCAAGTTCCCTTATTAACTTAACACTTCTTTCCTTGAATGGAAATCGGTCGTACAATTGTCCAAGAAAAACGTACATAAAATTCCTGCAGTTCGCTCGAAAATTGTCAATCTCTGTAACAATGGGACCCAGATCTAAATTACGTAATGGTTCGATATTCTCCTCATTTTGCTTTCCGAGGGAAAATCCAAGTCTTCAATGTCAACTCGGTCGACGTAATTTTCTTTAAGATACATTCTGGCAATCGTTTGAAATAAATGTGTCATTTTACCATGGAGTTGATGAATTCTGGGTTGCTCAGATTGAAATAGAAGGTTTTTCTCATTGATGATTGGTAATATGAAATCAAAGAAATGAAGGTAAAGTTTTGTCCACAAAATTTTCATTCTGTCGAAAATCGATATCTAGTGGCCCCAGTATTATTCAACCTGGCTCTGGAATACGTCATAAGAAAGTTGCCCGTTAACACAAGAGGCACACTACTATACAAGTCCAGCCAAGTAGTAGCTTATGCGGATGACATCAACATCTTGCCACGCTCACTGACAACCGCAAAAGAACTCTTTCTAAGACTCGACAACGAAGCGAAACAAGTAGGGCTGCAAATAAATGAATCCAAAACAAAAATGATGACGCAGTCGAGAAAAAATACCCCCAACATGCAAAATACAACACTTGGCGAGTACACTATCGAAAACGTTGGCGAATTTGTGTATTTAGGCGCCAAAATAACAAAGAGCTGCAACGAAGTAGACGAAATACGCCGAAGAATACAGCTCGCTAATAAAACATTTTACTTTGTCCTGACGATCTTGAAGACCAGCTGCATATACAGGAAAACAAAGTTCCAAGTATACAAATCTGTGATAAGACCTATGCTATACTATGGGTGTGAAACATGGACCCTCACCCAAGCATCCGCAAACATATTGAACGCCTTCGAAAGGCGGGTCCTAAGGTGAATAATTGGAGCGGACCAATGGCGAATTCAATACAACCATGAGCTGTATGAAATGTTTGACAAGCCGGAGATCTCGAAGTTTATTAAAATGCGGAAGCTGCAATGGGCTGGCCACGTGAATCAAATGGACGAACGGGTACCTAAAAAAGTATTCGTTGGGAGAACCGAAGGGCCGAGACCAGTGGGGAAACCAAGGAAACGCTGGCCCGACTCTATCGACGAACACAGTTTATCGCTGGTCGGTTTTCGAAACTCGAGGACGCGGTCTATGGACCGAGACAGTTGGAGGCGCTGTTTGCAGCAAGCGAAGTCCCGAGAGAGGCTGTAGTGCTACCAAGAAGAAGAAGAAGAAGGAGAATAAGTAATGTAAATAGTGTTCCGAGAGTACTTAATCATTTATTATCACTTCGCTGTTAATTTCTTTTTAATTAACTTTGCTTTGCTCTAAAGAATTGCCACTCTGTCCCAAAAGTATAAAAATGGACTTAGATCACCTTTAAATAAAACGCTTGATAGAGATTTTCATATCCCTTTCTTACAAAATATCAAAAATAGACAACCATTATGGAAAGTGCAGAGTAAAAGGTTAATCGATAATGGAATGGTAATGAGAAAAAAAAAATGAAAAAAGAAAACTCTTAAATATCCACCTAAAGTTTTTATGAATAGAAGCTCTATTTTGCGTACTATCTCTTTTCCAGTGCGGGTACGGGTTTGTTTTTTTCGTATGATTTTTATATTTCTGGAAAACAATTATATTGGCGAGTAAATTTAAAGATCAAAGAAATGTGATGATTGTATGAGAAAACACGGCAAGATTACGATTACTTATGTGAAGCGTAATTTTGATGCAAATCAATCCAGCGTAGTGAGAAGAATTGCGCGAGTTACGGCACTATCCGCCTAACAACACCATAAGTAACCAACACATGCCTCATAACCTTCAATGTAACGTAAATCCCAGACATGTTATTTGCATTTTTCCAAATTCTACTTTTATTCATCATGTAACATAATTCTTAGACATTTCATTTGCACCTTTCGCTAAAGTCAAATTCACTTATTCTTGGAAATGTAATTTAAAAGCGTAAGCACTTTTTCTAAATAAATAGAAATGTACAAGATTGTAAGACACAGTTATTTTTCGGAAGCCATGCCCAAAATAAATCGTTGATTTTAAATTAAAAATTTGTGTTTTTTTAAGGAATAACTCTACAGTTACCCTAACTTGCGCCCTATAAGGCACAACTCAGGCCGCACGACGCAAAAATTTTCCTTATTTTCTCTGAAATTGTTAATATGTTACGAATTGAAAATGTCAAATCTTCCCAAAAACACTATCATTTCTAAAACATACCTTGTTTTTTCACAAGAATCTGGATCAGATTCACAAGAATCTGGATCAGATTCAGATGCCGATTCAGATTCTTTGGAACTGCTCATTACGATTACTTCAATGTTATTGTTAAACTGCTCCTGGATATATTTAGGAGCACCGACAACAAAACACAAATTCACTTTTTTCACCGAAATAAAACATTTAATCTAAATCTTTGGCTCTCAAATAACTGTATTTGTGCTATACACATCAACCGATCTATACACGACACGACTGGACAAAACTGGAAACGAGAAATGACATGCAGTGCACACGAAACACGATACTTGACCTTGACAGCTTTTGAAATGCATATTGCATCATACACACACTCAGTTAACACTTTATGTACCCAGGCGATGTTGACATAATGATAGTTAACCCTTTGAGTGCCAAGTCGGTGTTTTTTGAATATATTCCAAATATGATAATAAACGCTGCAATAACAGTATTATATTAAATTTTACCGTTTTCTTTAAAATTCCGTATAAATCCGTATTTTTTAAAATATCCGTATAATATTCCGTATAATTTTTTAGAGGACCAAAAATTCCGTATAATACGGAAAATTCCGTATACCTGGCAGCACAGGCGGTGACCTGCACAAAAGGGTGGAAGATCGAAGCCGAATCTCTCTCCGAGGGTCCAGCCAATCAAAACATTTCCCCAGAACCAAACAACAGTAACATAACTCCACCACCCAATGACAATACACCCACCATCTCAAATCACGGATCACACCAAACAAGGTATTCTACCGGAGTTACAGAGCTCACAGCCTTATCAAAATGAGCCAACACAAACAACCACAGACGCAAAAAATTCTGGCACTACGGACAACAGGTTTGAGAACAATCAACAACCAATTGTAAACCCTGGAATGAAACTGACGCACTCGAGGGGATAAAGTTAGTATTGTCTGAGTACCATGACTCCGCTTTCGGTGGCCACCAAGGCGTTGCAAAAACTTATAAGAAGATAAGAAAAAAAATAGACCTGGAAAAATATATTCACCAATATTAAACAACACAGTAAGTGCCAAACTATGGAAAGCACACCACACTACCGCGTGCCGATAGTAATCACAGACGTAGCTGAAAGACCATCCGACAAAGCTGAGCTAGATATTGTAGGCCCGTTATTTGAAGCACCAACCGGTAACAATTACATATTGATATTCCAGTATAATCTCACAAAGTATGTAGACTGGTATTTCATGCCCAATATGGAGGCAGAAATAATAGCAAAAATATTCTGCGAAGAAATTCTAAACACTAATGTATTGTAGTAGTGGCGAAAATAGGTTTATATCAAAAGCGCACAGGTTTACAACTTCAACACACGCTATTGAGACTCTCATTGGAAGAAAATCTTTAAGAAATCGCAAGAAAAATGTTTTTTTTTTTATTTCTAACCCATAACGGAGCAACCGATTTTAAAACGTTGCTTATTAAATTATAAATTTTATTTTGAAATTGAGTTTTTTTCATTCTCAACGTTGGTTTGTTTATCAATATGCACTTTGTAAAATATACCAGAAAGACGGAACTAACCTTAAATGAATCAACTAATAAAAAACCCATGGTAAAAACCAGCTGTATAATTTATTGCCTACACTTTAAAAATTTTTAATTTTATTGAATCCGCCAAATTTGTTCACTTATTTATGAAATGAAACCCCAACTTTTTTAATGTCGTTGTAATTGAAGCAAGATGGCACAAAATACTTTATTTTTCTGAAATAATTCAAATAAGTTCTATTAAAATTGCGTATTCATGAAAAACATTTACACAAGGTGCGCTCAAAAATATACGAGACTGAGCTAAAATAGAAACGACAGGAGCTTTGTTCTGATAAATTCGAGTTTATTTATTCAAAATAGTCTCCTCCAGCCTCGATACACTATTTTGCGCGAGCCAAAAGCTTTTCGAAAGAGCGTTTCTGGTCATTGACTGAAATGTCCTTCAGAATGTCGATACAAGACTTTTAGCGGCCGTCTACGGACGCAAAGCGTTTTCCTTTCATGGCCAAATACAATTTTCCGAAAAGAAAAAAGTCACAGGGAGCCCCTCTCGGGTAAATACGGTAAGTGATTGATGGTTAAAATGCGATTTTTAGTCAAAAAATCTGCCACAAGAGTGGATTTTTATGACAAAAGTCTCGTTTATTTTGGAACACTCCTTGACTTGCGCGTAACAAAACGTGCACAGACCTTTCGTAAGCCCAAATGATCGGATAAAATGCGATAAATCGATGTTTTGGAGATATTCAACTCCGATTCCATGAATTTCAACGATGATTTCGACTCATTTTGGATAAATTCACGCACAATTTCGATGGGGTTTTTGGTGATCACTGATTTTGGGTGGCCCGTATGTTCATCGTCATTTATGTCCTCACGACCATCGCTGAAACGTGTAAACCACCTACGAATTCTGCCACGAGATAGACAATCAACTTTTTTCATCAATTTGAATGTTCCAGTAAACGTTTCACCGATTTTAAAACGAAATTTGGTATTAGCTCTTTGTCCAAAACTCATTTTTGTACCGAAGACACAACATACTGTAACTTTAGACGCAATAACTTCGCTCTCACTGAACCGAATGTCATCATACTTTCACTGGAAGTTAGGCAGGAATTTAACTTTCCAATGCACTACCTCATTTACAGATGGCGCACCCAATAAAAATCTTATGAGAAAAATCTCGTTTATTGTACAAATTACCTTGATTTTATTTTAAGTTTCACTTGAATTTAAATGCTTTGTACTTATCTCTATAAAAGCTATATATATGTATCTATATATATATATATATATATATATATATATATATATATATATATATATATATATATATATATATATATATATATATATATATATATATATTGCTACATGTTCAAACATTTTTGCAAGCTACTGTCACAATTGTTATCGCAACTATTTAGAACATCATGATCAATAAACGAATATACTCGAAAGCATAAGAATCAACAAAGCATGATCAATATTTAAAATTGACGTCACTGCGGGGTATTCAGAATTGCTCGAATATTGCAGGTAGTTATCGCCAGAACAATTGCCAATATACGAGAAATGGATTGAATGACTAGAGAACCTATATGAAGCCGAGCTGAATGAATGGGGGCAATAGTAAAACCGCGATAGTAAAACTTTGATAGGGTGGAGCGTGAAGCAAAGGCGGTATTGATTGATAGAGTAGAGTAATTTTCGTGATACAGACAGCTGAAACAGAAATCGATGGACAAGTGAATAGTAAAATTGTAAAATAGTGAAATTAGTGACTATGCATTCTTAGTAAATAAACTCTTTGAAATTAATTCAAAAGACAGTGTGTTTTCACTTTCCCAGAACATTAAAATTATTGGCCGCGAACTATAACACGCAATAGTGGTGCCGAGAAGTGAGAAAGAAAACTTCTGAAGTTAAAACTTATAAACATTTTTTTAAAACGCACAAAAGTGAAATGTAATGTGGAAACTGGTGGAAAAAAATAAATAAAAGCCAAAACAATTAAAAATACCGCAACATTTAAAAATTAATAAATTTACCATGTCGGAGCTTAAGGGAATAACAGGAATGCCAAAATCAAAGAAACCAGAAGATGTACTAATGCAAATATTGATGCTGAGGCAGCAAGAGCAGCGACAACAGTCATCTAGTTTACCTGAGAAGCTAAATGAGCAGTCATCTAGTTTGACTGTGGAGCTGCATTAACTGTCATCTACTTTAACAGCAAAGCTGGACAAACAAGCGATCGAAATCAAGGTAGATTTTCAAAAACAGTCAACCAAAATAAAAGCGGAGCTCTGTAGTTTGAACAAACACACTAATTGCATCGAGGAAAAGGTTTAGCAGGTCGAGGAAGGTTAGCAAAGTTGAGGAGAGAATCAACCATGAGATGGAAAAAGAGGAAAAAGAATTGAAAGCAGCGAAGGCAGTAGTAACCACCTCACCAGCCCCACTTACAACCGCAGCACAAAGCACATCCAGAAATGTGAAAGCACCAATATTCGACGGGCAAACGGTCTGGAGTATTTACAAAACACAGTTAGAAGCCGCCGCTAGGACAAACCACGGTTGTGAGCAGAAACGAGCATCCGCATTAATTCTTGCTCTTATAGGCCTAGCTGCCGAGCTTTTGCAGACGATCCCCGTTGAGTTGCACTTAAACCCGGCTGCTATAATAAATGCGCTCGACATGCGTTATGGAGACGATCACCTGAAGCAGATTTATCGGTCACAGCTACGGCATCGGATGCAGAAGCCTGGCAAAACCTTACAGCAGCTAGCCCAAGGCACTGAACCACTGGCACTTTTGGCTTACCCAGCTCACGACCCAGAACATCGAGTTGATGCAGCTACTGAGGCATTCATCAGCGCATTAAAGGACTAGGAATTGCAACAAGCCGTGCGTTTAGCTCAAAAGCAAACGGTTAAAGATACACTGACATAAAGTCTAAACTTTGAGGTAGCGAAAAATGTGGCTCGTACCACTGCGCGGGTTCGCGATGTAGTAGCAGACGAGTGTAGATGTGAGCGCGTGACAAATGAGCGAGAGCTGCAGGGAAATGGTGTGCCTAGATGCTGGGATTGCGGTGAGAAGGGGCACCTGCAAAGAGACTGCAAGAAGCAAAGAAAATAGAGCTATAGTCCAGGATGGTGATGATCCAAACCGTGTCAGGAGCCTAGAATGGAAGCTTATCTAACTGAAGGAGCCAACTTCGTGTAGCGGATGTTGGCTAGGAGGATCAACGTCCCCAGTACCCTCATCACTGTGCCAAAACTACATCGTGGAGAAGCAGACTTATGCCTTCCGGGTCAAGTTGATGAAGAACATTGCAAATAACAAGCGACACTGGTGCCACCCGATCGACTATCTGACCAGACCCAATGAGGCATCAAATACTTCACAAGGGTAGAGTTCATGGAAATGCTGACGCCCTATCTCGTTCTCCATGTCCAGCTAACATTGCCGGCAAATTGTGGTAAAGAGCCGACCGTTGATCTGCAAGTGATAACGGCCGAATTTGATGAGGGTTGGTCATTGGAGGCGATTCGAAAGGCCCGACTAGCCAATGAAGACATGGAACCATTGCTCGTATGGAAGAGGACGAATGAGCGACCTGATTGGAAGACGTTTCGATGCATGGCGCACCACTGAAAAGCTATTGGGCACAATGGACCTCCCTTCAGGTGGAGGTCCGCATACTGAAGCAGAAATGGAAAGCGGTGGATGGCAGCTCCTATACGATGCAAACTATACTTCCCGAAAGCCGAATCCACGATGTGATTAAGGAAATGCAGGAAGGATCCTTGGGAGGTCACCTTGGTGTTTACAAGGCCTTAGCGAAATTACGCAAAAGGTTCTGCTGGCTCCACGCTCGAGAAGATGTAGAGGACTGGTGCCGTAGATTCCCAATTTGCGCTTCCGTCAAAGGTCCAAAGCGACGACTAAGAGGACACATGCAAACCTGTAACATGGGGGTACCATTTGAGAGGATTGCGGTTGAAATCGCAGGAACCTTTCCTAAATCTGAATGGGGCAATTGATACACGCTGGTTGTAGTTGATTATTTCAGCAAGTGGGCCGAGGTCTGCCCTATTTCCAACCAGAAAGCAAATACTGTAGCCGAACAGCTAGTGTTAAATACAGTTAATAGGTACGGCGTACCTGGCGAACTTCATTCGGATCTAAGCCAAAACTTTGAGTCACTGGTTTTTGGCGAAATGTACGAACTGCTGGGAATACGGAAAACAAGGACAACACCGCTGCATACCCAATCCGATGGAATGGTCGAACGTTTCAACGGCACGCTAAATAAACATCTGGCCGAGATGGTTGACGAGAACCAAAGGGACTGGGACCGGCACATCCCATTATCCTTGATGGCGTATACAGCTGCTTAAATTTGCTGAGTAAAGTTCGTAATACCCCCTGAGACACCCCCAACGTTCTCGGAGTATGCAAGTGAGCTAAGGCAACGATTGAACCGGATACATCGGACAGTGCGAAAAAACCTCGAATCGGCTACTGACCACATGAAGACTTGGTATGATCTAAAAGCAAATTCTACTGGCTTCAAGCAAGATAACTTAGTGTGGTTATACAACCCACAATGGCGAAAGGGTAGGTCTCCGAAGTTGCAGCATAATGGGAAGGACCATACCGGGCTACAAAGCGAATCAATGACGTTGTAAGTATATCGCATAGAGGATCACTGTAAGCCGAGAGCCAAACTGAAAATCGTGCACCTTGACCGTCTTGCCCCATATTACATCCAGGGAGACTTGACTACAACTGGCGACACATCTTTTTGGGGTGAAAAAAACTCAGGTGGGAGCAGTGTTACATGTCCAAATATTTTTGCGAGCTGCTGTCACAATTGTTATCGCAACTATTTAGAGCATCATAATCAATAAACAAATATACTCGAAAGCATAAGAATCAACCAAGCATGATCAATATCTAAAAGTGACGTCACTGCGGATAATTCAGAATTGCTCGAATATTGCAGGTAGTTATCGCCAGAACATTTGCCTACATACGAGAAATGGATTGAATGACTACAGACCCTATATAAAGCCGAGCTGAATGAATGGGGGCAATAGTGAAACCGCGATAGTAAAACTGCGATAGAGTGGAGCGTGAAGCAAAGGCGATATTGATTGAAAGAGTAGAGTAATTTTCGTGATACAGACAGTTGAAATCGAAATTGATGGACAACTGAAAAGTAAAATTGTAAAATAATGAAATTAATGATTGTGCATTCTTAGTAAATAAACTCTTTTAACTTAATTTAAAAGACAGTGTGTTTTCACTTTCCCGGAACATTAAAACTATTGGCCTCAAACCGTAACACGCGACAATATATATAAACATATATATATATATATATATATATATATATATATATATATATATATATATATATATATATATATATATATATAATATATATATATATATATATATATATATATATATATATAAATATATATATATGTATATATATATATATATATATATATATCTATAAAAAAAATGTGTATATATATATATATATATATATATATATATATATATATATATATATATATATATATATATATATATATATCTATAAAAAAAATGTATATATATATATATATATATATATAAATATATATATATATATATATATATATATATATATATATATATATATATATACACTAGGGGTACCGGTTAATTCATGCGGTTTTGTTTTTCAAAAATTGAAGCTTTAGTGTGAAAAATTACTTTTAGACCATTGAAAATGGTGACGCCAAGTGGTTTTGCAAGTTTGGGATGGATCTCGGTCGAGCAATGTCTTCAACTCGTGATCTTCAAACGGGTTTGGCTGTCCGGGCCGTTCATCGTCCACCAAGTCAAAATTGCCACTTCTGGCACGTACGCTCGGCTAGACCATACACACCATACATTTCCACCGAAATGCGATGACTATCAGCAGCCTTTTCTTCAGTGAAAAAGTACTCCCCGCAAAAACACTTTATTTGGCACAAAATTAGACATTTTCTGATTAAAAAAAAGTATTGTTGTTTACGCTTCAGCTAAATGACACATACTGATTCTGAAACCATATGACAGTAACTTCTCAACACATATTTGGAAAGGTGAATCACTGGAATAAAAATCAAGTTACGCCATCTATTAGAAAACTGCACAAATTAACCAGTACCCCGATTATATATAATCTCTACAAAACGTATATATCAGAAATTATGCGAAAGGTTTTTAGTCTGGATTCACTGTTACAATCGCTTTAAAACATTCACTTTTTTCACATACTTTGAAAGCAAAAAAAAAAAATGGTTTTTATGAAATTCAAATTTTTTCAAACCAAAGATTGCGGAAGTCAATTACGCTCTTTCCGCTCATTTTGATGTTGAATTCCATGGGCAAATCAGAAATACATGTAGGTTAAAAATAAACCCACAGGAGACACTGATATCATTTTAATGAAAAAGTATTTCCTTATATTTTTTGCAAAAAAAAATTAATATATTTTAACGAATCGAATGAGCAAAATGATAGCTACACATTCAAAACAGTTTTTAGTAACACTCCTTTTACATTATAAATTCGCAAATGATACAAACAATTAATTAATTAATGTTATATCATTACCACCCATTGATTATTTTTTGCAAGTAGCTAAACTTCTACAAATTTTGAATAGATGGTTCCTTGATATTGTTTCACATGAGAGCTTCACATCATTCCATATACATATATGGACTTCCGACATCCTGATAATCCCTTTTCAGAGGTTTAAAGTTTCAAAGCTACCTTCTCGCATTAAAAATATATGCAAGAAGGTTTGATCGATTTCGGGTCAACTCCGGTAGTGGTAAGAAATGACAAAAAATTTTCTTATTCTGGATAAAACTGAATAATTGTATATTTGCATTTTAAAATCTGATTTTTTGTTTGTTCTATAAGCAACGTGGTTTTGAGGAACATCCATTTTCTCTCCACGTACCAAGTTCATGGATTTTTGCGTTTTCAATTTTCAATTCACACAAACACAAGTAGTTTGAAGCCAAAAATGATATTCATGATAAGCCCCATGTTAGCTCAATCAATGAATGTTACTAGTTGAGCCTGCTGATGAATTAAGGGACTTTCTGATTTCCGATTCTGAAAGTTATAATGAAGACCTTTCATTTGATGAAAAAAATGTTTAAGAGTCCCTTTGGTATAATGGGAATTTTAGATATGACCTAATCTTTCGAGGGATGACCACCTCTGACCTGAACACAAAGCTTGAGCTTTCTAGCTTCTATAATTTCCGAGAAAACTTGCTGTAACACAAGGAATGACCGACAGAAGGATTAACAGGTACAAGTATAGATGGACCGAAAAGACGCACAACTAGTAGGTCTTTGTAAAAATCGTTTTAACAAAGTTCTTAACAGGTCATAAAGCTGTATTGTTATAATATTTTCAAATTTGCAAAATTTCAGCTTGATTGGACAATGAAATGGTTAAAAATACGTTGCAAATATTGACGCTCTTATACAGGGTTATCCATTTAGTGGTAGGAAAGTATAATCCTGCCATTTGATATCTGTCAGAATTAATTGCCATCCAGAGCATGTTTTATTTTTAGTTGAAGGTTTGCCATTTAGAAATTTGGATCGTTTAAAAGTCGAAGAATGCGTTAAAACTATTAAATTTTATTATAAAAATGGTGATTCTGCTGTATCAACATTTAAGGCCTTACGAGCCGATTACGGTCGACATAATCGACCTACACAGCAAACAACTTCGAACACAGTGAGAAAATTTGAAGAGACTGGATCGATTATTGATACTGCAAGGCCTGTGCATCATCGCAACATTCGTTCTGCTGAAAATATCGCTGTCGTTGCTCAAAGTGTAGAGAAGACCCGAATTTGTCGATTTCTCGACGTGCTCAACACTTGGGCTTGTCTTACGGCTCATTGTTCAGATTTTGAATTTGGATTTGCATCTCCATCCATACAAAATCCAACTCACTCAAGAACTTAAGCCTCAAGACCATGCACAACGCAGAATGTATGTGAATTGGGTGATTGAACAACAAGCTATTGATAACGATTTTTCGAACAAAATTTTCTTTGGTGATGAGGCTCATTTTTCGCTCAGTGGTTACGCAAATAAACAGGATTGCCGCATATGGGGCTCTCAAAATCCTCAGGTGATTGCAGAAATGCCTTTGCATCCGGAAAAAGTGACCGTTTGGTGTGCATTATGGTCTGGTTGTGTTATTGGCCCGTTTGTTTCTGGAAACGATCAAGGAAGAGCCATTACAGTCAATTCTTACCGTCATGGACGCATGTTAACCGATTATTTTTGCAGAAAAATTGAAGATTATGATCTGTAGAACATGTGGTTCCAACAGGACGGAGCCACAAGCCACACAACACAGGCTAATTGAGCACTTTTGCAAGAGAATTTTCCAGGACGCGTAATTTCGAGTTTGAGTGATGTCAATTTGCCCGCAAGATCCTGCGACCTAATACCTTTGGATTTCTTTTTATGGGACTATGCAAAAGATCATGTTTATGCGAACAATCCTCAAAATCTTGAGCAATTGAAAACCAATATTCGTGAAGTTATGGCCGAGATATTGCCGGAAACGTGCCGAAAAGTCATTGAAAATTACCTCAAAAGGTTTGATGTCGGTAAGAGGTCCCGTGGAGGACATTTGAATGATGTTGTATTTAATGTATAATGGCAAGGTTTAATCTTTATATTGAATAAAAAATTTTGTTTCCATCTGAATATTTTAATGTGTTTTCTTTAGCTTTACTTTCCAAGCGTAAAGTGGATAACCCTATATAACGAAACAACTTAAATAAAAACTTCCTAAGAGATGCCGAAATCACTTGAATTTGTCAGTTTTCTAAATACTCACGGTTTGCTTAAAACGTATGAGTCGGAAACATTTATTGAGCGAAATATGACTACTTTCCAGAAAAAAGGTGATAAATCGACTTAAACTCGATCTTTTTTGAAAATAAAGAACTGGTATATTTATATTAATAAAGATTATTCCTAACTATGTAAAAGAAAAAGCCCTTAAACGTGTAATTCTGAAAGCAATCCACACACTCGTTCCATCTAGTAATTTCAGAAGCTAAAATAGACGGCATTCAAGCATTAAAATTTAATTTCACTCCTATAAAATAATCATCCACCCCCATTGAACCTAATTAAGTAAAGGCTCATTGAAAATCTTGAGTTCAAAAGAAAGACAATTGTCAAGTGTGTCCTAGCCATCAAAATCATTCATGAAAATTGCACTCAATGGGAAACATTCAGCTCTTGTTCACTTTAGACAAGTCATCGTTCTTTGTATCTGCCATCAAAAGACACAAATTTACTACAACTTCCATCAAGCGCGATGCTGTTGCCTCGATACAGTCGACAAGGATGCTAATGGGTGCTTCTGTGTTCACAGCAAGTGCTCTGATTGGATAAGGACCTTATTGTTGTTGATTTTATTTTGGATATCTTGACATATTTCATAGCGCCACGTGCCAGTTTCACCCGGGGAACACGATGAGCTAGTGAAGCGCGAAAATCGGGCAAGAAAGAATGGACTAGCCTCGTATTCAGGACATTCCGAGCAAACACTTGACGCAAATGCTGCTAACGTTGAACAGGCGTTCTTTTGAATAGGCAGCACTTTCGATGCGATTCTTGAATGCAGAAAAATTGGAGCACATACATATTTCTGCACTCCGTATTCGGTTATGTTCGTGCCAGGATGCGGGATGGAAACTCATTACGCGCTCGCTCTCATGTTGCGCTGCATAAACTTAGAGTACCGTCAAGTCGCATCAGCCACAAACTTATCGTAGAGCCGACGATGATGGGACAGACGGGGACCGCCGACGAGCGTCATACAAAAAGGAAAATATTTATATCGTATCCTAGTACCTATAAAAAATTAATTCAGCGCCACGTACAAATATTTGTGTCAGGACTCTTACCCACATGAAGCGTTCATTTAAGCCTCACTGAAGAGACTTCCACCTGAATAAATAACCAACGAGTGAAATTATTTTCTCACGACTACATCCCACCCGTTTTGGCGTGGCAAGGACGACTCGACACCAAGTGATGTTATTTTTAAGGGAAATTCATGCAATAGATGAATAGGCTTTCTGCTCAGCGATTTCTTTTAGTTACTGTTGTATTAGTGCTAGTACCAGTGAACGGGAGGAAGCAAAAGATGCTGGATATAGGAGTGCGCATGAGGGAGATCAGGGACTGGTCTGACATGGTGGAGGTCAGTCGGCTAATGGGTCAAGTCTTTTGCAAGTAAAGAGAATATGTGAAACGTGTGTCGTAAGTCATGCTGAGATGGTTTGCTTTTATTAAGTGTCATAGTGAATAGACAGCACAAAGCTCTGGGGGAATTTATTGGATGATTATGGGGGTTTGGTTTGGGTAATCAAAATAGCATCAATTATAGTGCGTCCTTTATCCTTGGATTCACATGAGGAATAACATATTTTATCACTGATGTTGATTCCCTTAAAGCAAGAAATAGACTGTAATTCAACTTGGTGATATCTTAGCTAAGGAAGGCAAAAGATATGCTGAAAATTCGTAACGAAATAATAAAATCTGCTAGTATATACTGATCTCTCAGATTAAAATCTAAGTTTTTCTGTCTTTTAAAATAATTTCAGTTAAAAGAGGCAAAGATTCAAGAAACATTGAATGCCAATAGCAATTATAATTAATTCATGAAAAGTTAAAAAAATAAATAAAAACCGACATCCTTGTACCAAAAAAATAAATAAATTTCATAGAATCTGTGTTGGATCAGTTATCTCCCCAAGATGGCCCACCATCAAAATTTAATGCTTTTGAAAGTTTGAATGAGCTTAAATTTTGCGCCAATGCTCATTTAGTGTCATAGATAAAACTGCAACTTCAAGTCAAAGGTAAGGAGCCATCATATTTGTTGTGCATGACAGTTTGTTCATCACGTCGCAAAAGAGTCACGTTTTATTAAATCGCGTGAGCCAAGTTTTTAGTGTTTTATTAAAAAAACAAAGTGTTTCCCGATTTTTTTTTTTTTTTGAGAAGTGAAGCGTTGTTTGTATTCTTTGTTTATTTTCTTTTAAGAGAAGTAGTACTTGTTGCCGGCAAAAGTCCCTATGAAGGCCCACCACATTGACTCCCAAGATGGCCCGGGCCTTATTGGGGCTTCGAAATGTCATCGTTTCTTTGGGACATAAAAATGATTATGAGTCATTTTCGATAAATTTTAGATAAATATGTTAGGATCATAATATAACACTGGATAGATACTTTATTCTACTTTAGATATGATATTAAAAGCGTATTTAATGTGAAATTCTAGCTATTTTTGATATGATCATTAACCGTGGTGCCAAGTACAAGAGAATTTTCTTTATTTTTTCGGAACGTTTCACATTTGAAATTGAAGTGTAATTTATTTTTAGATTTCAGAAAATGGAAACATCTAAGAGGCGGCGAGGTATGGGATGGACTGAGGAGCAGCTTAAATCAGCTATAGCATTTGTAAAAAACCGCCGTATGTCACAACGAAAGGCGGCAGTTACTTTCGGTATCCCAAGAAGAACTTTGAGAAACCATTTGAACTTGAGAATCGAAGAAAAAAGAACTGGTCGAGCACCTTCACTAACTCATGCCCAAGAAAAGGGTTTAGCAAGACGAATCATTCGACTAGCTCAAGTAGGCGTACCGTTGACAAGCAGTATTGTAAGAAAACACGCCTTCTTATTTTGTAAAGACCATAAAATAACCAATGCGTTCAATAACAAAAGATGCATTGCAGGTCGAAAATGGCTAAATAACTTTTCGAAACGAATTCCTGAAATTTCTGTTCGAAAGGCATAGTTCATGAACTCTGCAAGAGCTCAAAAATTAAACAAACATATTGTTCTACAACATTTCACGGCGACTAAAAAACTGTCTGATGAGTTAGACGTTCCTCGACATCCAGAGCGTCTATATAACATGGATGAAAAAGGCTGCCGCCTAACTTTACACCACCAATAGCAAGTTCTTGCACAAATGGGGATCAAGAGAGTCCATTTTATCGCACAGGAACATGCTAGAAACGTCACCATCGCCATGTGTGTCAACGCTTCAGGCAATTCGGTTCCACCTATGGTACTATTCAAAGGCAAAAGATTAAGGCTGGAATTCAACGACAATTTACCTGATGGCACAGTAGTCAGAATGGCACCAAAAGGTAGCATGACTACTGAATTGTTTATAGGTTTTATCCATCATCTTGCTAACTATAAATCACCTGAAAAATGTTTGCTGGTTTTTGATGGGGCTGCTTCTCACCTTGATGCTAGGATTGTGGATGCTGCAGATGAACACAACATAGTATTATATTGTTTGCCATCAAATACTACCCATGAATTGCAGCCGTTAGATAAATCCGTGAAAAAATCCTACGAGCATCATTGGAATGAAGAACTATTAATGTACGCCTATCGTCATCTAGACCGTGAACTCACAAAGGCAAGGTTCAACAAAATTTTTTCAAAGGTATGGCCTAAGTGCGTTACACAAGATAATATTAAAAACGGGTTTAGAGCAACTGGGCTCAATCCCTACAATCCAAATGTGATTCCCGATGAGGCTTTTGCACCTTCTATCCTCACTCAGCATCCTGTTCCGCACGAAAGAGCAGCAGCTCTAGATTTTGGAGAGTCATCTGTGCATCACAATAATGATTTTGTCGACGATTCTGAAGAAAATTTTTGTATGTCACCATCACTTACAGTTGAAAATTTTGACGTATCTGGTTGTTGTCTTTGACCAAGTACACTACAGCCTCTGCCTCAGCATTTGTATAAATATTTGCCTCCATTTCCTCTTCAGCCACAGAATAATTCACCAACTCTACGCACGTAAGAAATTGGTTGACTGTAGTTCCTCTTCTGAATGTGCTATTGAAGATAATGTAGAACAAACTCTAGCGACAGCCATGAATTTATTCGATAGGTCGTCACAGTTTAATTCTACGATCCCCAGCACGTCTGAATCAGGACATAATGTACTACGCACTCCAGTGATAAATTTTTCTGCATCAGATTCAGGCGATGAAAATATTGATATAAACAATTTGGAAAAATATTTTCAATATCCTGTCAAGAAATGTAAAATCTATACATCGTCAGAAACAGAAGAAGAAAATTTGGATTTATTTGCCGCAAAACCTTCTCACAAAAAACAACAGACAAAACGCATCCAAACAGAGGATCATAATTCTGATGAATCTGACAATGTACCACTGTCAAACTTAACGCAATATAATCAGAAAGTACAAAAGAAGTTTCCGTTTCACGCACAAATGCCAACGCCTAACTTTGCGAACATTAAAAGTAAACCGAAGCGAAAATCAATTAATTATATTGGTCAAAAAGTGACCAGAGATTTATTCCATGCTGTCGAAAAAAAGAACAAATATATTTCAAAAGTACCAAAACCGAGTTCAAAAAAGACTGGAAGCCAAATAAATCACCAAAAGAACAAACATGATAAAAAAGACATTACGAAAAAAAAAACTCAAAAGCAGAAGATCGTAAAGAAGCTAAAAGAAAATCGAGGAAATAAAATAAATACAGGAACAAAAACAAGAGAAGAAAAAAAGGCTGGTAGTTGGTATTGTCGTGCTTGTAAAGCTGATCGAGTCGCAGATATGCGACAATGCGTTAGCTGTCATTCGTGGTACCACGAAGAATGTGTTGGGCTAACTGAGAATGATAAAGAGGAATTATTATGCCCAGAATGCATTTAAAAGTTTCTTAGGCTTTGGATTTCTGTTTTTTTTTTTTCGTACTCACTAGTGAAGATGTGATATTATTTTTGATTAAACATACTTACCATTTTTTAGGTATCATCCTTAAAAATTTGTGAACAAAATGTAAATAAAACATGTTTAATTTCGAGATACAAACAAAGCGAAATTATTTTATTGACCACAAGTTTAGCTATATTTGAAGACACTTTTATTCCATTAGCATCGAAATACGGTTTCATTTCCATTTGAATACATCTAGGGCCTATCGTTTTTCGCTTCCGTAGTACAACACATGCTTAACAAGTGAACGTGGGGAGAAGGGAATATTTGAGAAAAACCGAATACAATTCCGCTCACAAATATAAAATCACAGAGATATTGACATAAATGAAACATATTCTGCCAATAATAAAAATAATGTTCGATCTATTATTGTCTATACTCCTAATAAGGCCCACCAAAATGGCGAAAGTATTTTTTATGTCAATTTTTAAAAATTTTGTTTTGATTTTTGCTTGAGGGATTCTTATAATAACAGAAGAAAATCGTTTTTTATTGATTTATTTAGAGATTTTTGCTTTGTAGGTAGATTAAGTTTTCTTAAGCCTAAGATGGCCTAACGTACAATTATGAACAAAAAAACTATTGCAACACAAAGATTACCTAAGAAACTCGTATTTTAGTTTAATTTTCACGTATAAACATGTTTTTTGTATTGATAGCTCCTATAACATACGCGATTTATATCGGGCCATGATAAGCACGTATGTTCCTAAAAAGGCCCAGAGTAGAGGTTTTGAAAACTGGTTGATTTCTAGATGAAATATAGTTGAATCTTCTGATTTTTATGTTCATTTCATTCTTAACTAAATGGGGAATATTGTGATAAAGTTTGTTTGCATTAATTATTCTTAATTTGTTATTTATTTAACTGTAACAATAAGGTGGGCCTTCCATGGCGCTCCTACCTTATTCAATTTGTGGTGGAAAGCATGTAGCTAATTTTAATGCATATATGAGGAAATCAGTTTGGCATCAATTCTATGATATTTATTAAATTTTTAGGGCATTTTTTAAATTCGCCTTTTGGTTTTTTTTTATCATAATTTTTTTTATTTCATCAAGCTGGGTAAGTAAAAAGTTCCTTTTAAATGGAATGATTCATGAGTAAAATTATTGAATTTACATACAATAGAAAACAGTCTCATTTCAACGGAAAACTAAAAAAATTCGTAAATTCAACATTAAAATCAGAATTTTCTCAATAATAACATTTTCCTAAATCTAACCATGGAAAAATAATGCGTACCCTATATAGCTGGCAACTTGCAATAACTAGACATATCTTATGTTGCCACTCAAAATCATGGTTTTCATATCGTTTATCCATTATGAAAGTTAACCTCATAACATCTTTATCTGCACAAAAATAATCATCATTCACGGCACTTTCCAAAAATGTATTTCAATCGTCTTTAGCTTTAACCGTTTATGCTATTAAAAATCATCATTAATCATCATCATCGAATATATTGTTATAAGTAATTTTTAAAAATCAAATCGTTTTCATAACTTGCTAATCCTTAAGCTCTGAAATCTCTAAAGAGTATGAAACTGCAAAAGTATACTCTAGTTTACTTTTTTGATTACAAGCTATATGATTTTATTAGTAATATCAGGAAAGTGCACCATACCGTTCAGCATGGGTCAAATGTTTTTATTTTTCAAAAGGATCAGATTAGGAGCGGTCTTCACAACCAGTTTTTACGGTATTGAAAATTTTTTTTTACGACACCCTATTCAAATGGGTACCTGTAAGTCCGTCGATCCGTAAGTGCTTCACAGCAAATTCTCTCAGCAAAAAGAGAAGCTACAATCATAAAATTTTGTGAAAAGCTCAAAAGTTTCTCGTTGATCTAAGTTCTATTGCCAAAAAAAATCAAAAGCTTTTAAGGGTGTTATTTCCAAACAACTATTTTACCCATTAAAATTTTTTCATCAAAGATAGTTGAGTAGACTAGCAAATGAATGGTCTTGACAAGATCTTTCAGCAACAGTTATTCAAATTGCAATATCCATGATGGGGTGGGCAGGGGAAATGGAAAAATACTGTTACATATACAAATAATTCTGCGAGCTACTGTCGCAATTGTTTTCACAACCATTAAAAACATCAACAAAATGAATTTACTCGAAACCACGAGAACCCATCAAGCATGATCAACATTTGGAAGTGAGTCACTGCGCCATTCATTAATCTGCTCGAATATACCAGATACCTCTCGGCAGAACATTCGCCAAATTACAAGAAATGCATTGAACGGCTGCAGGCCCTATAAAAAGGTGAGCTGAATGAATGGGGGGATCATTCATTCAACCGCGATAGTAAAAACGGCGAAAGTGTGTGGAGTGTGAATTGAAAAGCGATCAAGTAATAGTGAAGTGATTTTTGAAGACAATTGCGATAGGAATTTATGGACAAGTGGAAGTTTTGATTTTCATAGAGGAAATAAAAATTGTGAAATAATTAATAAGTGATTGTGCACTTTAAAGTAATGAAATAAACTCTTTTAATTTAATTTAAAAGACATTGCGTTTTCACCTTCCCGGAACATTAAAATTATTGGCCTATAACACGAGACAATACGAAAGAATTGTGTCCATCCATTTTGCGATCGGGTACCTGTTGACTAAAAAATTTTAGAAAAATCACGGAGGTAGTTCATTATGAGTACAACAACGACACATACCTGAGAAGTTGAAATTTACTAAACTTTATCAGTGTTAGTGTGATTTATCAATTTTACATTTTCTTGTTCTTCTTCTCCTTAGCACTACAGCGCCTCTCGGGCCTTCGCTTCCTGCAAATAGCGCCTCCAACTGTCTCAGTCCGTTGACCGCTTCCTACGATTTCGAAATCCGAGCAGCGCTGAATTATATTCGTCGACCGAGTCAGACCAGCGTTTGTTCGGTTTCCCCACTGGTCTCCTTGTTTCAGTTCTTGCAACATATACCATTTTGGGTATCCGTTATTGGTCCATACGATTCATGTGGCCAGCCCATCATAGTTTCCGCAGTCTGATAATCGTTGAGACCTCAGAATCGTCAAAAATTTCATACAGATCATGGTTGTATTGAATTCTCCGTTGGTCCCCGTCAAGCTTTGCTCCGATTATTCCCCTCAGGACCCATCGCCCAAAGGAGTTCAATATATTTGCAGAAGCTATGGTTAGGGTCGATGTTTCACACCCAAAGCATAACACAGGTCTTATTACAGATTTGTATACTTGGAGCTTTGTTTTCCTGTATATGGATCTGGTCTTCAAGATCGTCAAAACTGAACAAAATATTTTATTTCCAAGTTGTATTTTTCGGCGTATTTTATTTCTTTCATTGCCCGTTTTCGTTATTTTGGCGCCTGAATACACAAATTCGCTAACATTTTCGATACTTTATTCGCCAAGTGTAATATTTTGTGCACTTGAGGTATTTTGCCTCTACTGCGTCATGAGTTTTGTGATATTTTTACTGATTTGTATCCCTACTACAATAATTTTGCTTCGCTGTCGAGTTTCAGGTAGAGGTCTTTGGCAGTTTTTAATGACCGTAACATCTGTATAGGCTACTACTTGGCTCGACTTGAATAGTAATATACCTCGCGTATCGACAGGTAGCTTCCGTATGACGTACTCCAGAGCCAAATTGAATAGCAATGGGGCCAGCCCATCTCCCTGCTTTAGTCCGATATTTGTGTCAAAGGCATCGGTGAGTCGGTTATCGATGCGGACTTGGGAGGTCGTCGACGTCATTGTCATTTTGGTAAGACGGACTAATTTGGCTGAGATTCCAAAGCAAAGCATCATTTGGTACAGTACGTTACAATCAATTCTGTCGTATGCTAGCTTGAAGTCAACAAAAATTTGGTAAACGTCTATGTTGAACTCCCAGCACTTTTCAGGTACCTGCTTGACTGTAAACAATTGGTCTATCGTCGATCTGCCTGCTCGAAAACCACCTTGATACTCCCCAATAAAACTATTGGTGTATGATTCGATTTTATTTTCTAAGATATCTGAAAATATTTTGTATGCCGTACAAAGTAGTACCTGTATAATTTTCGCACTGTAGCTTGCCACCTTTTTTGTGGATAGGGAATATAATTGATTGGCTCCACTCTTTTGGCATGTGTTCTTGCTGCCAAATGTGCTGGATGACTTGATGAATAGCTTGATGAACACTACTGCCACCATATTTGATGAGCTCCACTGGAATCTCATCGATGCCCGGGCTTTATTGTTCTTTTGGGCTTTGATAGCGGAACAAACTTCATCCACTGTTGGTGGGGTCAATGAACGCGCTCCGCAGTCATCTATAGGCTCCAATGTTCTGGAGCTGTGCGGAGGATTAAGGAGGTTCTTTAAATGTGAGGCCCATCTTTCCTTAATTTTGATTTCATCAGCGATTATATTGCCGATGTCATCTCGACAGAGCGTGATTTTGGGCTGATAACCACGTTTCAGACTTTTCACTACTTTGTATGCTTGCTAAACTTATACCTTTACTTCTCAATTGGTTCATACTATTGTCTTTAATCCTAATTATCTTCTTCGCTACTCTTCTGAGATTTTCATAGTGTTCTCTCTTCGTCCTGGTTTTCCTACCTATTTATTCTTTGTAAAGCTGATTCTTTTTGTCTAACGCATTCTGACACTCATCATCAAACCAATCATGCCTCTTGAGCCGGGTTTGATTTCTGCCACGGTCTAAATAGCCGCTTTTACTTCCATCCAGAGCTCGTTGCTCGTCTTTAACGATGCATCTGATAAAATGGGAGTCAGCTGGTTGTCGAGGATCTCCGTGAAGTTTTTAGCCACAGACGCCGTTTGGAGCCTTTCGATTTCATATTTTTGTAGCGGGCTGGTCTTCGCCGAATGTTCCTTTGACATACGACATCGATAGGTTAATTTGATCAAGTAATGATCTGAGTTACAATTGGCTCCTCGGTATGTACGGACGTCAAGTATGCTCGAGGCCCAACGTTGTTGGATCGCAACATGATCGATCTGGTTTTATATGTTGCCATCCGGTGATACCCAGGTCATTTTATGAATGCGTCGATGTGCGAAGCAAGTTGGACGTATGACTAGATTTCTGCTACATGCAAAGTCAATCAGGCACTCGCCGTTTTCATTTGTTTCATCGTGGAGGCTATATCCTCCTGCCGTTCCCTGATGAGATAGGCTGTTGCCAGCTTTTGCGTTGAAAGCGCCCAGAACTATTTTTGTGTCGACCAGTCTTTCCAGGTGATTGTAGAACGTTTCCTTCGTTTCTTCGTCTTTTTCTTCATCGTTATGGTAACCTTAAATTTTTTGTTGGCTAACCAAACTATGAAAATTTTAGAGGAATCGGAGGGTGCTTAATTAAGTTACGACGGATTAAATTTTCAATTGCAACAACAACAATACATGGCTAAATAGCAACATGTACTTCCAATCAACTCAGACTCTACGAGTTTGTTAGGATTTGGATGAAAGTTTCAGGAAAGATATATATCATTTATATCTTTGAGGATTGGTTCAACAGGTGATATTAGTAATTGTAAAACAAAATGATGACCATTTTAAATCAGAACGTTGAGTAAATTTGTGTTATTTTCCCCGACTTCAGCATATAAAGTATGGCTTATTAACTATTAATGAAAACGTACGTTTTAAAGTTAAAAGTTCACTTAACAAGAATACGTACATTTATAATTTTTCTTTTACCGTATACATTGGTTTTATGTGAAATAATGTAGAAAAACAAATGTATGAGTAGCTTACTTAGGGTAACGGCTAGAGTTATTGCTGCGTAATCTAAAGGTCCCTGGTTCAAACTCCGGTATTGGTAACAAGAATTTTTTTGAGTGATTCTTCAGATAAACTATAAGCCCATTCAGGTGTGATACGGACATACGGCCAAATCACGGTACTGACCATATCACCTTCTCGAATGCCAATAGACTCGATCAAAATAAAATCTCTAAGTGAAGGCCCGAACAAAGCAGCAATGCTAAAGCAAAAGTAAGGAAATGTTTGAACTGAGAGCCTACTTCAAACCTACTTAAATTGACTTCAGTCACTGGAAAGGGGCTCTAAATATTAACTCGTGTTAGCCCAAAGCCTACTCCAAACCAATAAATGTTACTTCGGTTACTCAAAAACAGGCTTGAAATTTTTACTTAGGTATCTTTGAAGAGCAGAGAGGCCATGCACGTGTTGGCACTAGCCTTTGTGTAGATAATTGCTTAGGAACAGACTCACGCTCATCGGGGATCTATCTTAATCGAATCTACGCCAACGTATTTCAGGGCCTCCAAAATTTTTACCAGGGTGGAGCCGTTTGTACGGGAGTCTCACCATAGCAGTTTTAAGGGTTTTGTAAAATAATAGTTTCGCGACCTGTCTGTCCGTCTGTCCGTCCGTCCGTCCATGTGTCACAGCACTTTTTCTCGCAAACAACTTAAGCTAGAAACATGCAGGTGTAAAGTGGTGCTCTCTTCAAAGTTCAACTAAAAAAAATTTATAAGGTATTTAAGGGGGGTCTCCCCATATAGGGGAGTGACCCCCCGAAAAAAAATTCATCAAAGGTAGCCGATATGGGTATCAAATGAAAGATCTTGATGAGAACTTTTCAAAACAGGTCTTAATTTGGCAAAGTTTGCTTTGAGGGGCGCACAGGGAGGGGAAATACACTAAAAATGTGTTTGTCCCACCCCTCGCGATTAGACACCTGTGATCCGAAAAATCTGAAAAAAATTATGGAAGTGGATGTTTATGAGTACAATAACAAAAAATACCTTAGAAGTCGAAATTCACTCAACTTTGTTAATAATAGTATGATCTTCGAATTTTACATTTTCCCTAATAAAATCGCATTGGTACCCTGAAAATGAACGAAATTCGACATTCATGTAGTCCTACTAAGGATTCTTAAAATTTGTAAGTTTGATGAAAATTGAATGATATGCACGGAAGTTATAGCCGTTTGAAATTTCTCCAATGACAACCACAATTACACTTGATTTTGGTCTTTTATGGACTTTCCATCCAATCAGTAACTTCAGTTTTGACTTGATCTTTTTGAAATTTTCCAATAAGGTCAATAACATTAATATTTTTGAGAATTCATGATTTCAATGATTTTTCTCGGTTTGCAACAAAATGGCGACCGTTGAAAGTAGAAAAACAATGGATTTTCTTTTGAACGTGCACATCTCTTTGATATATTTCTTGGTATTATTCATTGCTGGTGACTAAATTTCCGAGAAATTGGATACAAAACCCTTCTGACATGAGCAAAGGTCTGTTTACCCAACTTGTTAGTTATGCGACTGGGTCCAAAATATCATATTCACAAGCCCAAAACGTCAGTTTCAGTTCAATATTTTATTCTTAATCCAGAGATTATGAACAGTCCAGATGGTCCAGTAGGAATCTTACGGAAAGTTTTACTTCCCCGAATACGCAGGGATCATACTCCCCAAGGAATATTAGCTTCGAAAAATACTTGTGGCGACTTAAGCTTCATCTTTAATCTCTTTAACAGTATACGTATCAAAAAAATGTTCAAAAGTAATTGAAAGAAGTTTCGTTATATAAAAAAGCAGCTCCCAAAATTTTGTTACTAAAGGTGTTTAAATGGCGTATCAAATGAAAGTTCTTGATGCGACCTTTTCAAAACAAGTGTAAAAATGGCAGAGTTGAGAGTGAAGGATGCTGAAAGATTGGAAATTACCCCCCGCCCCCTTGTAGAAAAAATGTAGAACATATTTCTTTATTAGTATAATAACAACAAAAATCAAATCACCGATGTGATAAGGTGATATTTTTGGTAGCATAATTCACTAGTGCTGGCAATGCTGCAGTGGTCTAACTTACCAATTTTTAAGAGATGTATCATCTTTGTGAGCAACTTCATTTCACTAGCGTTTAAGGCCAATACTTCACGTTGATCGTGGAATTTTATATTACATTTTATAATTACCTACTAGTTATGAAATATATAAAAGAAGCAAGTTGGATATGTCAGAAGGGTTTTATACTCAACTTACAAAATGCAACCACCAGCAATGAATAAAACCAAGAAACATGTCAAATAAAACCAAGAAACATGTCAAATAGATCTATTGTTCACAATTTTCAACCAACAAAAATAACTCAAAAGCATTATGTCATCGATCTGAAATGAAAATTTTAAGAAGATCAAAGTCCATAAAATACCAAAATAGTGTATTATATTTGTTGTAATTGAAGAAATTACAAATGGATATAACTTCCGTGAATATAATACGAATTTCTTCAAACTTACAGCGTATTAAGATCTTGTGTAAAGCTACTTAAAAATCGAATTTGGTTGGGTTTGAAGGCATCCATACGACTTTATTGGAGACAATGTGAAATTCGAAGATCATACTCTTATTAAGAAAGTTGAACGAATTTTGACTTCGAAGGTATTTGTTATAGTTGTACTCATAAATATCCCCCTTGACAATTGTTTTCTGATTTTTTAAATCACAAGTGTCCAATCACGAGGGAGGAAACACAGTTTTTGTGCCCCAATGAAGCAAAGACTGTCAGTTCAACGATTGTTTTGAAAAGCTCTCATAAAGGCCTTTCATTTGATACTCATATCGGCTGCCTTTGATGACACTTTTTTGAGGGCCCACTCCTCCGTACCGTAATCATCGATTTATGGCGAAAAGTTCGTACTTTCCTCTTCCCCTGCCCCCATGGTACTGATACGCTAATTTTAAGACCTGTTTTGAAAAGACCTCATCGAGACCTTTCCAACGATACGATTCCAAAATAAATGTTTAAGGGTCATCCCCCTATATGGGGAGGTCCCTTAAAACCCTTTGAAAAATTTGCCCATCCCAAATCTCTCAAGAAGTCGCCACTTCTGACCTTTCCACAAAGTTTTGTTGCTGTAGCTTCTATAATTTCGGAGAAAAAATGCCGTGACATACAGACGGACGGACGGACAGACGGACACAGGTCGTGATTGCAATAGGGTTTTGTATTTTAGTACAATACCCTAAAAAACTATTTGGATAAGAGGTGTAGTCCGGTCATTTTAGACATAAAAATAGTGATCAAATAAAGAAAATTCCGACAGAGCCAAATCTTCGTAGAGACCTTAGGTTTACCACAAGGAATAAAGTGTCAAAAGTCCCCATCAGTCCCATGTGAGCTTAGGGACTTATTCGGGGCCCAAGGTCAAAATTTTAGGTTTTTTGAATTTTTCTCGAAAACGGTAAGTTTTATCGAAAAAGTACCTCAGAACAAAGTTGTAGATCTTAAAATTTTCTATAAAAATGGTCCCCATAATTTTTTCTCTAAGACCCACTATTTCCCAGATATTGCGCTTGTAAGAATCACGTTCTACATAATATGCACACATTTCCACATCACCTGTGAGGTAGTGTACTCGGCGCGTTTTTTTTAACGTGGTATCCCCGGTAGGCCTATTCCACGAACCTTTATGACGTTATTTTCAGGAACAATAATTATTTAATAGTATGAAGATTATTGATATGGGTTACTGAGTTTAACTGTCGTTCTAACTTTTTTTTATTACTTTAATCTGACTCATACTCTTCATATTCAACTTCAGCAATCATGTTTTCTTCAATTTCTTCTTGTTCTTCTTCTTCTCCTTCCTGTTGATGAACGCTTAGAAATTGTACAAATGAAGATGAATCAGTTGTCTCTTCATCAAAATCACATGAATCTTCCTCTCTTGTATTTAATTGAAGATTTGAGCAAGAGACACCTTGGCAATTGGTACACGCTGGAGAACACTGCAACCCTACTTTTTTACAGCCACATTTGGCACTACAACCTTTCTTGCAATTGCAAAAAATAGTGTTAAGAAGTTTTTTTGGAGCAGGGGGCAGTAAAGTTCGAATCGGTTCCAAAGTATTATTTATCAATTTCCAACCCCAGTCTTCAGGGTTCAGTTCATTGCCTTGCCATGTCTGGACTTGATAGTATACTCGAAACAAATGTTGAGTAGCAGATGCCGATGTTGGAGGAAGACAAGATAGCTGTACTTGCTTTTTGTTTCGTGTATTTTTTACAAATGTTAAATATCTGTACGTATCTATGCAATCAATTTTTTTTTGGAGCTCCATAAACCGCAAGAAGAAACCGAATTCCTTTAGTAATTAGTATTTAAGGTGACGAGTTAATTTCTGTAAATACTTTTGCGCAGTCAATCAAATCATTTTTTTCAAATAATTTTAATACTGAATTTTTGCCCCTTCTAAACATTGCTGACGTAGTATCGCATCCGGTTATCGCGTGTAAAAATAAAATAAAGTTTTGGCAATTTGGATAAGCTGATAAACTTTTAGAAGAATATATTTCTGTCCGTTGCTGCGCCTTCCCAGGCTTTAAAAAGTAAATGATTTTATTAGATGGAGTCTTTGCAGTGAGTAGTACTAATAAATCAACATCTTCACCCACTACAATAGTTGTATTTCTTGCATTAAATTGTTCTATTGCTGTTTCAATTATGAGGACATCGGCGTCATTCGGAACTTGTTTCACGGCAATATTTTCAGCTGTTAATTTGTTACTCAACATAGAAATAAAACGAGATTTATTATTAATGTTTGCAAAAAAATGTTGTTGATCAACTGGAACTGGAAAAGCTGGATTCACTTATTCGCGCTCTAGTATGAGGTGGACTTACTTTTGAAGTACTGGCCTGTTCTTCTTCACGTTGTCTTTTTGATGCAGAGATTGAAGTTTTCCGGGTGTATGATTTTCTGCAATCCACGTGAATTATAACGGACTTTTGGCTTCTTAAATAATCAGCAAACTCATCACTTCTCGCGACACTTGCATCGATTAAAGTTGGCATTCTACGACTGACCACAACAGTTTTATCTTCAGTCAGTTTATTACAAATAAAGCAAAATTGTGACATTTTTTTTAAATATTAATCAGCACTTACTTCAATAGTAGACAATTGTAATAAATACGTATAGTCACTCGAACTGCTCATTCAACACTAAAAGAAGCAGGTATACGTGAACGACACCACATGGACAAAAGAATAGGCAGATGTTTTTCAAGGCCAGATGTTATTCAAGTAGAGGGGATTCGGTAAGGGACCGGCGGTCATTTTAGAGTAAATTTTCTTAGAATAGTATAATGTATACATAAAAGAGACACGAGTAGGCATTTTTGCTTGCTTGAGTACCTAAATATGTATACACGTGGCATATGTGTGCATACTATGTAGAACATGATTCTTACAAGCGCAATATCTGGGAAATAGTGAGTCTTAGAGAAAAAATCACGGGACCATTTTTATAGAGAGATCTACAAGAGATCTACAACTTTGCTCTGAGGTACTTTTTCGATAAAACTTACCGTTTTCGAGGTAAATTCAAAAAACCTAAAATTTTGACCTTGGGCCCCGAATAAGTCCCTAAGCTCATGGGGACTTTTGACACTTTATTCCTTGTGGTAAACCTAAGGTCTCTACGAAGATTTGGCTCTGTCGGAATTTTCTTTATTTCAATTGTCTAAAATGACCGGACTAGTGTGCATATATGGTTTTTATAGAGAATGCCTACTTCTAAGCTCGGGATGAGTAGTCTGTGTGGACGCCGAAAGTCCCAGGTTCAAATCTCGTTGGGAGCAACGTGATTTATTTCAAGGGATTTTTCGGACAGACTATGAGTGTTCACTCAGTGGTGATATGTTCTGAATTAATCAGATCATATCATAGCTGAGCAGGCACACGGGAGCTTGGCACTGACCAAACCAACTTTCGAACAAATCAATACGGTCATGAAAAATGAGATACTCTAACTATCTCTAAGCAAAGGCCCGAGAGGGGCTGTAGTGCTACAAAGAAGAAGCTCGGGATGAATTAAGTTTGCTTTTAATTTATTACGTATTGATGTTTTAGGAGTAGAATGTTTGATTTGTCAAGACTAACATTCAGGAGGCAGAACATTACAAAACAGATTATCTTCCCAAAATTATCTTGAAAATAGTGCAACACATCTTCAGTAAATTATAGGTCCATCTGGTAAGTTTTAGAGGAATATTTACAAGGACAAATTTAGCTGTTCTGTTACCATATACTGCTCCAACATCCCACGCTTACTTTCATATGGAAATTCCTTTTGTTTTTCTTCTACTTTACAAATAGATTCTCTTCATTTGCTCTCCATTCTGAGGGAAATCAACTTACATCATTCTTTAATTGCCACTTTTCCAGTGAATTGTTTCGCGTTGAGATCAAAGAAATTCTATCCACATGCTGTTTGCTATTTTCTGCCATTTTCAATACCAACCAATTTGCCAGATAAACGAAGACACAGTCAATCAGTCTCCAGACTTGCCTCCGTCGATCCTGTTCGGAAATCTGAAAATTTACACGTGCGCCAAAATTAACGAAGTGTTTCTTTTTGTGAGCGAATAATTTACGTATGATGGGTTTCGATATGCGAGATTGGATGCAAGCTGCCGAAAAGTAGTTCATTGAAATAAGGGCTACTTTGTTTGCTTGGGGAAAACTCCGAGGAATTTCGAAATCAGACCAAGGATTCATACCAATTACATGGAGCGCTGAATCACTTTGAATGTTCACTTTGGATGCTTGCTTATTTGTTCACTGGAATTCGACGATGCATGTCTAATTTTGTGCAAAGAAATTATATGTGCTTGTTGAGTTGGAAGTTTCTTTTAAGGAAACTTGATATCACTGAATCGTAAAACAACGTTCGTTCCTTCCACTGTAAGTAGAATTTTGTGATATTCTCCACAGAAAAATGTTCTTCACTATGTTGAACATACAAGCACTTGACGTAAGGGAAGTTTAGCAGGTGCACACCCGATTTACTGTCGTTTTCCTTTGAAAGATGGAACTCAATTCAAAACTGTCATTAATGGTTAATTGGATATTCTCAAACTCAAAGGTTTCATCATTTTATTGAAACAATCCCCATCATGACCCTCTACTGTACAAGCTTATCATCGTGCATTAGTTCAAGGACCAAAAATCTCTCACTCCCTTCTGTGCTCCTTGTAACGGGTTAGTTCAATTAATTTATCGCTCTCATAATCTATTCAAGGGTAAAAAGAGGACCATAAAAATTAATTGCTATCTAAGAAGTAACTAAACAATGAGGACCGGCAGGGATACTAGATGGACTTGGATTTGGTACAAGTCTCAATCCTCTCCTTTGAGGCAATTTTAGCGAATGCAATCTTTGTGCTGGGTCGGGTCGAATAAAGAAATGAGCCAGAGGGAAAGGTCCATAATATCGACGTGTTAATGAGTCAGTAATTAAGTCGTTAAGTAACATTTAGTCATCTAGATTGAAATAATTTTGAATTGATTAAGGTTAGCTACGGAAACAGCTATTTAGAGCATAATATTATCAAAAACTTTGAAACTTAAACAAACTATCGGTTACTAGTGGAAAGACCTTGGAACAGTTGTTAGTTTAGGTAATGATATTTCAACCAAACAAAAAACTACCAGGAATCAAGTTATATTTTTCTTCTTGATTATTAGGAAAAAAATTTCGAAAAGATAATGTTATGCGTTGCGTTTTCTAATCTTGAACAAGAATTGGCGATATCATAGGCTTTAATATTTCTGCCATTTTTGACACAATGTTTAATTTCAATTGACCAGATTTGTCGAATTATTCTTATAACCTTTACTTTTAAGGTATTTATACAAAGTGGCACAAAATTAATCATCTAATTTTGTTTTTGAATAACTGTTTTATTAAATAAACAAGTTGAAGTAGCAGGAGAGTTGCCCTGTCGAAAGGTTTTGTAAACGATCAAGCAATATATCCTGCATATCAAAACTTGACTAATATACAGATTCCATAAATTGAGTTCGAAAAGTTATTATGCTTCTAAATTCGCCGCCATTTTTTTTCAAGTGTTTTTTGACCCCGTCGCTTCGTTAGTCATAATAACACATCAATATTATGAACCATTTCTGAAATTTATTCAAAATACCTACATATTTGTAGTGTCTCAGTCCGTTGCAAGCATGATCTCCCTAGTATCATGTGTTAATGTTGTTGTAATTGTTAAATATTCTATCAGCTTTAACTTAGCTGTTTATTGCTCAGTTACGGCGAAATTTTCAGAATACGTACATACTTTCAAAAAATTTTAATTGTAGCTGTTTTGAGTCGTGGCTATTTTGCCTCATCTATTTGTCGCCCAGCTTTGGCCCTATGCCAAAATTCTGTTGTCTCAGTTCTTGTACTGAGACAACGCCGCGATGAATTATATAAACAAACAAGTGAAAAAGAACTTTGGCCCAATGCCGAAGTCTCGTTGCCTCAGTCCTTGTACTGAGACAATCACACGTATTAAATTAAATTGAAATTTAGCCGATACTTGTATCAGCTAATTCTGTGTAGTTAAAATAAAACGCCTTGTTTCTCCTGATGGTCAAACTTGACTGACTTTATTTCATTCAATCACTTCGCTTATATCTATTTCACAATTATTTTGCTCATATGCAAATTGCTAAGCTCACCTGAATGTGGTTCCCATAAATTTGCAAGCGCAACACAATTCATGTATCTTACAGACAAACAGATCACGTTGCGCTCGCTGTGGAAATCTTTTCTTCAACGCGCACAAGATAAATGTAAGTATTTCATGCGCGCCAGACAAAACAAGCATCATCTTACATGCACATTCCAGTGAGCTTAGATGATAGCTTCAATTGCAATGCAATTATGATGGTGAGAATTAGATGCGTTGAGAAAATTTAATAGATAAGAATTCATGCTTGATTTACAATGAGCTGATTTTACAATTTATTAAAGAGTATTATGAAATTATTAATAATTAAGAAGCTGTTCTCGTGCATCCTCCCCTGAGTTGAACAGTCCGTTCAACCTTAAGCTTGGCTCACCGGCAGGCTGTGGAATCTTGGTCGGGAATAGGCCGTTGCTCTCGAGAGATGCGTTGATAATTCCGCCATTTAAAAATAAAGTAAATTGCCAATGAAATAATTAAAGCGGGGCTGAGATATCCAATCGTGTATTTATGAATATCATGATTGTCCAGTTCATCAAAATCAATGGATTCTTGATTGTGTAATTGTCGCTTTAGCTCTTCTAGCTCTGAGGCGTAGGCTTGGTGGTTCTGCGAGGATTTGTTGAGTGAATAGTTGACTGTTTTGATGTTCATGGTGGGAAAATGCACTCGTATATAAGAAGTAGGTACTAAGTTCATTTGTGTACATTTGATGGCCCTGAATGGTAACCGTGTCGGATTTGAGTGTACAATCTGAGTCCATTTTGATAATACCGGAGCACTCCAAAGTTGGAGTTGAGGGCTTACCACCGCAGACGACATGAGCCAATGTAAGATTGGTCAATGCATAAATATACTCATTCAAAAAGAGGATTTGGCTCCACAAGGCTGAATTTTCGAGTTCCATTATGTTGCATCCGACTGGAGATGGAATATTCTTCAAGAGCATGACTTCACAAGTGCTGATGTTTGCTTCCTTATGGTACAGTGGGTGAGCTTGTTGACACATGTGAATAGATGGTTCCATCTGGATGCATGTTATGCATTCTTCTTCTGTGAGTGGATAATACGAATCACGGTGTTGACTGATAATCAAGTATCGGGCGCGAGGAATCATCGCTATTAGTCGGTAATGTCTTGCGACAGGTATGGGATAAAGTTTAAAGAGATCGAAGGTAATTGTGTTGACGAGTGGGATCTTGAATTCAAATATAACGAAGTCTTCGATTAGTCTGGCGCTGATTGATGCTACCCTGAACAGCCTTAAGAAGTTGTTGTTAGCTGCTGGAAAACGCAGCGTATCAGGGAGATGCTCTTTGATGTTAGATATCGCTACGCTCAATTGCTTCTGCGACAGCAATAATGGGTTGAAATTTTCGTGTTGGGTATCAGTGATGATACTTACTATGGAGGCCTGAATTCGTTGCAAATTGATGGTAATTAGCGTCATTTGAAACGAAAACATCGTGATGAGATTGGTCACCTTACCTTGGTTGCCTTCCTGATTGGGGCCTCTTACAATGTTGGTTAATCGATTTAGCTCTTCCTCAACTACCTTGAACCTTTGTTGGACAGTTTCTTCCTTTCGCTTGATGATGTTCAACGTAGAATCGATGAAGGATGCTTGATTCTTCAATAAGGAGTACAAATTTTCTTGATTTCCTCTTACCTCTTTGATCGTCTGAGTCATCTGGTTAGCATATTCTTCATCCAGAACACCAAACAACGATTTTGCTTCACTACCAATAATGTTGAAGGCTCCTCTTATGGTTTGAACTTTGAGCAATCGATTGATGTTTGTTAGTTCATTTTGAAAATGTATGAAGTGGTCCCTCAGCATGACGCAACTGGTCATAAATGTTCCCTGCTCACAAAGCTGTCGTAACATCTTCGATCCGTTTTCTAACGTTGTAAGTTCGGTCCAATATGGCCCTAAATCATAGTAGATTACGAGCTTCCATTCACTTGTCAATAAATATGCATTACCTAATGATTGGAAATGCAGTTCTGGATGGGGTCCAAATGTTGACACTTTAACGGGTTCTGTGTTTACACAGGGTATTATCAGACAGGCCAAAAGTAGTGAGACAATTGACGTCTCCTTTTTCCGTTTTTTGGGTGGATCTTTGGAGCCCCAGGTTTCTGGGTCCTCTTCGATGGATGATCGCCTCTTAGATTCAGGTATATCTTTCGTGGATGCGCCTTCTTCACAGTGTGTGTCTTCACCGAGTGGCAGTGGAACAAGTCAATGTATGACTATCTTTATAACACCTGAAGAAATCTTTACGTCGGCCACTCGCACGAAACCATCATTGCCCTTATAAATTTTTGTGATTCATCCCAGTGGCCACTTCATTACTGGTATTCTGTCCTCCTGGATGATTACAAACATACCCGGTTGAACATTCTGGCAGTTCTGTTTCCACTTAGAGCGATATTGCAATTGATTCAGGTATTCTTCTGACCAGCGTCTCCAGAATTCCTGCTTAATATGGCTTACAAGTTTCCATCTCGTAAGTAATCCGCCTTTAACTGGTTCTGCCGTGGCATCTACGATAGCTATTGGAGGCTCTCCGATGAGAAAATGGCCTGGCGTCAGTGCTGAGAGATCATTAGGATCTTTTGATAGTAGTGTTAATGGTCTTGAATTGGGGATGGCTTCGATTTCCCCCACCAGAGTTTGTAGCTCTTCATATGTCAAAGTTGCTGATGAAGCTCCTTGGTGTAGCAAATATTTCGCTTATTTAACTGCTGCCTCCCACAAACCACCGAAATGGGGCGCACGAGGTGGTATAAAGTGGAAATCTATATTTCGGATATTGCATACGGCGGCTATTTTCTCTTGAGATTTTTTGGAATGTAAGGACGTAGCTAATTCCTTTAGCTGATTATGGGTTCCTACGAAATTGGTTGCATTGTTGCAGTAGAGGTTTCTACAGTGGCCTCGTCTGCCGATGAATCGTTTAAGGGAGCCGATGAATGCTTCGGTACTAAGATCGCCCACCAGCTCTAAATTTACTGCCTTAGTGGCAAAACAACAAAATATGGCAATGTACCCCTTTTGCGGGCGCGTTTCTCGTCCACGGTAATGAATCATCATCGGCCCCGAGAAGTCTATTCCAAAATTAAAAAACGGCCGCACAGGCTGTACACGTGTTGATGGTAGGTTTCCCATGACCTAAGAAAGCAGCTGCGGGTTCGCTCGAGTGGATCGTATGTATCGCTGTACAATGAATCGTGCCAATGATTTTCGTTTTATTGGCCAGAAACGTTGTCGTGTGATCGCAAGTAGTGCCTGTGGCCCAAGATGGCAGTTGTCTTGGTGAATTTGGGCTATCAGCAGTTTATTCAGTGGATGCCTGTAGGGTAGCAGTATCGGATGTTTTGCATCGAATGATAGGCTTGATGTCTCTAGTCTTCCCCCTACGCGTAGTATCGCCGTTTCGTCGATAAAAGGGATTAGATCAGTTAAGAGACTGTCCTTTTTGAGACTCTTTCAATGACTCAAATCCTGTATCTCACCACGAAATTCATCCTGCTGAATATATTCAACGATAACCTCCAGTGCTCGGGATAATTCCTGACTTGTGAGTGATCGTGCCACCACTGTATCGGATCGCAAACTTTTGCTAATGCGCTTGGTAAATAAATTTTTTAAAGGAGTTACCATCTTGAATATTGTCAATAAATTTAGCGGTTGTAACAATCGTTGCCGCAATAGTTATTTTTGCCTTCCTCTTCCCTAGGTCACATGATGGTCTCTTCGTATATTCTGTTGGCCATAGTATTTCACCTCCATGCAAGAAGGGAGGTCCGTATAACTAAATGTTAAAGCCAGTGAATTCCGCTGGCGTGATTCCTCGTGAAAGGATGTCAGCTGGGTTGCTTTTCGACTCAACATGCCACCATTGACTTGGTATTGAAAGCGATTGAATTGCTGATACTCTATTTGCAACAAACGTGTTGTAAGATGACGCAGTGGCATTGATCCATCCGAGAACAATTTTGGAGTTACTGCAGAAAAAATTTACCACCTCATTTATATGTAGAGCGGTCTTGACTCTGTGGGCCAGCTCTGCTCCTCATTTGGCTGCATACACTTCCAAGCGAGGAATGGTTACGTTGCGAATAGGAGCTACTCGAGATTTAGCGTATAAAAGGCGTACAATAATTCTACCGTCTGTCAAGGTAGCTCGAGTGTAGGCTGCTGCTCCATACGCTCTTTCTGAAGCGTCACAGAATATGTGTAACTGCGTTCGCTTGAGGACTTCCTTTGCAAAAACATGTCTAGGGAATTGTGCCTCTGCAACGCTAGTAAACTTTTGCGGAAGCTGTACCATCTGGTGAACATCTGTTCTGGTAAGGCTGCATCCCAGTCCAGCTCCAATTGCCATATGTCTTGTAGGAACAATTTGGCCGTGACGATGACAGGTCCACTGATACCTAGTGGATCAAACATTCTGGCAATATCAGAGGATATCGTCCTTTTTGTGATTTTGTTATTTTTTGGATCGAGATTAATCCTTATTTAAAAATCGTCGATCTTAGGGAGCCATGTTAGGCCGAGAGTTTTGATGCAATCCTCAGTGTGACTGTTAAAGTCCAGCTGCACCTCTTTGTCGTCAGGTGCGATATTGTGTAGCAGGCGAGTGTCACTGGCACACCATTCACGGAGCTTCATCCTTGCACTTAATATGAGTTTGGTCAATTCATCTTGTGCCTAAACCGCTTCTGACAGGAGATTTGATCCTGTCATGACATCATCCATATAGAAATCTCATTGCAGGATGTTGTCACCAAGTAGATACTGCTGAATTTCCTCTTGAGCGAGCCGTTGGAGGCATTTGGTTGCCAAATATTGAGCACTCGTCGTTCCATATGTTACGGTGTTCAACTGATAGTACTGTAGTGGTCGATTCGAATCATTCCTCTAGATCAACAGTTGGTATTTACGGTCGTCAGGATGCAGCAGAACCTGCTGATACATCTTTTCAATATCGGCTATGAAAATTTAACGATGCAGTCGGAAACGAAGCCTAACTGAAAATAACTCGTCTTGAACAGTTAGCCCAGTGTGCAGGATATCGTTTAACGAGACATTTGTAGACGTTTTGCAGGAAGCATCGAATACTACTCTGAGCTTAGTAGTGCTGCTATCTGGTTTCAGGACATAATGATGAGGCAGGTAATATAGTGGACGTTCACGCGACTGAGGCGTTATCTCCTGCATATGTTCAAGGTTGATGTATTTGTTCATAAACTCCTGGTACTGACGCTTCAGCTCTAGATCCCGTTGAAGCCTCCGTTCTATACCAAAGAATCTGCGAGTGGCGATATCCCTTGATTCGCCTAGATGTTCAGGGTCATCATTAAAAGGAAGTCTCACCAGGAATCGGCCATCACGTGTTCTTTGTGTCGCCTGGCAAAAATATGTTTCACATAATTTCTCGGCAGAAGTATACTGTGGTTTGTCCTCCACTACTTCCTCCAGCTTCCAAAACCTTTCGATTGCGTAGTTTAACTGTTGATCTTCTGCAAGGACTCCACACGTAACAAAAGAAGATTGGTCTGTGCCAACTTTGCCGGCCACTATCCAGCCATGAAGCGTATTTTGCAGAACTGGGAGTTCGCTGCCTAGTTTTATTTGACCGATTGATAGAATATCGTAGAAATGTTCGGCACTTAATAAAAGATCGACGCGTTCTGTATTATGGAAATCAGGATCAGCAAGCTCCAGGTTCCTCGGTATAGGCCACTGAGATATGTTTCATTTTATAGATGGTTGAGGAGATATTATCTTCTCCAATATATATGCTTCTAAACGCGTGGTATATCCGTTCAACGTTGACTACAGTGCAACGTTCACTCTTTTTTGAGCCCCTTCCACTGATCCGCCTTTTCAATAAGGGTCGAGTGGTTACATGATGCAAGACCTAGCTTCTTTACTACTCGATTAGTTATAAGGCTGATTTGGGAACCCGGATCCAGTACTGCTTGGCATTCCATTGTTTTTCCGTTGCTACCACTCAGCTTAACAACGGCGGTACTTAAAAGGACATATTTCATTTTTCCTTGATAACTAAGCGTGGTCAAGGAGAGTGCCAAGCCATCTTGTTTGGTGGTTGCCTTTGAGTCTTCTAGCGATGCCCTTGATTGTTTTGGAGCAGAGGTTGTTCCTAGGTGCAGCAAGCCATTGTGTTTCTTGGAACACTCATTACAACCTCGTGATGTACAGTTCACCGATTTATGTCCCTCTCGAAGGCAGTTGACGCACATACTTTTGCCTTGAATAATTTTCAACCTCTTTGAAGGAGTAGAAAGTCTGGGCAAAGTAGACTGGATGAGATTGATTGCATACCGGACATGATGACATTGTTACGGCCGCACTGGTTGATTTTAAGTTTTTCTTACGGGGCTCTTCACGGTTCTTTGATTGATTGCCAAGTGCCTCTAATGCTTGGAAACGTATTTCTGAAAATGCTAAGAACTCCTTCAATATCTGAAGCTTGCGTGGGTTGGCCAGCGATTGTTCATATTGAGTGTGCGTGATGGTATCGAGCTTTCTGATAACGATATGAAGAAGCAAGGAATCCCAATTTTGTGTAGCCACATTGATGTTCTCAAGACCTCTTATGCATTCGACCGTTGTATCGTGCAACGATCTCACTGCTGCTGCTGAGGGCCTATCACCTGTGATGGATGGTTGAGCCACCAGCTTGTTAAGGAGGGCTGTAACCAATAAGCGTCCATTTTCATATCGTTCGTTGAGAGTCTTCTATGCAGACTCGTAGTCGTCTTCAGAAGGCGCAAAGTTTTGAACGAGTTTCGCCGCTTCTCCGGTGAGATCGGCAATTAGGTACCACATTTTTTAACACGTGGATAGTAGTTGATTATGAATCATTTCACAAAACAGATCGTGAAATTGTCGCCACTGGAGATAGTCACCGTCAAACTTAAGTAGATTGATTTTTGGCAGTTGCAAACTAGATGCTGTCGCTGGAGATTTTGGCTGTGTGGATGCCCCATTAATTGCGTCAAGTTCACTTTCCAATCGTATAAGCCAGTCTTGAGACAATTCTTCCAAGGTATCGTGTTGACTTGGTTCAAATCCATATTTTTCTGGCACTGTGCCAATCTCGTACATCATTTGTCGATACTCCTCCAGTTGTGACCAGTAACGATTGATTGAAGCAATTTTCAATTTATAAAATTGCCGGGTTTGACCTTTAGCTTCACCAAGTCGAGAAAGGAATCATCGCAATGAATCTGCCAAGACGTTATACCGTCACACTTGTTTGATGACCTCAGATGATGTCTCGATTGTTGACGTACCCGAATCATCTATGCTGCTTTTGCCGGTAACCTCTGCTTGAACATTCTGTTCTGCATACCTCAATGCCAGCATTTTATCCTTAAAATATGCTTGAAAGTTCTGGTAGTTGGTTTCGGTTGTCTCATGCAAACCACTTAAAAAGTAGTCATGAGTCGGCTATACATCTTTCAACGAGCGAATCTTTGCATCCACTTCTTCGAATGCATCCCATTTGGATTCGAGACGTCGGAGTCGCTCCTTGTAGTACTCAGCCCTTTGTTTACGACTCGTGGGATCCTTTTTATAGTTTGCGATGATCGCGTCAATATCCGCTGCTAGAAGTCTTTGCCGCTCAGCCAAACTGTCCATTCCTGCGTTTTCGTGGTCTGGATCACGTCGGGGTCACCAATGTTTTGAGTCGTGGTTATTTTGCCTCGGCTATTTGTCGCTAAGCTTTGGCCCTGCGCCGAAATTCTGTTGTCTCAGTTCTTGTACTGAGACAACGCCGCGATGAATTATATAAATAAACAAGCGAAAAAGAACTTTGGCCAAATGCCGAAGTCTCGTTGCCTCAGTGCTTGTACTGAGACAATCACACGTATTAAATTAAATTGAAATTTGGCCGATGCTTGTATCAGCTAATTCTGTGTAGTTAAAATAAAACGCCTTGTTTCTCCTGATGGTCAAACTTGACTGACTTTATTTCATTCAATCACTTCGCCTATATCTATTTCACAATTATTTTGCTCATATGCAAATTGCTAAGCTCACCTGAATGTGGTTCCCACAAATTTGCAAGTGCAACACAATTCATGTATCTTACAGACAAATAGATCACGTTTCGCTCGCTGTGGGAATCTTTTCTTCAACGCGCACAAGATAAATGTAAGCATTTCATGCGCGCCAGATAAAACAAGCATCATCTTACAAGCACATTCCAGTGAGCTTAGATGATAGCTTCAATTGCAATGCAATTATGATGGTGAGAATTAGATGCGTTGAGAAAATTTAATAGATAGGAATTTATGCTTGATATTTAAGTGCACAAGGAGCTGATTTTACAATTTATTAAAGAGTATTATGAAATTATTAATAATTAGGAAGCTGTTCTTGTACAGTAGCTTTTTGGAAATTTAAGGGTCCCGTTTTCATTTTATAGACCAAAATATAACGTTTATAAAATGTACAAAATTGATCGAATTTTAGCCTCTGAGGTATTTGTTTAACCCTTTCAGTACCAAATTATGATAACCTTGGGAAAAAAATCTTTTTGTTTGAAATCTAGTGAATATGTTTTTTTTGTAATTATTGAAAACTACTGTATTCCAATATATGTTACGGTTACTGATATTCAAGGTTGTACATTATAGTGTAGAAAGACATGTTACCGAAATTTAAATTTGTCAAAATAAATTACAAAAGAACTCAAAGTCCAATAAAAAAGATCAAAAGAAAAACGATTTGCAATAAACAGGTTTTTATATTAGTACCAAATTATTTTGCATGTTAGATGAAGAAATAAAAACAAAACAAATTTTAAAAATGAAACTCAACAAAACAATTTCTTTCTTTCTTCAAACACAAATGCACATTGCATTTTGTACAAAAGCAATGAGTTCTTCCATCGCACCCCTTGTTTTTACATCTGGTGGCCTCTTTATTTTTGTCCATATCTGAGAAATGACTGTAATGGTCCTTTGCTACCATTATCATGGGTTGAACCTCTATTGCTAGTGAGGAAGAAGGTGACGGTGGAGGTTTAGTGGAGGGGGAACACTCAGCGAATAAAGGCCGTCAACGTTTTCTTTGAACGATCATTCCTGACTTTAGCAGAACTTCAACTCTGTCTAAAATGAAGCGGGTCAAGTCGACGCTTCGGTTCGTCTTGATATTTCTTGCAGTACATCAGCCAGCTATTGATAAGCGCCAGATAAACTGCATGAAATATCATGTGTAGTGTCCATTTTTGAGGTTGCGAAAAAATCCGATATAATGCAATAAAAAAATCTAGCTTTTCAACTCCTCCCATGGGCGTATTATATTTTTTATTATTTCTGGATGGCTGATTTCGCCATATTGTTTGGTTTTTTTGTTCCAACTCTTACAAAAATCGGGTTTTCTTTTGCCTACGAAATTTGAGGCCATTGACACAACTTTGTTGTCTATCCATTTAGTTACAACAACGTCCTGTTCTTTATTAACAAATTATTTGGAATAGCCTCTTGCTTCCTACTTCAGTAGAGAACCTTCATTCTTATTCCTTTTCCTGAAAATCAGTCCATTCCTATTGAGCACGCAGCCTAAATTTGATTCTCCTTCAATAACCGCAAAAGATAATAAGACGAAAAATAATTATCAAAATATAACATGTGACCAGAGGCTTGCAGTCTTTTGCTTAATTGAACCACAATCGCAGTACTTTGACGTAGTTTACTCACATATGCTGGATTGATTTTGGTTGTTGCTCCCTGGTACAGCAAGAAATCCAACATCCACTCAAAACGAACAATTTGAATCCCCAAGGATTTGGCTTTCCCTTCATATATCAGTTACAATGATGACGCCTCTTGAATGGAACAATTTGCTCGTCTATAAAAACGCATTGATTGACTGATGTAATTTCCATGCACCTTTTCCTAATAGCTTCGTAAATGGGCCTAACTTTTAATAATTTGTCTGTATTGCCATCAGGAATTTGTAAATTACTAAGCAGATGCAAATAGCTTCGTAAACTGAAAAATCTGTTCACGGACATTGTTTTTTTGACCAATGGAATGCCAACAGAGCTGTCTCAATACATCTGTACTCTTGGATATTGTAGATTACCCATTAGAATGTGGAGGCCAATAAATTTTTACTTTCTTTGGGGTTGGTAGCCATAAAATTGGAGCCACTCTGGATCGCATAAATATTCATCATTTCTGACATTGTATCAAGTAATTTTTCGGGAATATACTCGTGAAAATATTTCGATGTGCTCATAGCACCAATATCTTCACCGACAGTAAGTGGCGGACTCCAAAATATTTGTGGCTGAATAATGTTGATCATTTTATTCTATTTGGGTTTTTCTTTACTTAGATGTGGATGGCACTACCTCTTCCAGTTCCAGTATAGATTCCTCTCTAGCTTCATTATCTGATTTGCAAAAAACTTTATTAAATTTTTGATGAGTTAATTCACTGCAAATAATTTAGATCTAACAACCATAGCTTAAATCAACTCGGTACGTTAAGTAGTTTTCGAGATCTACTACATTTTTTAACGAAAACATACTATTTTGTTCGAATTTAATAACTTATGCAACAAGCTTTTTGCAAAATGTAATGAGTTGATTCGATAGCCAAAGGTTCATTCCAACTTTTCGCTGAAAAATTTTTGCAAATATTCGTAACGTTTCTGAGGTGGACGGCTGTAAAGTTTACCCAAATTTTCAGTTTCACTGGGGGCTGCGCCTTAAGTGGCCTCACAATTTAGGCGTCTGAACAAATCAAATCAGCTGACTAAAATTAATTCTGTATTAATAGCTTCATAATTAGCTTTAAAAAAGTTAAATATTTGAGTAGCATGACGTTTGTTAAATTTATTTTCATCGCCTATAAGATCTATAGATAAAGGAGGATGATGCCAGCCAGGAGGAACATACGGATGTAGGGCTTAAAATACAGATAAGCAGCTGACTGGAACATTTGAAAGAACAAGGTCAAGAGGACGACCATTAGGATTGCGGACATGATTAAATTGAAAAAAGGAGCAATGAGATAGGAAAGATGACAAGGTAATAGGAAAAGGATCAACTAATGAGATAGAAGGAGTAGGATCATTCTTTCACTCTTTGTATGGTAATTTAAATTCCAACAAACCAATATTTTGGCGTGAGCGTGTCGCAAAACTAGATAAGAGGATCAGGAGCGGCGCAAGGCCTAAAATTTATGTGGGTAAGATAAGCTCTGCGAAGCCCTACAATGACACGATCGGAAGAATATCATGGAGATCGAACAATTTAAACATCTTTTTTTATTCGTACAAAAGCACACATTTTAAATTTAACATACCGTGACGGACAAAAGTCTACGACAATTCCTTATATTGAGATACCGGTTAATTGGAAGCTTTAATCAAAAATCCATTGAAGTACATTTTTCAGTAACGTAAACATATTTATAAAAAAATAAAGATAAAAATTTTTCATAGCAGAATTAAGGAGAAAGTCCTAAAAACCTAAAAAATTGAATGGACAAAAGTCTTCGACGGTCAGTGTTGACTCAGTTATACACGAAAAATTTCCAACAAAACGTAACGGAATGTCATCAATATTTATGAACTTGGTATTGTTATCATTCCGCATATGTGCTGCTGCAATTTTGTTTTAGTTTTATCGCTAGTATCTAACTGTAAGAACTGCAAAATGGCATCGCGAAAATAAATTTCTAGTGATATCCGAAATTTTGTCGTACAGTATAAAAAAGACAATAAATCGTGCTCGGACATCACAAAATCACTGAAACTGTAATGAACTTCTGTGTATACAATCATCAAAAACTTTGAAAACGGTGGTTCCATTGAAAATAAGCCGCGAACTGGCTGACCGAAAAACTTGTCGCGCAGAGACATTAGTTTTATTTTAAAAGAAGCGAACAGTAATCCAAAGGTAAGTGCTCCAGATTAGCGAAACAACTGCCTACGGAAATAAAAAAGAATATCCATGCAAGAACCATCACGAGAGCATTAAATATTAATGGGTTTCATAGTAGAACTCCACGTAAAAAGCCATTAATATCCGCCAAAAACCGACTTCTGCGTTTAAAGTTTGCCAAGGCCCATATTGACAAGGCCAATGATTTTTGGAATCGCGTCTTTTTCACAGATGAGTCCAAATTCAACATTTTTGGAAGTGATGGTCGCAGTAAAGTATGGAGGAAAAAGATCACGGCTTTAGATACCAACAATTTGCTCCCTACTGTCAAGCACGGTGGAGATGATTTGATGGTTTGGGGAGACATCGCTGCATCTGGGGTTGGCAGAATGGCTTTTGTTGAAACTACGATGGTCCGTTATGTTTAAAAAAATCTGTTAGAACAACATTTGAAGCCATCAATGGAGAAGTTGGGTCTTGGAGAGAGATGGATTTTCCAACAGGACAATGATCCAAAACATACAGCACTTTCCGTCAAGAACTGGTTGTTGTACTACGCTCTGGGGCAACTTAATACGCCTCCACAAAGTCCAGATTTAAACCCAATAGAGCATGTATGGAAGCTTTTAGAACGGAATATTCGAAATGTCACATTAAAAATAAAAATTTGTTGAAAATCATTTTCTGTAGATACTGCTAATTTAGTTGCCTCTATGCTCCAAAGACTGCAAGAAGTAATTGATGCAAAAGAGGGTCCAACTAAATATTAAGCCTGCTAAAATTTTTAAAATTTCCGATACGTTTAGTTGAAAATATTTTGTGTACAAGTCAGCCAGCACTGACTGTCGTAGGCTTTTGTCCATTCATGTTTTCATGTTTTTACGAACTGCTCCTTAAGTTTGTTATGAAATGTTTTTGTCTTTATTTTTTGATAAATATATTTACGTTACTGAAAAATGCACATCAATGGATTTTTGTTTAATGCTTCCAATTAACCAGAATCTTCATATAAGGAGTTGTCGTAGACTTTTGTCCGCCACTGTAAATAAATCAGAGTCTCGTCAGCAAGCGCTTTCTCAATGCGAATTAAAATTGAATAAACATTAGTTGGACACTGTATACTACTTTTATAAATTGGTGCCCTTTCAAGGTGATACCACTTGCTGACTAGACTTTAACAGTGAAAATTAAAAAAAAACAGAAATTTCTACTTTTCGCCTTACTAAGCTCGTTAATAATTGCAACGTAGTCCAGCTTAAATGGTATATCAGCCTCAGAGGATAAAACTCCTAACGCTGAAAGTCTTTGCTGACTTCTTAAAAAGGTTTTTGATAAGCTTTCATTTAGAAAAGCTCCTTTCAGCAGAAACTGTACTTAAAGGTATTGTTAATAAAAATCGAATTTCAATATAAATGTTTGGGTAAACTTCTTGAAGTTACAGGTATTCTCGGTTATGTATTCAAGCAGCTGTTTTACGTTTCCGATGCAGGCGGGTAAATTCGGTATAATTGCTTGCAGTTCTTCATATAAGATTGAATGTCACTGCTCTCACCCACTCATAGGAATGTGTCTACGTCTTGACAATGTTTTAATAATTGCTCTTTTTGAATATTTTTGAGCGAACATACTTAAATCAAAGAAGAAACCAAAATCTTCAAAATGTAAGGAGAGATGTAATCTTGTATCCATACTGCTCATTATGGAATCAATCATTGTTTCAAAGAACTCTGTTTCGAACCGAGTTTTGGTTGACTGTATGGGTTCATCACTACTTTCGTAAGCGATAATCTTTTTCTTTTCGGCTAATCTTTTATTTTTAAATCCTTTTGGCAAGTCATTACTACTCTTTTCAATAAATCGATGAGCATCAGATAAGCATTGTTCCAATCCAATTTGACGATATTCTTTGATCCAGCCGCAGAACGTATGCAAATGATCAAGGGCGATGCTTCAATGGACCTCTACGGATTGCCATAATTTGTTTATAGTATTCACTCGCGATAATATCGCAAACCATAACTGTAACGATATAATCAGCTCTAAGCTGAGAATTTCATTTAGAACTGAGTTAAAGTCACTGAGTGTATTGGGTTCTTCTGTATGATTTTGAAAGCTCTCGATACATTCAACAACATCATCAAATCGGAATAATATGGCTTTAACTGCTTCGATCCTGCTTTCCCATCTTGTGTCTGATAAATGCTTTAAAGCAAGTTTTAATTTGCCTTTGATAAACTCCCAGCGTTTGCTTGACCTTGCAAATAACAAATGAATTTTTAGAATAAAACCAAAAAATGTTTTTGTTACCATGGAAGACTTAGCTGCATCTACTAACAGTAGCTTCTAACAATAACAACCGCAAGATGTAAAAAATGCCCGCGGGATAATATTCAAAATTCGAGCTTTAACTTTGTTTTCTATGCCTACCATGTTCGCACTATTGTCGTACCCTTGACCACGACAATTATGAATATCTAATCCATTTTTAACCTAACTCTTCAAGTATTGTATTAGTGAGATAGTCCCCAGTTGACTCAGTGACAACAAGAAACCCAATAAAATGTTCTTTCATTTTACCGGTTGTTATGTTGCAAAATCCTAATATAACAGACATTTGTTCAACTCGACTATAGTCTCTTACGCAGTCAAGCAAAATAGAATAATAATTAGCCTCTTTTACCCTTCGAATCACTTCTTCGGTCAGTTTTTTCGCCATAAGCCTTATCTACTCATATTGAATATCATGGCTTGGATAATGTGTTACAAGTTGTTGGTCATTAAGACGGTTCATGTGTTCTCGAAGCGTGGGATCATATTTAGAAAGCAACATGAATAAGTTCGGAATTTCCTCTACAGTCTTTTTCCAGAAATTCTTTATAACATCTGAATGTCAGATTATGTAGAGCTAAGAATTTAATGATGTCAATTAATCTTTCGAATAAATTGTACCAATGTTTTTGAGATTCGTAAATTAGCCTCTCATTTTCTTTATCTATTATTTTCCCATGCTTAATTTGCTTCTCAAATGTTAGCCATTGAAACATAAATGACATATGTTCTCTGGTATTCTCGTGTCTGTGTAAAATATTGGTTAAGTGTTTCCAGACACAGAATCCTCCCCGAACTATTTGAGTTTGAGAATTGTAAAAAGTCTACAAGGAAAACAGTAAATTTTGTTTTGATAACTAGAATTAATCAGCCAGCGACGATGTTGAGTTTCACCATTACTGAGTCTTCTTAAAAAATAAGAATGAGAAAAGTGCGTATGATCATCATCTTTAGGGTAACCCTCATCGCTGGTATTTGATGGCTGCACTGGACCATTTTGAACAATATCATGACACTGAGAATCGGTTAGAGGAAACGACCACATTCCTGGATCAGAACTGATAAATGTTTGTTTGATAATGTCACTTTCATCACCGTTAACTGACCGAGAACTTATATGTTGTTCAGGAATCTCGCTCTACACTTCAGATCTTGATTGGGTAGAGTTTGATGTTACTTCTACTTCCGACTGCAACGTACTACTCAAGACATCTGAAGTACTTTCCAAATTGAATGAAGTTTTGGCTGTTACAATATCCAACGTGAAAGAAATCAATTCATCTAATTTTGTCAGGGAATGAAATTTGTCTCTGAGGTAATTAATCAGTCTTGAACGTAAAGCACGATCTGATAATACCCTTTCAGCTTTTAGGTAAATTTCTCGAGAGAAATTTACCTATTGCGGAGAGCATCATATATATATATATATATATATATATATATATATATATATATATATATATATATATATATATATATATATATATATATATATATATATATATATATATATATATATATATGGGATATAACGAAATTTGTGACCACGATAGAGGTTGCAATTTTGCTTCGATTTTCACCAAATTTTCAGGAAAGGTGTATTGGGTAATTGTCTCGGTTAAGTTCGTGAACCAGCTATATCGGCCGGGCAAAAACAAAATGGCGGCCATTTTAGACGAAAAATCGTGATTTCTGTTCTGACCAAAGTATAGCTCCGATTTGGATGAAATTTGGTACAAAGGTTCATTGCTGTATGTGATGAATTCCACAATAAAAAATCCAAAGTCGGTACGGCAGAAACAAAATGGCGGCCGCTCAAAGGTCGAAAAACGTGCAAAATTTTGTTGTCTTAATAGTGGTCAAAGCTTTCAACAGATTTTCATGAAATTTGATAACTTGATAGAAATTATAAGTATCTAAAGAATTACGTGAAAAAATTGGAGGTCAAGTTGCAAAAAACAAAATGGCGGCCAGTTAAAGGGCTAAATTTCAAAGGCTTTTTAAAGTCGCAATTTTAATCCGACATATGCGAAATTCGGTCCCAAGATAAACATTATTTAGGCCTACAGTCTTTGATATTTTGGTGATCATGCATGAGCAAATTTCAAAATGGCGGCCGTTTAAATATGCGTTTTTTTTCAGGTTTTTGTGGCCTTCTAGCGGTCACATTTTCCAGCGAATTTTGATGAAACTTGAGATTATGGATCTCTGTACTATGTTCTTGTATTATGCAGGAAATTATTAAAATTGAATGAAAAATAAAAAAGTCGAAAATTTAAAGCCTAATAGTTTTAGCTGCCATTTTCTTTAAAAATTGAATTATTTTGCCCTGTCTAGAGTAAAACTTCTATTTGAACGAGAAATTACATTGATTGATGAGTTCCTAGCATACAAAGATTTAAAATAATCCAAAATAAAATGCATGCATTCAAAATGGCGGCCCCCAAAGGTCAGAAGGCAAGCGCAATTCGCTATTTTAGTGCCAACTGAAATAATGAATATTTTTCATGATAACGTTTTAAATGACTTTACTTGATAGAATTTATAAACCAGACCATTTTTAAGATATTGTAAAATCTTTTTAACAATCCCCTAAAAAAATTATAAAATCGCGACTTGTCTGTCTGTCCGTCCGTTTGTTCGTGCGTCAAAACAAGTTTTCTCGCAAACCACATGAGCTAGAATGAGGAAATTTTCTACGTAGGTCAAAAGTGGTGCCTCTTAAAATTTGCAGTGCAAGAAAATATTTTAAGGTATTTTAAGGGGGGTCTCCCCATACAGGGGGGTGGCATACAATTTTTTTTATTTCTGTAGCAGCCAAGATTCTCAACAGATTCCGTTGAAACTTGAAATTATAATTTATTAACGCAAGTTAATTTAATTTAATTATGCAAATCGAATGACAAATGAAAAAGTCGAAAATTTACAGCTTAATATTTTTAGCAGCCGATTTCAATAAAAATTGAAATGACGGCCCTCATAGTTCAGAAAAAAATTGAAAATGTATATATTAATGGCAACGCAAGTGCTGATTAAACTTTCATGGAAATCTTTTGAAATTAACTATTCGAGCTATTTAAGCCTTTGTGTGGTTACCACTGTGAACTGTGTAAACAGCAAATACGAGAAGGGCGAAACCGGTATTTATATGTTTGTTTACAACAATTTATGATCCGCCGATTTTCAATATGTAAACCATACGTATGCAACTCAACTTAATTAGCAAAATATTTGCGCCCCGATAAAAGGTCTCTAAGAACGAACGTGGCCAGATTTTTTTTATGTTAATAAATACCCATGTGGTACTATGAAAATTGCAGAAAGAAGTTGAGTAGTAGGCAAGCCAATTTTTTTTTTCGAAGCTTTATGCTACACACGAGAAATTTACCTTTCCGGCTGGTGCTGCCAACGGGGATTTTTTTTGTCTTTTTGCGGACCAAAATTCCCATTTTCTCTCGATATATCTACCTTTCTTTGGACCTAGGCGTGCTAGGAACAAGTGATTTAAAGTTTATTGAGCCTATGAACAATAATAATAATTTTGTTTTTACGTACATACCTACAGTTTATGAAAAATTTCCTTAAGTAGCTCACTGAATATATCGAGCTGATCAACAATCACTATGTATTAATTTAAAAGTTATTATTTTCAATCCTTTAACGCAATATTACTCATTCTCACTCACAATAAAATAATTAAAAATGCTTGCGGTACTCTGCTTTGTCTCGCAAGTTATGGAGAAAGAGTGGAGGTAGACACGAATCAACTGAAACCAGAATCGTTTGCAGGTATGGAACTCCCTTGATAGCCGTTGCCATGTTCATCAACGCATGTAGCATTTGACTTGCACACGAATAAATACTCATGATTCTTTCTCAGAAGTTGCGGGGGGATGGAGATAACCTTATAGCCGATTCAAACCTATTTTGAGACATTTACCATGGTCCTTAGACCAAATTAGATGCCATATCACTTATGTCTTACATAGACCGGTTTCTGTAGTCCGTTGCTAAGTATTGACTAGAATACACTGCGACTTATGATGGTGGCTTTATTATGTATATAACATCAAACTTTGCGCATGATGAGTGGCATAAAAATTACATATCCTGTCAAGATAAAAACATGTTCCCACGGTAAAGAAAACTCATACCTTATATCGTTTTAAAGGTTGATATTGATTGTTGGAATGATGTGCCACTATGCAAATTTCCCAGCCCAAAGATTTAGTGAGATATGCATATGTTAGTAAATACCATCGGATACCTCTTTCGAGCTCCACAAAAGTGTGCTGGCATTCTTTGAAAGGGTCAAGGAACCCAATAAGCAGAATTTAATTATGTTACACTAGTATTGAACATATTACACAGAAAAGTGCAATTTTGATGTGAGAGACAACATTGAGGGCGGTTGCGAAAGAATAATTTAAGCCAAGATGATCGCCGTCGATGGTCTCATCCATTCTAAATGCCTTACTGCAATTGAGTTGATCGTGGTCACTATTTCAGTATACTATACTATGGTCTTTAAATGGTTTTATTGTTTAGCTTTGAGTAAGATCATTCACATGTCTCACTGGTATCAATACTTTTCAAACTTTTATTATGTTAGAAAAGGCTCTCAAGCGCAAGGCACCTATACCGCGAGGCCGTAGGCGGTTGCCCACGTTGCCAACACCTTACGCCACCACCGAAACGGATAAATTATCAAAAAACGTCTCATAAACAGTTAATGGTGTATTACAGGGGATATGAGCCCTTGATTACGTCTTTTAACGTAATCATGGGCTCTGTATTATGAGAGAGAGAGAGAGAGAAATTTTAACAATAACACATTCTAAGATATGGGAAAAATAGAAATCAGAACAAAGAAAACTAGGTAGAGTTTTGCTAAGTGCAACCAAAACTCCACCAACATCAGCCTTATTAGTAACAATTAGGTCGCGGTCGCATCTATATACGATATGATCAGGAAGTATTTTACTATTCAAAATATTTACATTCAGCCAAGTCCCGGAGAAGCAAATATTAGAATCATTACGAATCCTTAACCCTCGTACAATTCGGTAAAAGAAAAGATAAACATTTTATTAGCAAAAGAGGATACCGTGCGATAAACGTTATGATTATAAAAATATTCATCAAGATTACTTGAGACTAAAACTTCGGGATGTCGTTTATTGATCTTTAAAAATCTTTGTCTCATTTCAAACGGCTTAACAAGTACACCAGCAGGCCAATAATTCGAATTCAGGAAAAAATCAGTATCTAAATTTAAATTTTTAAATGTTTCTTAGTTAACTTATGACAACTGAAAATTTTAACGGATTATCCAAACTTTTTGGTAAAATGGTCATAAGTCAGTCAAAAGCGAATATTGATTTTCATTTATTGTCAAAGGAATTGACTCATGGAAACATATCGAATATTATTTTACTTCTATAAATCAACAAAAGCAAATAAGCCAAAGACTAACTCGGGACTGCTGTATGGAGGAGCCCGACGGCTTCCCTCCACTGGGGCGCCCCGAAAAGAGTAGCAATATGAAATTGGTGGCAGGCGTCAATAAAAGAATGCGCATTAAAAACCAGGACTCCACAGATGGGGGGCGTAAGGCTCAATCAGTCGAAGACAAACAAGAACTGATTCGACTTCTAGCTGAAAATCAGGAATTGAGATCACGACTCCAAACCTTCGAAGATATGTACAAGAGAGGGAAGAAAACTAAAGATACAGAACCGATAAGGCAAATAAATATCGAAACAGAAAAAATACTAAGCGTTGGTTGATTTCAAATCAGCTAAAATGCACTAAATTCTGAGGAGGTTCCTCAGAAAAGAGAAGTGATTAAGTGTTAAAAGTGTCAAAGATCTGAACATTCGGCTGTCAACTGCGCCATGAATTATCGATGCGTCAAATGCAAGAACGTTCACGCTCCCGGTGAGTGCAAATTGGGTCAGACGGAGCCAAAAGAGAAATTATACTGTGTTAACTGCGGTGTTTTTGGTCACCCGGCATCATATCGAGGATGCTTTCGATATCAAGATGCGTGAGTAAAATTTGCTCCAAAGCAAACACAACTACCCCGCAGTGTCTTAGCTCCGAACTTCGTCAAGCCCGGAGTATCATTTGCACAAACCGCTAGAGGACCAGCAGAAAATACGGTAAATAGTGTAAGTGGCATAAATGAGCTGCTTCTCACAAATAAATCTTGCCTTTCAGCGTTTAGGGCTTTCAACTGCCTCAAAATAATTTGTCAACCAGTAAAATTCCCAGGGATAGGATTCGTCTCATCGCGATCAGCGTCAACTCCATTGTTACTATACATCGACGTGATTATTTCCTTGAATTCATTGTTAAGCAAAAGCCTGACATCATGTTTCTCACTAAAACGCACCTCAATTCATGGCACGCCATGACATTCAAGAATTTTGAATTCGTAAGAAACGATAGGTTTATAGATGATGCAGGAGTTGGCATCAGCATATTGGTAAGAAGACCCTATTGCTTCCAAAATATTGAAAAAGTCAAATTCAAAAGCTTTGAATCTCTTGAAGTGACCGTTATCAAAATCTCACTTCCAGGTGGAGATAACTTCTTCGTTATCTCTGCATATGCAACTAGTCGAAATGTTCTGAAGCTCAGGGAGGGGCTCAATTCTTTGTTTGAAATACTCGAATTGAACAGGCTGCATAGTTATTATATTCTTAATTGTAACCTGAACGCCAAGCATACATCATGGCTGAACGCCACGAATAATCCAAGAGGTGTATTCCTGAAATCGTGGATAACAGAAAGCCAAATTGAATACAGGTGCAATCTATATGGGTCGGAGCCCCCAACATACCCTAGGATAAATTCATATTTGGACCTCTGCCTTGCTGACGCAAGACTTGAATTCAGTTTTAAAAGTCCTCGACGGAAACTGCAGGTGCTTCCTTATGATAGCGACCATAACGCAATCGTAATGGAAATCAATCATCAAAGGGATGATCTCTTCCTCATTCCAGTTCAACATGAAAATCATCGGTTGAATTTCAATAAAACAGACTGGGGAAAGTTTCAAAAGAAGTTGAATCGAGAGTACCTGAGGCAATGTCCTCCTTCTGATGTTGGCAACTCTTGCTCAATGGCTCCTAATGACAGGAATCTAACTAACGATGAAATAGATGTCTATTTGTCAAAGTTAGAAAAGCTGACGTTGGAAACGATTGAAAAAGTAGTTCTCAAGATTTGACATCGAAACAATATGGAAGGATATGAAACTCCAACCATCACAAGGTTAAAATGATTGAAAATCATTCTTTTCACACGCGTCAACAATATTTGTCGGCGATTTTTGGACTACAACCATCCCCCATTGGCTTTGCTGAAAATAGACATGAATAATGTCCAGAACTTAATCCGTTCATACTTCAGAAGTGAGGTCAGCAATCAAAAGGCGAAAAAATTTAGGAGTATTTGCCCACAGGAACCAGATGGTGTTTTCACGAAGGTGAATAGCATATTCCGTAAGAAGTCTCGATTGAAGGTATCGAATTTTGGAGTTATAAGTGATGAGTTAAATCTTCTTGATTGGGTTGGTATCGAAATTGATAGTACGACTCCAGATAGAAATGAAAACAGGATTATTTGTGATGGATTGCATAAATTTGCCCTGATTGAAATGTTTCACCAACAAAACCCTGAGAGAGGGAATGAAATATTTTCAGAGGTCGTTGAAGCAAAAATTTCCGACTTCAAATCAAGCCTGAACGGTGAATCACTTCTTCATTTCAATGAAACTTTAACATCTGATCTCATACCGGACTTGAAGCTTATTGATTATTTTGTCAGCTATGAAGGCTTTATATGTCGCAGGATAAATAACAAGAAATCATGTGGTAGTGATGGTATTCCAAATGTAGCTCTCCGACATTTGCCTGAGGTTGCTGTTAGGAGTTATTGCATATTGTTCAAAAACATGTTGAGCAATTCATATTTTCCAAATGATTAGGAAAAAAGCTTAGATAATTCTGATCTTGAAGAAAGGAAAAGAATCTTCATGCCTCAAAAGTTATAACCTAATCAGCTTGCTGCCTAACATCAGCAAGGTGTTTGAAGTGATACTCAATACGGAATAAAATGCCCGCATGGAGAAATATGAGTTGATGCTGAATTTCCACTTTGATTTTCATGCCAGGCACTCGACCACACATGCAATAACGAAAGTAACCTCAGACATCTGTTGGAGACTAAATGCTAGAGAATGTGTTGGAGCATGTCTCATTGATATGGAGAAAGCCTTCGATACGGTGCGGTTAAATGGACTAGTTTTTAAATTTTTTCGGGACAAGCTCCCCAAACACCTTGTCGCCATGGTATGTATTATGTTAGACGGGAAATCGTTTGTTGTAACTGGTAGAAATCTGAAAACAACGCGCAAGTTCAAGGTCTTGAATGGTCTACAGCAGGGAACAGTTACTGCGCCTCTGCTCTTCTCAATATTCATTCACAAGCTATTGAACGGCTTTGATTTTAACGTCTCGCCAACGCGATCATTGGTAGCGTTTGCTGTCATTTGATTATCTATACGGTAGACTGAAAAGGTACGATAGTTAAGAGCAATCTCAAGAAATGTTCAATGATGTACAGCTGTACACTGACAATTGGCGAATGAAAATCAATGCGCAGTAGTGCGACACAATCTTGTTTCAGACAACGCTGCAGGGGGTCAGTCCAGACCTGAAACGTAATGGAAAGGATTTCCACATCATGGCTGGCGAGGGTAGTTCAGAACGGGTTCCATATAAATCCTGCGTTCGATACTTCGGGGTTGGTCTCGATCAGCATCTGTACTATACTGCTCAGTAAGGCACAAAAAGTAGTCATTGCCCAACAAAGACTCTTTCATTCCAAATACAATGATCAAAAGGTCAAAATAATCTGTTACAAGACCCTGATTAGACCAGTTTTGACATATATATGTCAGATCTGGTACAACCAGCGTGGTGGTACTATGGAAAAATTAAGTGTTTTCGAAAGGAAATGTCTTCGTGTATGTACTAGATTGTACAGATAACCTGAGACGGATTAGAAGCATTATATATCGAATAGAAGAATTTATCAAACTGCTCAAGCGACGAAAGTCGATCTCTTCATATTGAAACTTCTTCGGAATCATATCGCAAGATCTGTAATTTGAGTGGAAACCCTTGGACTTCATAGCCGTTCCACACTACAGACAAGTATATTCCGACTTGCCTCGCTACTGGCTTCGTTCCTCCAGAAGCATTCTTGTATTTGGACATGAATTGATATGTTTTTAATTCTGACGGGGTCCCAATCATATATCACATATATAGACGGGCCACTGACAGGAAGATAAAATATCCTCCGAATTTGAGTTCACGAGACCAGCAATTCCAATGGAGATACTCATTCGCTAGATTCGTTGAAGCTGATCCAGCTGAGACGGGGCAATCTAGGTATTGGGGGCTGAATGACAATGTCTAAATTATTCGTGTTAATTTTCAGTTTTTTGTTTTTACTTAGTTTTTGAGTTTCAGCTTGTTACGGATAAAGTAGAAGGGCATCAACATTACCTCATTCCGAACACTATCATAGCATTCGCGTGACTCGGTAAATTAAGTAAGTCTAAGCCGCACTTGACTAGGGTTTTGTTCGATACTCCTAATTGTACTCACAACAGTAGGTTTAGTACGAATACTTGTAATTTTGCGTGGTAATGAACGAGAAGGTTCAACGCCGTTTAAAGACTGGAAGAGCAAAAAAGATCCGTCTTGTTTTGAAACAAAATGTTCTGAATTAATGATCCTTAACAGGCTGTTAGAATTGAAGCTATAGCAACAAACAGAGCCCATTTCCTTTGATGATTCAGGCCTAATGTCATGATACAATAAAATTAACGCAGCATATGCAGTTTTAGTCCGCTCGCAAGATTTTCTCCTGAATGCAAAATGTAAGGAAAAATTTTGCTTTTCAGAGCAAAACTATAGGAATAAGCAACAACTAGAAAGAAGACTCTCAGTTTAGACGGAATTTATGTGAACAAGGATACCGCCCGAACGGAATCAGTAATGGATTGATTCGCCAAGCAAGGGGAAAATGTTGCAAAGAATTGAATCGTGAGCAAAAACGACACAAAAAATCCGTGAAAAATATCTCAAATCTTCGCAAAGAATGTCAAGAATCTAAAGACGCTACCATTTTACTTCATCACAGGCAATGGTAAGATTACCAAGTTGAGTTGTGCACAAATATAATTGAACACAATCACAACGATACAATTTATTTTCGCTATCACGCCGAACTTGAGAGAATCTTACGCTGAGATGTAAGACCAATCAACGCAGCTAATTTGTTCAATTCAACAAAAGTCAATGTGATGCGAAATTTGAGTACAAGAAGAAGTGGATATTTATAAGTTTCAATGGTAAATAATGATGTAGCCGTATGTAATAAGAGAAGAGATTACTATTTCATTAGCCCCCACGAATTTGGGAGGTCACCATCGCTCTTGGACAAGTCCAATGACAACAGTTAAAAGTATATTACTACTATCACGATAGTATCCTGACTTGGTTGCCTAAAGATTGGGAATCTACATCAAGATCTTGTCTGAAGATAGCCAGAAAATAGTAAATTAACTACTTCGTAACGATAAAAAGATAAATGAAACTAGATATCAAAGAGAAAATACGCTAGTTGACATCAATACAACAGCATTGACCATTAAACTTACATACTTGATTTGTTGTATCCAAACCGCTCAATTTCCCATGCAGTAGAGGTAGCAAAATTTGGCTAGCGCATTTTTCGCATTTTCCTTAGAAGTTTTGTATGTAGCTGGCGTATGAATGAACATCGGGTTGCTGAATATTTAGCATTGACGAGAACTTCTCGAGAAATGAACAGATTATCGTGAAATTTGGATCATTCACACAAGAGGCTTCGCTGCCTGACGCCAGTTTTCCGTATGCGTTTCGGCTCGCAACGGACAGCTTGAGCAACTCACAACTTTTAATTCACCTAAAACTAACGATTATGATTAGCTCATGCAAAAGAAAACATTTCAACGCACTTTAAACATACAAGTACACACCTGAGAAATATATTTCAGCTCGAAATACAAGTAATTCAATGTGAAAATTAAGGAAATTCGAGTAAACACCATGACACTCGAAATGCACTGCTTTGTGGCGAATCTTGTAATGAATGAAGAATATCATAACATCGGCACAATTTCCCTGAAATAATAGTTTCATCTAAAACTAAATGTAAACAAGCATCACTGACGTTGCAAACTGTCAGTGAATCAGGTTCAGCCAATTCAGCCGAACTTGGAGTGATCACTACCAGAGCGGAGTGGAAATCACGTTGCGGCAGAGTAAAACTACTTCGCAAGAATGGGAAGAACCACTCCAAAGACGTGGATGACCGTAGACAAAGGAATTCGGCCGAAGAGCGGGACATTGGCCGTTAGGAGCAGATAATAAAAGCGCGCGACGGTTGACGCGCTTCCTCTTTCTTTCTACTTAAGTGTGGCGGAGCAGAGGCACTGGCGGAGTGACGAGCGTTGGGGCGGTAAGAAGTAGACAAACGGCAATATCGGAAGACGATTCATCGAGTGGCGAGACAAGACAAAAGAACACCATCGAATGCGGACAAGCGACGAGTTGGAAGACGTTTCATCGGGTGGTGAGACAAGACAAAAGAACACCATCGGATGCAGCAGAGAAGGGGCCCCTTCAGGTACGCGTAGTAATAAGTTTTTCAGTACTAAAGTAGATAGAGAGCTTGCGCAAGGTATTTGCTGTTTGAATTTGTATAATTAAATTGAAATCGAATTATTAACTTTATGCTTCCAGGAAAAGAGAAAAAAAGGTAAATTTGATTTAAAGTATGGAAATGGAATAATTGTTACAGATTGTGACGGGTGCGGCTTGAGTGGCAAGTCGTGGTTGTGAAAAATAGTGAAATCAGAAGTGGGTAAAAGTGTTCGGGGCTGGTATGTTAATATCGATAGCTGGTCGGAAGGTTAGTGTTAGTGTTCGTGGGGAGTGTAGGAGGGCCTGATAGGTAAGTAAATAGTGTTGAATTGCGAAGTTAGTGTGGCCACTAGTTTGTGCTCGATAGTTAGGGATCTGGTGAAGAAAGTTAACAGTGACGTTGGTTGGTCCGGCAAGCCGCATTCTCGCTTGGCGGCTTATTGGGGCCTTGAGAGACAAGCGAGTGGTGCCTCACGCCCGTCTTTGGACGAACTAAACCGTGTTCGTAAGCCCAGCCGAAGCACCCTAATTTCTTTTGGGGGCAATATTGAGTCCCGTGGAATATCTGAGGGTGCAACAAGCTCATTATTGGTGTTGCTGTTTATGAGGGATAGGTTGGGTATATGTTATGTTTGTTTGATTAGGTTTAGAGATAAGGTTAAACGCGTGGGAAATATTAGGATAGAATTTTTTAGTATAAGATAACGTTTTATTGATTGAATTTGATTTGAATTATGTTATAACATATTCGGTGTAGGATCAAAGTTCACTGTTGTGTTAAATCTATGAATAATTTTAAATAGTGTAAGTTGGCTTTTTCACCTTTTTCCAATCAAATTATAAAATATGTAATAATCTTAATTAATTTGAATTTGCTATAATTTTTTTAATAAAATGTTTTTAATTGATAAAGCATAAATTTAGATAGCCATTTAGGTCATTAAGATTTTGTATATTTATTGTTTGGAATTTGCTTTATATTCTTTCAAAATTTATAACGATTAGTATTGAATAAAGCGTTTTTGACTTCGACTTTGAGCACTGATCACTCTTGAACAGATATCAACTATTTTACTTAGGATGTAACGAGGGGCAAATTCAATACATAAGCAAAAAAGTTATTACACTGTTTATTTCTGCTCAAAAATCACACGAAAAAAACACAAAATGAAAATTATATGCTTAAAGCTGAAAGCTCTCTTCTCTTTGTCGGTTATATGTGATTTTTTAAGAAGAGTCCATTTAAAATGAATTTTGACTTTTTTTTCCATTCCGGGGATGAGTTGTATTTTGCTAACCATTTTTCAAACTGGTATAGAGCTTGTGTTACTGGTATGCTTGGGAACAATGATTTAACGTCGAAAGATACCATAATTTCATCATTCTCAAGCTTATCTATTCGTTTAAGTTTTTCAATAAGTTCATCTCGATTTTTGATGCCATGTTTGCTGGTATTTTGTGATAGTTTTGTGCATTCTTCGACTATCCATTTGGCTGTACGTGTTGTAGGGGCATTCATTGTTGTGATTATTTCCGGAATCTTGTTTCCCTCCTTTTTGATCTTGGGTAAGCATTTTATGCGTGGCAAAACTGGATTTGATACCTTTAGGTTGATATGTTCACCAATTGTTTGTTTCTCATCTCGGAGTGCTTTGTCTATCCTTTTGGTAGACTCTGGTAGGGGGTCAGTTCTTAATTTGAGAAAAAGCTATTACTAAGGCCAAAGAGACTGAGAAGCTTTTAGAAGCAATTAATAAAATCCACCCAAATATAAAATTCACCATGGAAAAGGAAGAAAACGGTAAACTACCATTCTTGGATATAATTATTATAAGGAGCACGACCGGCGTTGAGTTCGACATTCATAGGAAAAAAACTCATCCACGAAGAACGATACCGAACAATTCAAACCATTCCTTTGGACAAAAAATGGCAGCCTATAATAGCATGATCTGGAGGATGCTCACAGTACCAATGACAACCGAACAGAAAAACGACGAAATCAAGTACATACTTGAAACTGCGACTATGAATGGGAACAAAAAACAATTAATTATCAAGCGAATCCGGAAACTGGAGGAACAGCATCGAAAACGGGCTCTTTCAACATTGTTTACACAAAATAAATCCGAAACAAGGCGGACGCGACTCACATTTTCAACGGCATCAAAAAAACTACAGCGAATATTGAAAAAAAAGCGAATATCGACGCAACACCCTCTTCGAGATCATTCCTACTAGAAAATATTCTGGGATCAGCAAAGGACTCCAAAAAGGCCGAGGAGAAGAGCGGTATATACAAAATCACATGCCCCGAATGCTCCATGGAATACGTTGGTCAGACAAGAAGATCGGTAAAAACCAGGGTAGCGGAGCATCTCCAAGAAGCAGCACTTGCCAGAAAATTCAGAAGAAGGACAAGAAGATCTACGGTAGCGAGGCACATGGTCGGATCAGGACACAATATTGCATGGGAAAATGCAACCCCGTTGGAAGAAATCACCGATTGGAAAAACTGGACGCTACGGAGAGCTATTGGATATCTAAAACTCCAGAGGAAAAGCGGTTAAATACGGACATGGGAAACGCATACAGCAGCCTATTGAAACTAATTAGTGATCTACATTATGACGATGGGCAGGTAGCCAACGAAGCAGTGGCAGCGGTCGATTAATTAAGCAGGGCGAGTTTTAAAATGCATAATTAATTGCTTTTTGCAAATATCTTGTATCTTCCCCTTTTTAAAAAAGTTATTAGATAATCTTTTTAAAATGGAATTAGATAAGATCGACTTTCAACTTCTTAGCTATATAAGCCAAGAAAATGTAAGATTAGGATTAGTTGCACTGAAGGAGACAGTAGTTTGCTATCGAAACGCCGGTGTCTGCACAAAAATAAATAAAGTTATTGTAGCGAAAGAAAAAGGAAAATTTTTTGTTTTCATTTATTTGCATTCCGCTACACAAATTTACCGCACATAACAAAATGATTTGACTGTTTTTGAAATTTCATCCATTTATCAACCAATTTAAGCTCACCAACCCACTTTTTCCTTGTTTGCACTTTCTTGAAATTGTATAAAACTGTCCTGAATCTGCGAAATTCAATTGCATTCATATAAATTCACTCTTTGCGCGACAATAAATGTCTATTTCTATAGCTGAAAGTCTTGCATCAAAAATACTTGAATGAAATTGAAAGGTAATTCTTTAGGGAGTGCTCAAAATAGCAGCTATAGTAAACACAAGAAAATCAAAATGTAAACAGAAATCTTTATAATTTTATCTACCGCTCCAATCTGACTTCGTTTGAAAGGTACAACATCTTGTCGGTAGAATACCAACAAGAAACTTTGTATGAATTCTTGAAAAACGACCCGGATTTAAATCACTTGGGAGACTTCTACAATATTTTCTATCGATTGTTGTTTTCAAAGTGAGTTAAATAAAACGTCAATAAAATAGTCTAGAAGGATTTAATGACATAGCTTATAATCAAAGTAACTTTTTATTAAAATGAAAGTGCCATCCAATCAGTTTTATTACTTAGAAAAGTAAAAGAATTCTAATGCTAATTTAAAGGGTAGGCATATCGTTTTTAGATTCCACTCAAAATTTATTATCGTTTAATGTGTTTGTAATTTAGTTACCTACGCTTCCTATACAATAATATCATTTTAAAATGGGAGCATAGCCTAGCAAATAAACGATCCGTTTTCTGTTCGTTTCATCGTCACAAAAATACAAGTGCAATACATTTTGCTCTCAACTTCGACTGACATGGAAAACTTTTAGTAATCGCCTGCAATAGAAGTTTTTTCTTTCAAGTAACGACAACTATAAACCTCATTCCATATATTCTATCCGAAGCTGAAATGTACAAACATCCTGTTTAGATAGTCGTAAGACATAAATCAATGAAGATAATCTAAAGGCAAGGATTCCAACGATGTGACATGTTTTTATTGTCCTACAATGCCTCTTTAACTTTCGTTTTTACGTTTGTCCATTCGAAACTTAATTTTGAATGTAAACATGGAAAGGCCTGAAAAGGATTAAGGATCTTTCAAATCGATTGGACACATGATGGGAGTACACAATAGAAATCTGTCTCAGTAAATTGATTTTCAAATAAGAAAAATTACTGAAGACAAGGATAGGAAAAGTTAAAGTCCCAGCATATATATTAGCATATAAATATTGCTGGGATATACTCGTATTTCAGCTTTCTTATGAAATATAAGGGAAAGTTAAAAGTCTGTAGTAAGCATAGTTATAATGTAAATAAAATAAAACAAAAAGCAAAAATTGTACGTAGATGCATCTAAATTTAAACGAAGTTTACAAAATTGGATTCTTTGAATATTGAATTTTGTTAGATATTCCAGCAGGTTTTTTTTCTTCAGGATCTGGTAACAAAAATTTCCGGTGAAAAATTACCATGAAAACTTAAATTTTTATTTTAAAGAGATTTCTTTATTCCTGAATCCAGTTGGCAACTACTGCAGCAACGAAAATCACATAATTACTTGGAGCGTATTTTTCTTAGATTTAATCAATTCGAACAGAATTATTCAGTTGAATCCTGTTACATACTTCAATTTGCTATCAACTGATTGAATTTCTGCCTTTCTCGATTTGTGTCCCACTCAATTCATCTGCCTCACCGAATCACACTGGTAGACAGTGGATGTTTTAGCAGCATCCTGCATAGAAGGACTAATAGCTCGAAGGGAAATATATTGGATTCAACCGTCACTATCATACTTTGTCCTTAACTACTCACTCACTTGCTAGAAGCCACTACTATCCATGGACGTTTTGAGCTTCATTCGGGAAATTGCAGAAAAATTCAATTCACTTTTGACGACTTCTATGAAAGTCACCCAGCGGCTGACATTTGAGTGAGCTTGAAACAATACAAGTTATCCTTTGAAACGGAAGAAGATGATCATTGAAGTATTGAAGTAAATTGTATTAGATATAGACAGGTTTACATTAATTCGAAATACCAGTAACCCCAAATTCATATTAAAGGTCATTATTCGGAAAGCTTTTGATCATATTGACCTTTTATGGCCAATAGGGGTGAGTGAATCGTATTTGGTTCATAAACTTTGGTCTGCACTCTCAGTTAGGATATGTGATTCAGAAAGAGTGTTATGGTCGCTGCCTTGTCTATATCAGAATCAATGACATCAATGTGGAATACAATTGGATTTTCAGGAGATGAGTGCATATAATCTGGTCGATACACGATACGATAGGTAATCAAATCTGAGAATTAACTTGAAGACCAAAAAAATTTAGAAGCAAGTAGAGTTGACAAATATATGATCATGTCAGAGGAATTTTGTACACAACCTTCGATTTGCAAATACCAATAAAGAATAAACTTAACAAAATCCATTGGAACTACCAGCCGGAATGAAATGTTCTATTGTATAAATAATTCCAATTTAAATAATTTCAAACGTTTCCATGAAAACGATTCAACATTTCAGGTGTGACTAACATAGTGAACTGTGCTTACTTTTTGACTTTTGGGGCTGCCATTATGAATTTATGCATTCGATTAGGGATTATTTTAAAATATTTCTGTCTTAAAAATTTGTCAACCACTGCAGCAAGCCTCGTTCAAATCAGAATTTGACTTTAGACCGGATAAAATTACTCAATCTTACTTGAAAATGGAGGCTAAACATTAAGTTTTAAATCTCTGACTTCCTTCATTTTTCATCCATCCTTGATGGCTTTTCGCCGAATCCTAGAGATTAATTGAATAATTTCTTATTTCAAGTTTCATTTAAATTTGTTTGAAACAAAGCCACTAGAGGGTCACAAAAGTCAGAAGAAACACACATTTGAATCGCCATTATTTTGAAGCTTGAACATAGATGATCTTCAAAACAACAGAATCATATTTTTTATCTTAATATTGTTACATGTGCAAATAATTCTGCGAGCTACTGTCGCAATTGTCTTCGCAACAACATCATGATCAACAAACAAATGTACTCGAAAGCACAGGCACAGCATGATTTACATCTGAAAGTGACGCCACTGCACCATTCAGAATTGCTCGAATATTCCTGGTAGTTCGCCAATGTACGAGAAATAGATTGAATGACTAGAGACCCTACATAAAGCCGAGCTGAATGAATGGGGGCGATAGTAAAACCGCGATAGTAAAACTGCGATAGTAAAACTGCGATATAGTGAAGTAAAAGCGGTATTGATTAATAGTGTAGTGATATAGACAGTTGAAATATAAAGTTGATAGACTGTAAAATACCATATGTAAAATAGTGAAATTCATGATTGTGCATTCTTTGTAAATAAACTCTTTTAACTTAATTTAACCCTAATCACCCTGGGATGAGTCTCGGAGACTCATTTGAAATTGGTTCTTACAAAACTGTGACAGAATCATTTTTTATTGTCTACGGCGGTATATGTATTCTAATAATTATTATTTACGAACATATATGTATAAAAAAAATGTTTTATTTCAACTGACACAAGCCCGATAGGGTTATTCTCAAAAAAGTAACGTTAACGCCTGCGATGAGTCTCACAGTCTCACTCACTCGCTATTCTATTTATAGACAAAATGCACGGAATAGAAGTAAAAAAGAACCGAAACGGGTCATTTTTTCTTCTCTATTTCTATGGACAACTGCTAATTTTTGATTGTTATCAATAAGTGAACTGAACGAATATTACTGATATAATCATAAAAATACAGTGCTGAGTTTTTTGTGCAAGGTGAATTTTGTAAAGAAACGTAAACAGAAATTGAATAAGTTTATTCATATTCTTATTATATGTAGAATGGCTGCCCGAAAACGACCATTGACGGATGATGAAATTCGAATGGCAATGCAGGAAAGTGATGAAGATTCTGAAAAAAACTCGCAACAGGATATTGAAAGTGATTTTTCCGATAGTGATCTGGACATATTGGAAAATGAATCCAATATCGCTGAAGAGCAACTAATGTCAGAATCGGATAATGAGGTAGCGGAGCCAGCTACGGAAGCAATGTGTTTTACTGGTAAGGATGGCACCCAGTGGCAATCAATCCCATACCACTCGATAGGACTCCCGCACATAAAATCATAAAAGGTGGGGTTCACAAAGTCAGACTAGTCCCGGGAAAACAAGTTGATTCGCCAATTGATGCTTTTTCTCTTATCATAAGTGATAACGTTATCGATATAATTGTCAAATGTACCAATTTGCATGGTTTGCAATTACACAAAGAAAAGTGGAAGAACACAGATGAAACTGAGATTCGTTTTTATATCGGACTGCTGATTCATGCTGGGACCAATAAACAAGGATGTTCAGATATGCGAGAATTTTGGCATCCTTTGTTTGGTAATATTTTATTCAAGGCAAGTATGCCCCACGATCGCTTTGAAGTACTTAGTCAGTGCCTCCGGATTGATGACAAAAACACGCGCTCAGTAAGAAGGAGCCACGACAAATTTGCGCCCATTCGTGAGGTTTGGGATTTAATAAATTCCAATTTATTAAAACGTTACATTCCTGGAGAAAACCTGACAATTGATGAGCAGCTAGTGCCTTTTCGAGGTAGAGTATCTTTTCGACATATATTCCTTCTAAGCCAGATAAATACGGAATGAAAATCTGGTGGATTTGTGACAGCACGAATAGCTATCCACTTCATGGAATTCCATATTTAGGAAAAGAGGGTCCGGATAGGTCTTTCAATCTTGGAACCAAAGTGGTAGAAGAACTGTGCATCCCATTTCACAGAACAAACAGAAACATCACGTTTGGTAACTTTTTCACTAGTTTTGAGCTAGCGCAAAAATTATTGAGCGTCGGACTGACTAGCGTTGGGACGTGGCCGGAGTAGCAGCTAAGGTCCTGTGGCTAAATATGTATCCAGACTGGAATGGTGCGAAACCAAATACGCGTCGTAAGATTTTTCTT